>JASVEC010000090.1:0-68201 GCA_030770535.1 Batkoa obscura
CTAATAGAAGATCGATATATGGTTATACTAGGAGGCTCTATTAATTTATTAAATGAAGTGGAAGAATATTGTATAATAATATAACAGATGAATTAAAATAAGCCCTTTAATTTAATTTATTTATTTGATATTCAATTATTGACTTGGAAAAAAATTATTATTAATAACGCCCCTACGGAAGCTAGAATTGGCCATACAACTACTTATTTTAAAAATAAAAACAACTCATTATTTATGGTGGATTAAGCAATTGTAACAATACTTTACAATTAACCTCAGATTTATATTTACTCAATTTAACCTCCTGGCAAATGGAATCCCGTCCACTCCTTAATTATGATAATACTTTATCTAATTTAAAATTAGCTTTTCATTCCGCTTTATTAATACAAAATAATTATTTTTTATTCTTCGGTCAAAAAGATAGTAATCAGCGTTATATAAAAGATTTTTATGTTATTAATACAGATAATTGGCAACATAGTATCACTATTAATAGTACATTACCAACAAAATCTTCTCATATGAGAACTGGCGTTACTCAATCAAATAACAATAATGATAATACAAAAGAATTGTTATCTCCCACAGATAAACTGGTCTTAGCTATAGTAATGGGAATTATAGGTGGTATATTACTCTCCGGTTTGCTTCTTCTCATCTTCAATTATTATAAAAAAAATCGAATTACTTCCCCCAAGTTAGATCAAATAAGTTTCCTTCAATTACCACCTGATTCCAATTCTTCATTTCCTAATCTACAATTCAATCATTCCCAGTCCAACTTATGGGATTTAGACTCTCAATATGCTTACTCTACTTATTTAAATCATACATTACTTAATTTTAATACCTCGGGATTTAAAAGAGAGAGTTGGCAAAGGGAAGAGGAAAGGGAAGACACATTAGTTAATAGAAAGATGGTCATTAGATGAAGTGAATATTTTTAGGTTAAAAAGGTATAGTGAAATTATAATGGAAAGATATGAAGAAATTGGTTTAATGGATGAATTGGATGAGACGAAGGTAATGGGACAGGAGAAGTAGAGTTTCAAGTTTTGCGGTTTTTGTAGTTTTAGTTTACTATAATTTATGTTTTGGTTTTAATGAAATAAAAAAGTTGAAAATTTTTGGAATTTTTTGGGCAGGAAAATTGTTGACTACTTTTTTTACTATCATTATATGAATAAATTATATTTATCATATAAAATGAATACAAATAATACCAAGAATAAGAGGTTTATTTATTAAACAAAAAATACCGAATCCTAAAATTACAATAAAAAAATAGTGAATTCTAATATTCTAATTGAAAAAATACAGCACTTATAAAAACTCAATAATAATTTATTCAAAATTGAATTTTCAGTTAAACACAAAAAATCACGTAAGCTAGCAAATTTTATTTGAAATAAAATACCCCAAACTTTTGCATTTAAAAACCTAACTTTCTTATATTTTTATATTTTAATTTCAATTTAGATAAACGATGCCTTCCAGTAATAATCCAGTAGATGATAATGGGAATGAATCCGATGCTTTATTAAACCCACCACCTTATGATCCTACACCATCAACAAATATAAGCTACGGTGCCACTCCCAACAGCAGCAAACCACGTTTAAGTAGCTATTTAGAGTCTGGGTCTTACCGTTCTAATCGTTCCAGTGGAGTATTAAGTGGACGTAGAGGAAGTCAACATAGCGTCTCATCCGATATATTAAAGCCTACCATCTATGACAGTATCAACCAACATTTAGGTCAAAATCCAACCGTAATTCCATCCTACTCAGGGTACACAAGCTCCGAGATTGGACTTGGAGTCAATAATATTATTGATGTTGCAGAAAGCGCACCATTCATGGATATTGAACCTTCGGATATAACTTTTAAAAGGGTAGTTAATGAGTCTTATTTATTATCCAAATTAGCTATACCAATTGTTATCAGTTATGTTTTACAAAATATCATTCCATTAGCTTCAGTTTATTCATTAGGTCATTTGGTAAGCTTTTATTATTATTACCATATGTTGTTTTTTATATGTTTTTTATCCAAAAGGGTCCTACAGAATTAGCTGCCTCCGCATTAAGTAATATGTTTGCTTCTGTTACTGGTTGGTCTGTAGCAATGGGTATGGCTACAGCTTTAGATACACTATGTTCTCAAGCTTTTACAGGGGCAAGAAATTTACATATAGTAGGTATCTATTTACAAAGAGGGATCTTGATCTCATTAACTCTCCTCATTCCCGTATCCTTCTTGTGGCTATATGCAGAGAACATATTATTATTATTAAAGCAAGATCCAGAGTTAGCTTATTATTGCGGTCGATATTTAAAGATCTTATTATTAGGAGCACCCCCATATATTGTTTTTGAATGCTTAAAGAAATTTTTACAAGCTCAAGATATCATGACAGCTGCTACTTATATTCTCTTCTCCGTTATTCCAATCAATGTAGTATTAAATTTTTTATTAGTGTTTTATGAACCAACTAGATTAGGTTTTGATGGTGCACCCTTAACTGTTGCATTAACTAATTGGTGTATGATGATCTTTGCTATTATCTATATAAGATTATTTAAAGGCTATCAAGCATGGGGTGGATGGACAAAAGAAAGCTTAGATGGTTGGTATGAATTTTTGAAATTAGGAATTCCTGGAATTATTATGGTATGTGCTGAATGGTGGGCATTTGAGGTCATGGGGTTGGCAGCTTCATATTTAGGAAAAGCACCCCTTGCAGCACATGCAGTCTCATTAACTACATGTAATTTATTTTACATGGTACCTTTGGGATTGAGTATAGCAGCTTCTAATCGAATGGGCAACCTTCTCGGAGATGCAACTAGCAATCGAGCTAAACTATGTGGGTTAGCAGCTTTATTATTAGCATTACTATTTTCCATGATCAATTCTACTATCTTAGTTGTTTTCAGGGATTTCTGGGGTTATTTGTTTACGGACGATGAATCAGTAGCTTTATTAGCTAAATCTATACTTCCAATTGCTGCTTTATTTCAAGTGTTTGATGGATTGAGTGGTGTATCTGGTGGCTTATTAAGAGGGCAAGGAAGACAGAAACTGGGTGCAATTGTTAATGTTATTGCTTATTATGGTTTATCATTACCCATTGGATTTTATTTAGCTTTTGGTTTAGGTTGGGGTGTTTATGGTTTATGGTGGGGATTAGCTATTGCTTTATTTCTATGTGCTTTAACTTTAGTATCTGCTATTTTATATACTAATTGGGAAGAGGAGGTTTTTAATTGTCAAGAAAGATTAAGGCAAGAGGAAATGGACAGAATGAATGGACCAGAAATTGTTTAAATAATAGAACGATTTTATTTTATATTATATGTTTGGTTTTGTATTTTGAGGTTCAAAGAAGTGTGCAAATAATAATAATAACTCTTTTTAGTGAATAAATAAAGGTTAGGTTGATGAATTTAGTTTGAAGGAATGGTTTTTTAGCACTAGTTTATTAATATATTATTAAACAAAAGGTATGCATTTTTACTAGAATATTACTTTATCAATATTAAATTAAATTATTTTGTTTTTCAAATTCATTTAACTATTACTCTATTCATATACTCGATTAAGGATCAATTAGTTTTTAAAAAATGACAATGCATTGTATTCTTTATACCTGATAATAACATATAAATAGCTAATAAATCAAAGTATAGATCAATATATTAACTTTTGACTACCTTATTATACTTTCAATATTATTTTATCAAATATTTATATTCTAAAATACATCTGATGTCTTATTTTAGTTTTGTTTGTTTATTTATCCACTTTTTATATAGCAGAAAATTAAATTTATAAAAAAAAATTCCAAAGAAACGCTCACATTAAGTTTAGTTTTATTTAATTTAATAAACAAAAAGACAATATCAAAATAATAAAATAGAATAAGCGTAAACTAAATAAACTCGAAATAAATGCCTAAAACCCTTCAATAAAGATTCACTATTCCTGAATTATTTTTTTATAATATCAGTTTTTGTTAGATAAAATTTAAATAATCAAAATAAAAGTTGTACTTTAGTAGTAAATTATAATGAACCTAACACTATTATCTCATTACCGATATGTATTAATAATCCATTGATAATATACTAATAATATATCTAAAGCTATTTTGATCATTCAAATAAACCACTTTTTATCCATTCAATATATATAATAACTTCAACCATCCATGAAAACTTAAAATAATAAAAAATGACATGATTATTTTTAAAGTAAATAAAAATGCGATAAAGCATGGATTCATATATAAAAGTTTAACTTACTTTTAATTATCATGTTATTCTTGACACTCATAGTTTTTGTCATTTTTATTAATAAAACATCTATTCAAATTATAAAAGATTGCTTTAATTAGGATTAAGTCTACTATGAATATAAATAAAGACCCAGTTTGAAATATGAAAACTAACTTGGAGGTTAACGAGTTTAAATCAAAAAAACAAATTCACTTGAAAGTTGGCTCCTTTAGCGCATTTACACTATCGTCCCTTTCAACTTAGTTTTCCCTATTCTTTAAGTCACCATTTTCTTCTTTTACTGTTACTAATTCAAAGTGACAGCCATTTGTTTTAAACGCCTATTTTTAAATAAAAATTTACTCTAATATTTAGCAAACTAGATCCCTTAATAATAATCTAATACCACATAGATCATTGATTTAAGCACTACTTAGCATATAATTCTTTAAAATTGTAATAGCCATATCCTTATCCTTATAATAATACCAGTCTATTACTTCAAAATTCAAGGTTTTTTAATCAACTTAAGATAAAGTGATAGTATAATCTTTATCACCATTCAAAGTATCACCATCAATTAACTATTAACACATCATCCTTTAAACTTTTAATAAGAACCTTCCTAACTTCAATTATAAAAGAATAATAATACCAGCAAATTGATTATTATTAATTTGGTTTAGTTTAAAGCTTTGCCTTATTATCTAAAAAGGCTGTTTATTTAGTCATTTTTCATTCTTGATCTAATTCTAATTTCGGCAGGTAATAGTTTAATTATTTTTTTTATTGTCTAGATTATAAATTGGGGAACTAGCTCAGATGGTAGAGCGCTCGCTTAGCATGCGAGAGGCACCGGGATCGATGCCCGGGTTCTCCACTTACTTAAGCGTCTTTATTTTTAGATCTCAATTTGCTATAACACACCTACTATCTATCATAACTTTTTTTCATTGTTTCAAATTAGTATTTATTAAATATTATCAAACCTTTTAACATGAGATTATTTTTATTAGATGTTAAAACTGTTAATAAATTTAGTTATTATAATTTTTAAAATGAAAGATGAAGCAAATTAAAAAGTTTAAAATATTTTTAATGACATTAGTATCCTTTATTGCACTCATTTTTTCAATAATAAAATCATTTAGCCTTATACCAATGTTTTAAATTTTTTAAATATAAATTAAAACCTATCAAAAAGTTGAGCTATTGAATTGCCAATTCTGTTCAAGTATCTTCCTTCTTGATAGCTGTTAATTAAACATACTCTTAAAAAAAATAAGGTGGTATATAATGGTGGTGGACGGATAGGATATAGCTATCGATTATAATTCATATTTTACATAATTAAAAGCCGGATTGTGTTTTTAAAACTATACACTCAGAATGGTGATTATCATAAGTAATATAATAACTATGATTAGTTTACTAACTTCATTTATCCAACTGATTTAGATAATATTTTTTTTTTACTTTTATTTTTCCAAGGGTTTAAATGTTAATTTAATTTTAAAGGTGCAGCAAGAACCCTTTTAATTTGAATAAATATAGAATAAAATAATTATAAAAATAACTAGTTGACTATACTTTACCATTTTATTTCATCTATTTAATTTAGTTAGTTTACACCAAGTTTCTCTTTTTCATAAGGGTCTTTACTATTTTATTAAGTTTTCATTTATTATTTTTTGTTAATTTACTAGTTTTGGTAAGAATTAAACATGGAGTTTTTGTAGGTATTTCTTTAATATATTGGAAATCGGAAGTTGATTGAAGAGTCGAAATATTGAGTTAGAAGTCTAAGGTAGTCTATTAAATAAAACCGAAGTGAGTTTGTTATAGTGTAAATCGTTTTGAACCTGAGGCTGATATGATTGTATTAGTGATAGTATTTAGTTTTTTTACACAATAATAATAATCAAAAGTTAAAAAATAAAGTATAATTAAAGTATTTCGCCATTTTGTGGTTTATTTGGTTATCAAGAAAATTCAAGAATAAAATAATAAATCAAAATTGTAAACTTTACTATCAAAACTTAAAAAAAGTCAATAGATGGCTTCTTGTAATTTAATGAATCTATTTCTACTACTCCCTACATGTTAACCTTCCGTTTTCTACTCCCATTTCGTTTTTTACACCCTCAACAATATAGATACTCAGATCAGTTGCATTGTAAAGCTTTGGAAAAATGAATGAAAAATAAAGTTGAGATAGTTTATGATTTTCTAACATCTTCTTTAAGCTATCAGGAACAATTGAAAATTAGCCTACTTAAATTCATTTAACTGATTAAAAGTTAATAATCTCCATAATAAACCTTATTTAATTAACTAAATAATCATTGACAATTAGCAATATATCGAATCTATCATCTCCATTGGCTGAATTCAATAAAAAACATCAGGATCCAAAGAATACAATCTCTAATTTAAAAAATTCAAATATCTCAATTTTTATCCGTACCATGACACATTTGACAGTCTTAAATTACGGGTAATCTAAATCAACCATAGCAATATGAAAATACTATAAATACCAATCAAATTGATTTAAATTCCCTACTTGATTTCAATAATGTCTGAAGAAAGCATTCCATCAACGAAACTCTTTGACACCAACCAAAAGCTACAAAACTACCATACAATTCATAATGCATCTTCAGATACTTTAGTCAATTTAGCTCAAGTAGAGTCCCCTCGATTTAACACAAAAAATGATAAACTACAAGAAATAGATTTTGTTACTACTCCCGTATGGAACGATTATAAATCCGAGATGTACTATTTATTTACTACTGGTTTACCTGTTATTGTAGCTATGTTTTTGTCTTATGCTATGCCATTAGCTAATATCTTTTCAATTGGGCATTTGGTAAATTTCTATTCATTTCTAATGTTTATTGAAACTAATTAGTATTTCTTCTTTAGGGTACTAAACAACTTGGTGCTGCTGCTTTAAGTAATATGTTTGCAGCAATTACCGGTTGGTCTTTATCCATTGGTATGGCCACTGCTTTAGACACTCTTTGTTCCCAAGCTTTTACTGGTAGCAATAACCCTCATGCAGTAGGATTACATTTACAAAGAGGGATCCTAGTCTCTTTAACAATGTTTATACCCATCAGTTTTGTTTGGTTAAATTCTGAAAAATTAATGTTACTTATTGGACAAGATCCAGAATTATCAAAGCTTTGTGGGGTTTATATGAAACATTTGTTATTTGGGGCACCTGCTTTTATGGCATTTGAGTGCTTAAAGAGATATTTTCAAGCACAGAGTAAGTTATTTTATAATATATATTATTTAATAGCAATTAATTTTTATTTATAGAAATCATGCGTGCTCAAACTGATATTACCATAGCTGTATTACCTATTAATTTAATTTTGGTATATTTTTTAGTTATGAATGACTCTACCTCCCTTGGTTTTAAAGGTGCACCAATAGCTTCATCAATTACCTATTGGCTATGTTTAACCTTTGGCATCTTATATTCAAAATACATTAATGGTTCTCAGTGTTGGGGTGGATTCACTAAACAGGCTTTAACCGGATGGGGGCCATATATTAAATTAGGTGTACCTGGGATCTTACAATTATGTAGTGAATGGTGGGCCTTTGAAATTATGTCTTTAGCAGCTTCTTATTTAGGCACCAATGAGCTAGCTGCTCAATCTATTGTATTGTCTATTACTAATACCGTATGGTCAGTACCAGTAGGCATGTCAATTGCTGCTAGTAATCGAATTGGGAATTTATTGGGTGCATCAATGCCTATTAAATCCAAACATACCAGTCGTTGTGCTTTGGTTTTAGCTTTAATTATGCCTTTTTTTAATTCGACGTTCTTATTGTTGTTTTCAAAAAAATTGAGTGAATTGTTTACGGATGATCAAAAGGTAATTGAAATTGTTCAAATCATTATTCCTGTTGCTGCTTTGTATCAAATTTTTGATAGTGTCTTTACAGTATCGAATGGTATCTTAAGAGGCCAAGGTAAACAAGCTATTGGAGCTATTGTGAACGTTATTGCCTTTTATATAATTGCTATACCTTTGGGATTATATGTGACTTTTCAATGGAATTTTGGAGTGTTGGGACTTTGGTTTGGTACTTGTTTAGCTTTGTTAATTACGTCTTCGACATTGGGCTATGTTATCTTGACATGCGATTGGGAGTTAGAAGTTAATAATTGTAAAAATAGATTAAAAGAATCGAAAACTTCTTTTTAGATCGTTAGATGCTATTAAAAGTTGATGATCATTGAATTCGTTAGAATTAAAAATAAAAGTTTGGTTTATTAAATTTGACATATACTTAAGCTTTTTATTTATTATTTATTTAGTTTATGAAAATAATGATACTTTTATAGTGCTAAGTATCATCAAATAGACTCAGGCCTGTTATTAACTATAGAATTTGGTATATAATACAATAACATACTAATCTTTTTAAACAAAATTCTATTGTATTTTGTAAATGTTTAATCAACTTTAAGGTACTTCATAAAACTATAAAGGTACACAAATCTGAATTTGGATTTTAAAATAATTCCATTTCAAATGAAACAACTTAATCTTTTAATGGTTGGGGCTGTTTTTTTTGGCTTCATTACTTTTTCTCTTTTAAGTGCTATTTGAGCGGAAAATTTGTTAGTAGGAGATTCTTAAACATAAAAATACATCCCCATTTATTAGAGGATACAATAAATCCCATTATTAATAAAATAATTGAACAAAACCATGACATTAATAATTTTAGATAATGTGAAAACGATATTATCTATTAAAATAGTATTTAATAATTCTAATTATGACTATTCACTTCGCGTTAGTATCTTACTTTAACATCCAAACTAAACTAAACTAAACTATTAACTACTATACTATAATGAAATAACTTAATTGAGCTATAAAAATATAAAAGCAGTAACCCTGGAAATCCTATAAAAAATACTCTTCATTTTAAATAAGTGAAGAATTATATCAATATAAACAACAATTCTTTTGGAAACCAACATATTCATCATATACATTATCTCAACCATCATATTCAATTTTTGCACTCAATTAATCATAACTCATTCAGCTTCAAACATCAGCTTTTGCAAATCCAAAAACCTTAATTTCAGTCTAACGCAATAATTATTTCTTTAATATTCAGCATGCCATTTAGTAATTCCAAATTAAAATTTGGTCTCAATATCAAAAATAAACCAGCCTTAGCCAAACCAGTTAAAAATTTATTACATGAAGAAGAAGAAGAGACAACTCCTTTAGAAGAAAAGCAAAAAGCGAATCAAGAGATCAAACGAGCTCAAGTGAAAGTGGGAAATTCAAAAAAATTAGTTGAACAGGTCAAAGAAACATTGGATGTAGATCCAACAGCATATGAATATGACGAGGTTTATGATCAAATGAAAGATAATGAAAAAAAATATTTAGATTTGATGAAGGGAACAGACGATAATAAAGTAAGGTTTTTTATATTTAGTTTAGCTTTTAAAAAGGAATGGATTGATTGATTGATTTTAATTAGCCAAAATATATCCAAGGTTTATTAAAAACCGCAGAATTAAGGAAGAGAGATAGACTAAGAGCGGAAGGTCGATTAGTTGAAAAAGAAAAGGAAAGGGAAAGTGAACTTTATAAAGGAAAAGAAGAGTTTGTTACAACTGCGTAAGTTTATCATATTCTTTTGACTGTATACATATTAATCGAATAATTAGTTATAAGCAACAGCAAGAAGAGCTCAAGAGGTTGGAGAAAGAAGATAATATTGAAGGTGAAATTCTAATTTTAATTATTTATATAAGTGTTGTTCAATTAATTCAATTATGAATCTAGATGATCAAAGTAAAGATGGTAATATGTTTCAATTTTATGAGAATTTATTATCTGCCAAAAGTCGACAAATAGAAGCCGGAATTATTACTAAAGAGATTAAAAAAGAAGCAAATTCAACAACAACAAATCAATCAACAAAAGAAGATTTATTGGCCAAAGCCTTAAAAGAAGGCAAAAAAATAGAAATTAATGCCAATAATGAAGTCATTGATAAAAGACAATTATTATCCGCTGGTTTAAATATAGTCAGAAAAGATGTCAAAAGAGATGATTCTATTTCTTATTATGATGAATTTATAATGAGAAAAAAGAAAGCAGAAGAAGAAAAAAGATTATTAGCTAAAAAAGCACAAGCTAATAGAATGAAGAAATTGTTAACGACTCAATTGGAAGAGAGCAAGATGCTGGAAGTAAAGAAAGGGGATGAGAAATTTGATAAATTGAAAGATACACTTAAAAGAAAGAATGATGATGGGGCTGTGTTGGATGCAAAAGCTAGGTATTTATTGAGAAAGAAACAGAATCAAGAGAAGTTGGAGAATCAGGCAAAAACAGAATAACATTATATTATAGGTGAATGAAAATTGACTGATTTTAGTAGATACAGCTTGATGATATGTTATTGAGTATTAATAAAATTAAAGTTTTTTAATTAAGTCCTGAAATTGATTTAATGAGAGTTTATTGATTACTACGGTCATTATAAGTTAACATAATAATAAACCTTTGAAGTTTTTTATTTATAAATTGATAATATATAGGGGTTATAAAGAGTTTTGAGAAAGTATTAACAACTCCCCGCAAATATCTCTAAATATTTTGAAATTTTGATGATTAATAAAACTTTACAAAGTCTTTCATATGGAGATGTTTTTTTGGCTTCATTACTTTTTCCACCTTTTAAGCGCTATTTGAGTGGAAAGTTTGTTAATAAAATTCTTAAATACAAAAATATATCCTCATATGTTAAATTTTTAAATTCCTATTTTTTTTAATAATATTAATATATAATGATATACTTTTTTGTTTGAGAATTTTACTAGCAGTTTTTCTGCCCAACCAGTGCTTAAAAATGGAAAAAGTGATGAAATAAAAAAAGCACTCTCTCCTTATATTATTTAATAAAACAAATTAATACTTTTTTAAAATCGCATAAATTGTTCTACTTTTTTAATTCATAAATTTTTTAAACACCTGAAAGCAATATGATATATTTTATTCTTTATTATTAAATAAATTCCAATATTAAAAATTAAAAATGAAGTATGGGGATGTTTTTTTTGGCTTCATTACTTTTTCCATTTTTCAAGCACTATTTGAGCGAAAAATTTGTTAGTAAAATTCTTAAACACAAAAACATATTCCCATATTATAAAAAATAGAAACAGTTTTTATTTATTTTAATATGATTACAATGATTCTCCATGCTTTAATTTAAAAGCTGGCAAAACACTAATAATTAGCGTATTTTTTAATTAATGTTTTTTTAATTACCTCCATTATTAAATCACATAGTTTAATAATGTATTAGTTATCTTAAAAAAGCTAAATCAGAAGTTCTTAATTGTTATATGGGGTCGTCCGAATTGGTTTCAGAATTTACTTAGAAGTTAATTCAAATTTTAGATTTTTAAATTTGTGTCTAATGTGACGGTTAAATCTAGAGAGCCTAAATTAAATCTCTTTATTTAAAACTTATTTTAATTGTTTCCTTTTCTTAAATAGCCAGTTTTCCTAACTACATGCTTTATGTTATTTCTGTTAGGTATTTAACAGATATATAATATAAGCATTGTAATTCATTTACATCAATTTTAAGAGCTACTTATGATAACTCAAGGTTTATGGAATTTTATAATAAAACAAAACAAAACAAAACAAAACAAAACAAAACAAAACAAAACAAAACAAAACAAAACAAAACAAAACAAAACAAAGAAAAGAAAAGATGTATTATCAAAATTTAGTATCAATAATAATAAACTTAATCAAACAATGTATAAAATTAGTGCTTTAAGAGGAACAGGAAATAAAAACCAACAGGTAGCGTTATTATCAACTACAGCTTCAGTATATTCTTTTGATGAATGTAAGAGTTTTAGGTTTAATATAAACAGAAATCAATATGATTATTCAAAAATAAGTAATAATAATAAAATATCAACATTAAAACCTATTATTAAAAATACAAAAAAATTATAAAGATGACTAAATTGAAACTATTATACAATATTTACTAAATGATTCAACTATTTCATCAAGATTTAATAAAAAAAATAATGATAGTAAATATTCATCAGATAATATATATATTAAATAAAAGTAGAAGAATGATATATAGTAAATATTTGAATGATCTAAGAGATAAAGCAGTAGCTAGGTCAATACTTTTTAAATATATACCAAGTGATTTCAAAAATGCAGCAAGAAAAATGGATCTATGTAATATATGTACTCAGTATACAGTTAGAAAAAAGTTATTTGAAAATAAAATAAATACAGCAAAAAACAAAGCAGAGAATAGAAGAAATTTTCAACAAAGAAGAAAAATTATACAAACTACATAAATTCTGTGTTGATACTCAAAAAAACACATTTAATGAAACTATTAAAAAATTAAATAGCAAAAGTTTACAAAAATTAATATATGGGCAGATACAGGAAACCATTTTAGATCCCAAGAGTTTCTACACTATATGTTTAAAGAAATTCATAAAATAGATAGTAGTTTGAATGTTAATCTTAATTTTTTTGCTGACCATCATGGAAAAAGTATAGTTGATGGACATTTTGGAAACCTTTCAAAATGGAAAAGTAGTTTTGAAGCGTTGGGTAAAATAGAAGATATCGATGAATTAATTTCAAGATTTGAGGCTTTTATTTGCGAGCATAATAAAATTAATAACTCGACTATTAATAATGGAAAAACGGATATAATTTTTAAAAAGTAGTATGAAAGAAACAAAAATACAAAAAGAATAATAGAGATGCAAAGGATTAACAAGTATTTACACTTCATTAAACATAACAATAAACTACATTGTTATCCAGTATCTGATACATCAAAAAAAAGTGATATAGTTCCAATTAGAGTTATAGAGTCTATAGAAAATAGAAAAATTAAAAGATCGATCCCAGCTTACCTTACGAAGATAACAGAGAATTTGAAAATTTCAATATTTACTAAGTAAGTAAGTAGTTTGTTGAATGATAGAAATAGATTGTTAAATGTTAAGATTACTTAGGTTATTAATAGCTAAGTTAATAAATAGTCAAAGAACAAGTAACTGTAATAATATGTAAAAACTATTATTACTTGTACTATATAGAGATGGTTAATTATAGTTTTGGGGCTAACCACTCCCTCCCATGCAGCTATTTATTAACTTGGCAATATATTAATAATGTAATTATAACATTAAAATAGTCTATTTATTTGATAACAAATCTACAATGTTGGTTGTAAAGCAGTTGATAATAAATATTTCTCAATTAAGCTTTATAAGAACATGTATTTAAAATCTAGTAGAAATTCAACTAACTTACAGTATAAACTATAATCAAATGATTTATAACTGTGTCTGGCTACTTTTGTTTTAATAAAAGATATGATTTTATAGAATTTTAAGCGAAGTTTTTAAAATACAAATTTTTTCAAAAATTGGATAAAATAATGAAACTAATTCAGACAACCCCATATGGTGATATGTTTTTTTGTTTAATAACTTTACTAATAAATTTTCCACTCAAATAGCGCTTAAAAGATGGAAAAAATAATGAAGCCGAAAAAAACACTCCCGTATATATTAAATAAAAGTAGAAGAATGATATACAGTAAATGAGGGTGTATTTTTGTGTTTAAGAATTTTACTAACAAATTTTCTGCTTAAATAGTGCTTAAAAAATGGAAAAAATAATGAAGTCAAAAAAAACACTCCCAAATGTTTTAATGATCTGAGAGATAAAGCAGTAGCTAGGTCAACACTTTTTAAATATATATACCAAGTGATTTCAAAAATGCAGCAAGAAAAATGGATCTATGTAATATATATGCTCAGTATACAGTTAGAAAAAAGTTATTTGAAAATAAAATAAATACAGCAAAAAACAAAGTAGAGATAGAAGAAATTTTCAACAAAGAAGAAAAATTATACAAACTACATAAATTCTGTGTTGATACTCAAAAAAACACATTTAATGAAACCATTAAAAAATTAAATAATAGAAGTTGTATAAGAGGATGTTTCTTTTGGCTTCATTATTTTTCTATTTTTTAAGCACTATTTGAGTGGAAAAATCGTTAATAAAATTCTATAAAATCATATCTTTTATTAAAACAAAAGTAGCCAGACACAGTTATAAATCATTTGATTATAGTTTATACTGTAAGTTAGTTGAATTTCTACTAGATTTTAAATACATGTTCTTATAAAGCTTAATTGAGAAATATTTATTATCAACTGCTTTACAACCAACATTGTAGATTTGTTATCAAATAAATAGACTATTTTAATGTTATAATTACATTATTAATATATTGCCAAGTTAATAAATAGCTGCATGGGAGGGAGTGGTTAGCCCCAAAACTATAATTAACCATCTCTATATAGTACAAGTAATAATAGTTTTTACATATTATTACAGTTACTTGTTCTTTGACTATTTATTAACTTAGCTATTAATAACCTAAGTAATCTTAACATTTAACAATCTATTTCTATCATTCAACAAACTACTTACTTACTTAGTAAATATCAAACTTTTTAAATTCTCTAGTATCTTCGTAAGGTAAGCTGGGATTGATCTTTTAATTTTTCTATTTTCTATAGACTCTATAACTCTAATTGGAACTATATCACTTTTTTTTGATATATCGATACTGGATAACAATCCAGTTTATTGTTATGTTTGATAAAGTGTAAATACTTGTTAATCCTTTGCATCTCTATTATTCTTTTTGTATTTTTGTTTCTTTCATACTACTTTTTAAAAATTATATCCGTTTTTCCATTATTAATAGTCGAGTTATTAATTTTATTATGCTCGCAAATAAAAGCCTCAAATCTTGAAATTAATTCATCGATATCTTCTATTTTACCCAACGCTTCAAAACTACTTTTCCATTTTGAAAGGTTTCCAAAATGTCCATCAACTATACTTTTTCCATGATGGTCAGCAAAAAAATTAAGATTAACATTCAAACTACTATTTATTTTATGAATTTCTAAACATATGGGGATGTATTTTTGTGTTTAGGAATTTTACTAACAAATTTTCTACTTAAATAGCGCTTAAAAAATGGAAGAAATAATGAAGTCGAAAAAAACACTCCCATATGTTGAGTCATGATTCAATATTTCAGGTAAATAATCAAAGTAAACTTTGCCTATTGTTTTATCATCTTTTAAATATAATACACCAAAGCCTAATACTGATATAGCTTGTTTATTATAATGATCTAGATTTATTGAATCTGGTCTTGTTCCTATTTCCATATTTGTTTAAAATCTAAAACTATTATACAACTTTTGTTATTTAATTTTTTAATAGTTTCATTAAATGTGTTTTTTTGAGTATCAACACAGAATTTATGTAGTTTGTATAATTTTTCTTCTTTGTTGAAAATTTCTTCTATTCTCTGCTTTGTTTTTTGCTGTATTTATTTTATTTTCAAATAACTTTTTTCTAACTGTATACTGAGTACATATATTACATAGATCCATTTTTCTTGCTGCATTTTTGAAATCACTTGGTATATATTTAAAAAGTATTGACCTAGCTACTGCTTTATCTCTTAGATCATTCAAATATTTACTATATATCATTCTTCTACTTTTATTTAATATATATATTATCTGATGAATATTTACTATCATTATTTTTTTTATTAAATCTTGATGAAATAGTTGAATCATTTAGTAAATATTGTATAATAGTTTCAATTTAGTCATCTTTATAATTTTTTTGTATTTTTAATAATAGGTTTTAATGTTGATATTTTACTATTATTACTTATTTTTGAATAATCATATTGATTTATATTTATATTAAACCCAAAACTCTCACATTCATCAAAAGAATATACTGAAGCTATAGTTGATAATAACGCTACTTGCTGGTTTTTGTTTCCTGTTTCCCTTAAAGCACTAATTTTATACATTACTTGATTAAGTTTATTATTATCGATAGTAAACTTTGATAATATATCTTTTCTTTGTTTTGTTTTATTATAAAATTCCATAAACCTTGGGTTGTTATAAGTAGCTCTTAAAATTGATGTAAATGAATTACAATGTTTATATTGTGTACTCCTCCCTATTGTATTGAAGTTTTCAAAAATTCCATTTCGAAGTTTAGTTATGAAAGTTTGCATTTTATTTTATTTTATTTTATTTTAACAAGAAATAAAGTCAAATAACTGTATTTATATAATTATGTATTTATATAATTATATAATCATATAGTTATATATTATATATCTATTAAATATCTAACAGATCTAATATAAAACATATAGTTAGGAAAATTAGCTATTTAAGAAAAGGAAACAATTAAAATAAGTTTTAAATAGAGATATTTAATTTTAGGCTTTTTAGATTTAACCGTTATATTGGACACAAACTTGAAATTTTAAATTTGGATTAATTTCTAAGTAGATTCTGAAACCAATTAGGACAGCCCCATATATTATTTGATGAATATTTACTATCATTATTTTTTTATTAAATCTTGATGAAATAGTTGAATCATTTAGTAAATATTGTATAATAGTTTCAATTTAGTCATCTTTATAATTTTTTTGTATTTTTAATAATAGGTTTTAATGTTGATATTTTACTATTATTACTTATTTTTGAATAATCATATTGATTTATATTTATATTAAATCCAAAACTCTTACATTCATCAAAAGAATATACTGAAGCTGTAGTTGATAATAACGCTACCTGTTGGTTTTTATTTCCTGTTCCTCTTAAAGCACTAATTTTATACATTGTTTGATTAAGTTTATTATTATTGATACTAAATTTTGATAATACATCTTTTCTTTTCTTTGTTTTGTTTTGTTTTGTTTTGTTTTGTTTTATTATAAAATTCCATAAACCTTGAGTTATCATAAGTAGCTCTTAAAATTGATGTAAATGAATTACAATGCTTATATTATATATCTGTTAAATACCTAACAGAAATAACATAAAACATGTAGTTAGGAAAACTGGCTATTTAAGAAAAGGAAACAATTAAAATAAGTTTTAAATAAAGAGATTTAATTTAGGCTCTCTAGATTTAACCGTCACATTAGACACAAATTTAAAAATCTAAAATTTGAATTAACTTCTAAGTAAATTCTGAAACAAATTCGGACAACCCCATATCTTAACTATTAATAATGGGAAAATAAACATAATTTTTAAAAAGTATAAGAAATAAAATACAAAAAAAGATAAAAGGTATTAAAAAGTATTTACATTTTATTAAACGTAATAATAAACTATACTATTATCCAATATCTGATCGATTAAAAAAGCGACACAACCTCAATTAAGGCTATAAAGCCTATAAAAGATAAAAAAGTAAATTTTAGCTTATTTTATAACAGGAAATCCAAAAGCTTCAATATTTATTAAATAAGTAGTTTATTGTTTAATAAAAATCAAATATTAAATGAGGACGTTTTTTTATTTTCATTACTTTTTCCATTTTTTAAGCCTTATTGAGCAGAAAAATTGTTAGCAAAATCCTTAAATACAAAAATACACCCCCAAATATCAATGTTACTTAAATCATTAGTAGCTAAGCTAATAATTAAAAAGCCAATAAATCTAATAATAAACAAAAACTATCATATTGCTTGTATTACATAAAGATAACTAATTGTAGCTTTGGCCCTAACCACCCCCTTCTATGCAGCTGTTTATTAACTTAGCAATATATTAATAATATGCTTATAACACTAAAATTATTTTTTTATTTGATAGCAAATCCGCAATGTTGGGTATAAACAGTCAATAATAAATATTTGGGGATGTGGTTTTGTATTCGAGAATTTTACTAATGATTTTTCCACTTAAATAGTGCTTAAAAGATGGAAAAATAATGAAGTTAAAAAAACACTTTCATATAATAAAATAAAATAAAAGGATTTATGAAATATCGCTTTGTCAGCTCTATAATTAATTATAGTATAGCAATTACTTAAGCTGTTGTGTTCTCGAATTCAGCCACAACCAATCTCAAGCTTTTATTTTAATTTGCTGTGAGAATTTTTGTCATGTAATTTCCAAGCATATGGGGTTGTCTGAATTAGTTTCATTATTTTATCCAATTTTTGAAAAAATTTGTATTTTAAAAACTTCGCTTAAAATTCTATAAAATCATATCTTTTATTAAAACAAAAGTACCAAGACACAGTTATAAATCATTCTATTATAGCTCATACTGTAAGTTAGTTGAATTTCTACTAGATTTTAAATACATGTTCTTATAAAGCTTAATTGAGAAATATTTATTATCAACTGCTTTATAACCAACATTGTAGATTTGTTATCAAATAAATAGACTATTTTAATGTTATAATTACATTATTAATATATTGCCAAGTTAATAAATAGCTGCATGGGAGGGAGTGGTTAGCCCCAAAACTATAATTAACCATCTCTATATAGTACAAGTAATAATAGTTTTTACATATTATTACAGTTACTTGTTCTTTGACTATTTATTAACTTAGTTATTAATAACTTAAGTAATCTTAACATTTAACAATCTATTTCTATCATTCAACAAACTACTTACTTACTTAGTAAATATCAAACTTTTTAAATTCTCTAGTATCTTCGTAAGGTAAGCTGGGATTGATCTTTTAATCCTTATATTTTCTATAGACTCTATAACTCTAATTGGAACTATATCACTTTTTTTTGATGTATCAGATACTGGATAACAATGTAGTTTATTGTTATGTTTAATGAAGTGTAAATACTTGTTAATCCTTTGCATCTCTATTATTCTTTTTGTATTTTTGTTTCTTTCATACTACTTTTTAAAAGTTATATCCGTTTTTCTTGCTGGATTTTTGAAATCACTTGGTATATATTTAAAAAGTGTTGACCTAGCTACTGCTTTATCTCTTAGATCATTCAAATATTTACTATATATCATTCTTCTACTTTTATTTAATATATATATTATCTGATGAATATTTACTATCATTATTTTTTTTATTAAATCTTGATGAAATAGTTGAATCATTTAGTAAATATTGTATAATAGTTTCAATTTAGTCATCTTTATAATTTTTTTGTATTTTTAATAATAGGTTTTAATGTTGATATTTTACTATTATTACTTATTTTTGAATAATCATATTGATTTATATTTATATTAAACTCAAAACTCTTACAATCATCAAAAGAATATACTGAAGCTATAGTTGATAATAACGCTACTTGTTGGTTTTTATTTCCTGTTTCCCTCAAAACACTAATTTTATACATTACTTGATTAAGTTTATTATTATCGATAGTAAACTTTGATAATATATCTTTTCTTTGTTTTGTTTTATTATAAAATTCCATAAACCTTGGGTTGTTATAAGTAGCTCTTAAAATTGATGTAAATGAATTACAATGTTTATATTGTGTACTCCTCCCTATTGTATTGAAGTTTTCAAAAATTCCATTTCGAAGTTTAGTTATGAAAGTTTGCATTTTATTTTATTTTATTTTATTTTAACAAGAAATAAAGTCAAATAACTGTATTTATATAATTATGTATTTATATAATTATATAATCATATAGTTATATATTATATATCTATTAAATATCTAACAGATCTAATATAAAACATATAGTTAGGAAAATTAGCTATTTAAGAAAAGGAAACAATTAAAATAAGTTTTAAATAGAGATATTTAATTTTAGGCTTTTTAGATTTAACCATCATATTATTAGACACAAATTTAAAATTTTAAAATTTGAATTAATTTCTAAGTAGATTCTGAAACCAATTAGGACAGCCCCATATTTATCTCCCCATTTTGATATTTATACTTTTTAGAGTATAAAGGAGATTTTAGAACATGATAACTTGAGTCTTTTCTAATTGGATTATTCCCTGATATTATACCTTTAATATAGCCACTGACTGAACCTTTCTGACAGTATTTTACATAGATTTCAAAGTAGTATTGGCTGTTCTACTTTTTTGCTTTAAGCAATATTATACCATTTAATTATAAAAACAAAAAACTTAATATAAACATAATAGCTTTAATATATGGGGCTATTTTTTTTTGGTTCATTATTTTTCCTTTTTTAAGCCCTATTTAAGTGGAAAGATTGTAATAAAATTAAACAAAAAAATACATCCACATATTATATAGGAATACAGTAAGTATAGATTTTTGGTTTATGCAATTATTGCTGATTGTTAAATAATAGCTTCTTTTATATGTAAGTTGATATAAAAATCAGCTTTATTTGTTTTATGTAATTATATTTTGATTAAATAAATATTATAAATATATTTGCATTAATTTCCACAATATATAGAAAATAAATAAACTGGTGTTTTTGCTACACAATATAATATCACAAATAAAGCACTTACAAGTTAAATAGTGGAATAAAAGAAGCCATTTTAAAAGCTTGTATTATGTTATATAATGATTTTTTTATTTTTACTAAAAGATTATTCGCTTTTTTTAATTATGTTATTAGTTTTTGAATAATGAAAAGCTGAAATAGAGTGTCCAATAATTACTAATTTAGTTAATTTTAAAAAAACTAAATCAATAAATCAACAATACCATTTCATTTACTAATATCACTTAAAAACTTTTATATTTATAAATCTAGGTGTTTTTCTGGGGTTTATCACTTTTACCTTTTAAGTGCTTATTTGAGCAGAAAAATTATCAGTTAAAATTCTTAAACACAAAAACGCATCTCTAAATATTAGGTTTATTATCTTTAAATTATAAAAAGTGAAATGTAAATAAAATATCACTTCTCATGATTTGATAATATAAAAAAAGTTATAACTATATATGGGGATGTTTTTTTTGATTCCATTATTACTTTTCCATTTTTTAAGCGCTATTTAAGTGGAAAAATCATTAGTAAAATTCTTAAACGAAAAAAATACATTCCCATATCCTAGTCAGTAGCTTTATACCTTTTATATAGTTTTTACCATATAATCAAATCCTTAAATCTACTATTTAATTAATTATTTTTTATAGAAAATACCAGCTTGTTCTTTATTTTGCAGATATTTAATATTTATTTAAATATCATTAACAACTATTAATCTAATATAAGTAATAATAGTAAAAAAGATTAAATTGTCGTTATAATTAAACCAGATATTAGAGCCTTAAATCAACCTGATTTATTAAGATTTTAAAAAGTATAGATACTTTTTAATGTTATTTTCATACATATTTCCAATAACAATAATATTCTTGCTTTAATATGTACAGCCGAATAGTTAACTAACTCATAGATTTAAAAATTTAATAGTCAGCTACAAAGTATATAAAAGCTTGGTTGAGAAGCTAAAAACTTTATCAAAGTTGAGTTTATAAACATAGCACCATTTTTGTTTTAAAATTAATAACTGTTTTTCTAACTTACATTAAACATATGAGGGCGTTTTTTTTGGCTTCATTACTTTCTCTATCTTTTAAGTGCTATTTAAGCGGAAAAGTTGTTAGTAAAATTCTTAAACACAAAAATACATCCCCGTTTACTAAATGATTCAACTATTTCATCAAGATTTAATAAAAAAAATAACGATAGTAAATATTCATCAGATAATATATATATTAAATAAAAGTAGAAGAATGATATATAGTAAATATTTGAATGATCTAAGAGATAAAGCAGTAGCTAGGTCAATACTTTTTAAATATATACCAAGTGATTTCAAAAATGCAGCAAGAAAAATGGATCTATGTAATATATATGCTCAGTATACAGTTAGAAAAAAGTTATTTGAAAATAAAATAAATACAGCAAAAAACAAAGCAGAGAATAGAAGAAATTTTCAACAAAGAAGAAAAATTATACAAACTACATAAATTCTGTGTTGATACTCAAAAAAACACATTTAATGAAACCATTAAAAAATTAAATAACAAAAGTTGTATAATAGTTTTAGATTTTAAACAAATATGGAAATAGGAACAAGACCAGATTCAATAAATCTAGATCATTATAATAAACAAGCTATATCAGTATTAGGCTTTGGTGTATTATATTTAAAAGATGATAAAACAATAGGCAAAGTTTACTTTGATTATTTATCTGAAATATTGAATCATGGTTCAGCATATGCAGGAGATTGTTTAATCAATTTGATCTCTACAGAGCTTCTATTTAAAAAGTTTACAAAAATTAATATGTGTGCAGATACAGGAAACCATTTTGATCCCAAGAGTTTCTACACTATATGTTTGAAGAAATTCATAAAATAAATAGTAGTTTGAATGTTAATCTTAATTTTTTTGCTGACCATCATGGAAAAAGTATAGTTGATGGACATTTTGGAAACCTTTCAAAATGGAAAAGTAGTTTTGAAGCGTTAGGTAAAATAGAAGATATCGATGAATTAATTTCAAGATTTGAGGCTTTTATTTGCGAGCATAATAAAATTAATAACTCGACTGTTAATAATGGGAAAACGGATATAATTTTTAAAAAGTATAAAAGAAATAAAAATACAAAAAGAATAATAGAGATGCAAAGGATTAACAAGTATTTACACTTTATCAAACATAACAATAAACTACATTGTTATCCAGTATCGATATATCAAAAAAAAGTGATATAGTTCCAATTAGAGTTATAGAGTCTATAGAAAATAGAAAAATTAAAAGATCGATCCCAGCTTACCTTACGAAGATAACAGAGAATTTGAAAATTTCAATATTTACTAAGCAAGTAAGTAGTTTGTTGAATGATAAAAACAGATTGTTAAATGTTAAGATTACTTAAGTTATTAATAGCTGAGTTAATAAATAGTCAAAGAACAAGTAACTGTAATAATATGTAAAAACTATTATTACTTGTACTATATAGGGATGGTTAATTATAGTTTTGGGGCTAACCACTCCCTCCCATGCAGCTATTTATTAACTTGGCAATATATTAATAATGTAATTATAACATTAAAATAGTCTATTTATTTGATAACAAATCTGGAATGTTGGTTATAAAGCAGTTGATAATAAATATTTCTCAATAAAGTTTTATAACAATAGATACCTATTTACATACCCATAATATAATAACTTTGATTAATATCAACATATATATTACATTGGTAAAAGCCTTGTTAATTATGGATTTTTATTAGATCTAGTAGAAATTAGCTTAGCTTATAATATAAACTATAATAGAATAGTTTAAACTAACCCTGTTGCATACTCTCGTTTTTAATAAAAAAGTTGTTGTAGGATTTTAAGCAAAGTTTTTAAAATGCAGAGATACTCAAAGACAAAAAAATAAATCCAAACTCGTCACAGAATGTCTTCTTTTTCATTACAAAACCCTAAAATTTCTTTCTTTTTTACTTTTAGTATAAATTGAAGGCAGCTTTTTAACTTTGGAATAAAAGTGATATTAAAAATCCAAGCTTTCTAAAAACAACACTAGATCAATTTAAAATCAAATAAGCTTAGATAAGTCAAACTATGAAAATCCATTTTTCATTAATCAAATTCATACTTCAAATAAATCTAGCTCCTTTAAATAGTCTTGTAAGCTTAAGAACTTTGTTTTCCATACCAAAACTAATCTCCAAAATTTAAATTCACAATAGCCAGACAGAAAAAGTAATAGATATGACATAACTTTAAAATTAAATTTTAGAAAGCCAATATTGAGAGGATTTGTAGTTTTATCAAATTAACATTAGTGAAGTGCCGAAAGTTTTAAAACTAGACATATAATAATATCGTATTTATAAAAGTAATAGACTAAACGATATATAAATGTTTATTTAATAGCCACTTTCCATAATATAAATTTAAAATAAATCATAATACAATTTAAAGCAATTTGGATCCTAGAGATACAAATACTCAAAACGAGATAATTGTTCTAAACTTGCAAAAAAGTAAACGATGTAAAATATAAATGCCAAATAATTTAACTATTCAAAGGAGTGTTCTGGGATTAAAAATTAATATCAATAGACTTTGACAGAATAAATAACTATAGCTTATTTGATACAGAACATAATATTTATACTTTGCACCTGGAGTGGAATGCTGTATATAAAAAACATAACATTAACTTTTATCATAATTATATCACTAATGGGTACCTTATGCTTCTTTTCTATGATTCGATTCAAATAAATGAATTTGTTATTTATTTACCGAAAAATTATACAAAAAGTTAAAATAAGTAAATTTTATCCATCTAAATAAGATTTTGTTATAAATAATATTACTAAGCATTAAGCCACTTTATAACAAAAAAGCCTTTAATTTTAATATCTTTCCAACTAACTAGAAGAAAAAATAGCTGCTATATCCATACCAATAACAAATTTATGTTTAGCGAATAATGCACAAAATAATAATAAAGAAGCATAAAGAAGCATAAAGAAGCATAAAAAGCTTTGTATAGATGATATCAGACATAACTGTTTGAATATGTGAAAGTTGTATAAAAATTATTTCTTTTATTATTCAAAATATACCTTTCAAATCAAATCCCTACATCTTATTACTGTCTTTTTTAATTTGATTTATTATCTCATTTTATTTTTACCATATAAGCCTGGTCTTACTTATTAATAATTACAATGTAATTTCTATATAGTTTAGTTATAAATTATACATATTGGATCAGAGTGTTGATTTTATAACTTTACACAGACTTAGTTATATATAGCGCCAGCATCTTTATATTTGATAAAACAATTGTAATAAAGGTGGCCTGTCTATTATTTTATACAACAGTTCCCCTATCTGTATTAAAGTCAATTCGTTTTTCCTAATTTTTAATTGAAAAAATAACAAATTAAATCGTCTATTACAAAATTTTCTAAGCCAAGTAGTTCTATAATAATCCTATCGATATTTCTTTTAACTTTACTTTAATTTTGCCAAAACTTTAAAATGTTAGCTTAGTGTAAGTTACCAACCATTTTTAGTTAGTTTGACTAAATAAATATGATAGTTTAATTTGCTTTGTTTTATAGTCAATGGCGCAAAAGAAATGGATAACCGGGATGTTTCATGTTTCTACTATCCAACATAAGGAGTTTTTAGTAATATTACGTAAACTGAGTATCTATCTATAAGCTAAATGCTAGACGAATAAATTTATCTTTAAAAGGGGCTGTATCATTTTTTATACATATTCTCAAAATTTTAAATACCATTTCTTACTCTTTCTTTCAACCTGCTGTTGCTTCTGGAATAATAAAAAGAGTAGAAATGGATTATCTAATAAAAATTAACCTAACTAGTTTCAAAACCATTGAGTTTTAAATTAGTAAAATTAGTAGACATTATTTATTGAGATACTACTCAGAAACATTTATATTTACAGAATATATAAAAGTTTACCTTAGTTTAGAATAACTCTGCTTTAATCATTTATAAAATAACTAATAGCTATAGTAATATATTTCTTTTGAGCGAAAAAAGTCGTTTAAAATGTATAAGGTCTCTGTTATTTATACATAGTGTAAAAAGTATATTTAACAAGATAAAGTTATGTATCATTATTCTATTTTATTTTATTCTAGCTCCGTCGGTATTACTTTGCAATTTTAAAAAAAATTTAAACTAGGTATCATTAACATTAACAATATGTTTTGTAATATTGTAAGTTTTTAAGAAGTAGAATATTTGCAGATAATTTTAATTCTTTAATATATTTGGATAATTTCAATAAAAATTTAATATACAAAATTGTAACTGCTTTTAATATATTTATAAAAAGTACATTATCTTATCTTGGACAATAGGCCCTATCCATCATATTTAGCACGCTATCGAAATAACTCATGTTACGATACAGTCGTCTGCTTATCTCTATTGCCTAAAAAGTTATAATACTTGTTGTTAATAGGACCCAAGTTAGATCAATTTTAGATACTCTACTATCTAGGCTACTATTTAGGACATATTAGAGCATTTTTAGTAGTTTTCATTAAGGTTTATAAATATCGAAACTGTATGATTTTGTTAACTTTGTTAACTTTAAGGCTTATATTATATTTTTTATTTATCTGGATAATTTTTTTAGAATAATTATAAAGTATAACTATCCCAAGGAAATATATACAATATAATTACTACAAAATAAGTTTTACACATACAGAGTGTCTAGACATTTTAGCAGTAGTCTAATATAATTATTTTTGTATTTTAATAAAGTTATATATAAGTGATAAGGATGTTTAGAATTATTTTTTAGTTAAATTTTATTTGTAGCAATTAAACTACCCGGATCTATATATATCAAAAATAGTTTATTAAAATTGGAAAATAGAAGCAATACAAAAGCTATTTTGGTAAATTTTTTTTAAAATTTTTTAAATGCTTTTTTGATGTTTTGTCTATTGCAGATTTAATTTTCTTTTTAAGTAGTTTGAATAATAGAGAAGCGCAATGTTATGAAAGTTTTTGATAAATTTTTGGCAGAATTTATTAATTTTAAAAACTTCATATCTCAAAAACTTAAAAACATTAGTTCTAGGCCTTGGAAGAAAAAGCATTGAATTATAATTTAATATCTGGCGAAATCTTTTTTACTTCATTACTTTCTCATCTTTTGAGCCACTATTTGAGCGAAAAATTTATTAGTAAAATCCCCCTAGAGACAAAATATATTCCACCATTTGCTTGTTTTATAAAAAGAATTCAAGTTAAAAAAGAAAACTTCTGTTTTCTAGAACTATAATTAAAAAAAGTGGTATCAATCAACTTTATCGAGTATTAATAAATAAGCACTTAACAATTATATACCTACTAACTATATCATTAGGATCCTCAAAAATATCCAAGTGATTTATATCTAGTTTGAATAAAGTTGATTAGAGTGCCATTGTTAAATTTAAAACTAGATTTATCTTTTGTTATGATTGTATTTATATAATAGAATCAACAAAACTTACTCTATTGTCTAAATTTAAAAGTATCTTTTTATTAAGAAATTTTGATAGTGACTATAACAACATTTTTAAAACTAAAAGCTAGATGTTTTGTATTTTGGTAAAGATAAAGGAGTTTATTTGAATGAGACAGGAATACTTAATGTGTTGTTGACTATTAGCCAGTGCTATGTGGTTTTATTCAAACAACCAAAGTAAGTTTAGCAAATTTCATTTATTGTTTCAAAATTGGAGGAGTATTAACATATGGAGTTGTCTGAATTAGTTTCATTATTTTATCCAATTTTTGAAAAAATTTGTATTTTAAAAACTTCGCTTAAAATTCTATAAAATCATCTTTTATTAAAACAAAAGTACCCCCCCAGACACAGTTATAAATCATTCTATTATAGTTCATACTGTAAAGTTAGTTGAATTTCTAGATCTTAAATACATATTGTTATAAAACTTTATTGAGAAATATTTATTATCAACTGCTTTATAACCAACATTCCAGATTTGTTATCAAATAAATAGACTATTTTAATGTTATAATTACATTATTAATATATTGCCAAGTTAATAAATGCTGCATGGGAGGGAGTGGTTAGCCCCAAAACTATAATTAACCATCTCTATATAGTACAAGTAATAATAGTTTTTACATATTATTACAGTTACTTGTTCTTTGACTATTTATTAACTCAGCTATTAATAACTTAAGTAATCTTAACATTTAACAATCTGTTTTTATCATTCAACAAACTACTTACTTGCTTAGTAAATATTGAAATTTTCAAATTCTCTGTTATCTTCGTAAGGTAAGCTGGGATCGATCTTTTAATTTTTCTATTTTCTATAGACTCTATAACTCTAATTGGAACTATATCACTTTTTTTTGATATATCGATACTGGATAACAATGTAGTTTATTGTTATGTTTGATAAAGTGTAAATACTTGTTAATCCTTTGCATCTCTATTATTCTTTTTGTATTTTTGTTTCTTTCATACTACTTTTTAAAAATTATATCCGTTTTTCCATTATTAATAGTCGAGTTATTAATTTTATTATGCTCGCAAATAAAAGCCTCAAATCTTGAAATTAATTCATCGATATCTTCTATTTTACCTAACGCTTCAAAACTACTTTTCCATTTTGAAAGGTTTCCAAAATGTCCATCAACTATACTTTTTCCATGATGGTCAGCAAAAAAATTAAGATTAACATTCAAACTACTATTTATTTTATGAATTTCTAAACATATGGGGATGTATTTTTGTGTTTAGGAATTTTACTAACAAATTTTCTACTTAAATAGCGCTTAAAAAATGGAAGAAATAATGAAGTCGAAAAAAACACTCCCATATGTTGAGTCATGATTCAATATTTCAGATAAATAATCAAAGTAAACTTTGCCTATTGTTTTATCATCTTTTAAATATAATACACCAAAGCCTAATACTGATATAGCTTGTTTATTATAATGATCTAGATTTATTGAATCTGGTCTTGTTCCTATTTCCATATTTGTTTAAAATCTAAAATTATTATGGAGATGTATTTTTGTATTTGAGAATTTTACTATCGATTTTTCCACTCAAATAGTGCTTAAAAGATAGAAAAATAATGAAGCCAAAAAAAAACATCCTCTTATACAACTTCTATTTAATTTTTTAATAGTTTCATTAAATGTGTTTTTTTGAGTATCAACACAGAATTTATGTAGTTTGTATAATTTTTCTTCTTTGTTGAAAATTTCTTCTATTCTCTGCTTTGTTTTTTATTGCTGTATTTATTTTATTTTCAAATAACTTTTTTCTAACTGTATACTGAGTACATATATTACATAGATCCGTTTTTCTTGCTGCATTTTTGAAATCACTTGGTATATATTTAAAAAGTATTGACCTAGCTACTGCTTTATCTCTTAGATCATTCAAATATTTACTATATATCATTCTTCTACTTTTATTTAATATATATATTATCTGATGAATATTTACTATCGTTATTTTTTTTATTAAATCTTGATGAAATAGTTGAATCATTTAGTAAATATTGTATAATAGTTTCAATTTAGTCATCTTTATAATTTTTTTGTATTTTTAATAATAGGTTTTAATGTTGATATTTTACTATTATTACTTATTTTTGAATAATCATATTGATTTATATTTATATTAAACTCAAAACTCTTACAATCATCAAAAGAATATACTGAAGCTATAGTTGTGATAATAACGCTACTTGTTGGTTTTTATTTCCTGTTTCCCTCAAAACACTAATTTTATACATTACTTGATTAGGTTTATTATTATCGATAATAAACTTTGATAATATATCTTTTCTTTGTTTTGTTTTATTATAAAATTCCATAAACCTTGGGTTGTTATAAGTAGCTCTTAAAATTGATGTAAATGAATTACAATGTTTATATTGTGTACTCCTCCCTATTGTATTGAAGTTTTCAAAAATTCCATTTCGAAGTTTAGTTATGAAAGTTTGCATTTTATTTTTATTTCAACAAAAAATAAAGTCAAATAACTGTATTTATATAATTATGTATTTATATAATTATATAATCATATAGTTATATATTATATATCTATTAAATATCTAACAGATCTAATATAAAACATATAGTTAGGAAAATTAGCTATTTAAGAAAAGGAAACAATTAAAATAAGTTTTAAATAGAGATATTTAATTTTAGGCTTTTTAGATTTAACCATCATATTATTAGACACAAATTTAAAATTTTAAAATTTGAATTAATTTCTAAGTAAATTCTGAAACCAATTGGGACAACCCCATATCTTAAAAATCATCTTAATTTTAAAACAAAACATCAGCTCAGTCTTTTAGTTTAAGATGAATTTGGCTTGATTTATTAATTTCACTACTAAAATTAACCATATTTATAAATTTATATATAAATAATTATAGTTTTTTTTATTTAAATCTAGTATAAAAATTTGGTTTTTAATTATGAAAAATGTTATTTTTATATTTCAATATTTATACTTGGTAGTTATAATATAAAACTATAGCCGTTACTATATTATATATATTACTTTAATATGAAGTATTAAATTTTTTTTTTAAAAATTTTGAGTTTTATTTTATTTAATTTTGATGAATTTATTTCGTTTTTTAAACTGTATTATTTTACACTAACCTTTTACATAATTTATCATTAATACAAATTATTTTTTTATTTTATATAATTAAATCCCCAAACTAACACTTAATTTATTTAAATACTTTTAAGTATAATATGAGCAATAGTAATAAAAACATTGTCATTACTATAATTAAACCAGATCTTAAAGCTTTAATTTAAACTAAGTTAATATATCAAAATTTATTATAAAAAGTGTATATACTTTTGGTGTCGTTTTTACACATTTTTTAGCAATAATAAAAAATAGTAATAGCAACTTAATTAATTTTGATATAAATTATCAAATAATACTTATTATACTTTATATCTAATTATACTTTTAATAATATTAGTGGTTTAACTGCTTTTTTTCAACTTTTTTACAATATTATTAGTATTTATCTTGCTCAATATATATAGTTGTGAAGTATTACTTTATTAGCTCTAAAATTAGTTATAATATAATAGTCATTTAATTTGTTTATAAAATTAATTTATAGCATTGTAATCAAGTTGATTATGATTTATATGGGGGCGTTTTTTTTGACTTCATTATTTCTTCCATTTTTTAAGCGCTATTTAAGTAGAAAATTTGTTAGTAAAATTCTTAAACACAAAAATACATCCCCATATGTTTAGAAATTCATAAAATAAATAGTAGTTTGAATGTTAATCTTAATTTTTTTGCTGACCATCATGGAAAAAGTATAGTTGATGGACATTTTGGAAACCTTTCAAAATGGAAAAGTAGTTTTGAAGCGTTGGGTAAAATAGAAGATATCGATGAATTAATTTCAAGATTTGAGGCTTTTATTTGCGAGCATAATAAAATTAATAACTCGACTATTAATAATGGGAAAACGGATATAATTTTTAAAAAGTATAAAAGAAACAAAAATACAAAAAGAATAATAGAGATGCAGGGCATTAAGAAGTACTTACACTTTATTAAACATAACAATAAACTACGTTGCTGTTAGAGTTATAGAGTCTATAGAAAATATAAGGATTAAAAGATCGATCCCAGCTTACCTTACGAAGATAACAGAGAATTTGAAAATTTCAATATTTACTAAGCAAGTAAGTAGTTTGTTGAATGATAGAAATAGATTGTTAAATGTTAAGATTACTTAAGTTATTAATAGCTAAGTTAATAAATAGTCAAAGAACAAGTAACTGTAATAATATGTAAAAACTATTATTACTTGTACTATATAGAGATGGTTAATTATAGTTTTGGGGCTAACCACTCCCTCCCATGCAGCTATTTATTAACTTGGCAATATATTAATAATGTAATTATAACATCAAAATAGTCTATTTGTTTGATAACAAATCTTGGAATGTTGGTTATAAAGCAGTCGATAATAAATATTTCTCAATAAAGTTTTATAAGAATATGGGGATGTATTTTTTGGTTTCATTACTTTTTCCATTTTTGAGCGCTATTTGAGCGGAAAATTTGTTAGTAAAATCCTTAAACACAAAAACACATCCCCCATATGTATTTAAGATCTAGTAAAAATTCAAACTAACTTACGGGATAAACTATAGTAGAATGATTTATAACTGTGTCTGGCTACTTTTGTTTTAATAAAAGATATGATTTTATAGAATTTTAAGCGAAGTTTTTAAAACACAAAATTTTTCAAAAATTGGATAAAATAATGAAACTAATTCAGACAACCCCATATATAAGCATCTTTCTTATTAATTATCTATTTTTACTGTTTCTTAAAGTTTTGAAATTGATCAACTAATGGAGTTATTTAAGCTCGGATGTAGGTTCAATAATTATTAATTTCATAACAAAAGTTTAAACATCAAGTTGTAAATCAGGATAATAGTATAAGTAGTTATAAAATTTAACACTAGGCAGCGGATGTTTGAACTTAGACAGGTGTATTAGCTAACTAATTTAAAATATTAGGAAACTAGTAAAAAAAGATAACTGATAGAAAACATTCTCATATTATTATATTTCTTCCTATCATCTAAATATTTAATCACACTTTATTGTGCACAATGGCTAACTGTTCCTTGAAGCGATTCCCAATAGATTTGTGCTTAAGTTTTCGTGAAGCTGTCAATAAGCCATTGTCTGCAGTCCATCCAACATCGATTATAAATATGGGGATGTATTTTTGTGTCTAAGAATTTTACTGACAAATTTTCTGCTTAAATAGCGCTTAAAAAATGGAAAAATAATGAAGTCAAAAAAAACACTCCCATATATTAAAGATGAGCTCAGTTTCAGTAAGGTCATTCTCCTTAGTTTCTTATATTAATAGTATGTATACTTCTTTTTTGATTAATTCGTTTACACTTGCATCATTCAAATTGTGAATATCAAGGTGACTGTTGGTACTTTAGAAATGTTCAATAGCAAGGTATGGGGATGTATTTTTGTGTTTAAGAACTTTACTAACAAATTTTCCGCTCAAATAGCGCTTAAAAGATGAAAAAAATGCTGAAGCTAAAAAAAACATCCCCGTATATTGGATTAAATAAGGGAAACGATTTTAGATTTTAAAATCGGCACATATGCAAATTTTTCGAATATAGAAAATATTACAATAAACACTTCCTAAACATTCCAAAGTGATCTATTTTCTATTCAATAACTTGACGAAGTTTTTTTACAATCAATCGTAGAAATGGTATAATTATTATTTAGTTATACAGTATCTCCTGTTTTGAACTAAATATTTTCAGTAAAGGCATCTTTAGTTGCTGCTTCATCGTTATAATAATCTTGTGCGACAGACTTACCATAAAGCCAAGGTTCACTTCGTGGTAATTCATTATCATAATAATAGCCTGCTTCTGGAACATCAACCAATTTGAACTTGTTGTAAGGGGATATTTGTCCAGCTGCATCCGGGACCTAACAATCTTGAGTATTAACACATGCTAAACCGTATACTCCAATAAGGGATAATCTTGTAATAAAGGGTATATAATGTTACTGAAAAACTCTCTGGCTTCATCAGAAACAGGAAAACTAGCAGTTAAAGCATCTATTGATTCATCTCAACTTATTTCTTGATTTTATTAAATACAAGGATGTAGGTAAGGTAACCTTTGAAATGTATTCCTTAGTTCTCATTGAGACATCAGATATATTTTGTGCTATCGACCTTGCTTTGTTAATTTTATTTAATACACCTTTGTGAATTGGATTATAGATTTGTGGTATACCAGCCATAAGATTTGGGGGTGCTTCATATAAATCACCATGTCACTTTCTTACAGAAGCATTAGTGAGAGTCACATAAGGGATTTTAATATCATATTTAAAGACAATAGAAATTGGGACTAAAAACTAAAATATGCGATAATGGTAAAAAGGGCACATAAGTCTCTTGTAAAAGAGTAACAATAGGATTAACTAATTTGGAAATGCTAAAAGCTATGGAATTAGTTAATAAACATAATTACAAAAGTTATCATAATAGTCACTAACTAGGATATATTTTTATGAGTTAATACAACGCCTTTTGGGCTACTTGTGATACTACTTGTATATATAACTAAAGCAATATCATCTGGGCTTGTATTAGTTACTTTTGCCTAATTCATTTCTTCAAAGGAGTAAAATTAAATTTCATCATTATGACAAAGAATCGTTTGTATTTGTTTTTCATCGATCTTTCCATCACAGATTATGCTTTTAAGGGTTGGCACGTTTTTTACAGCAGAAGGAATAACTTTAAGCTGATCAGTTCCTGTAAATACTGTTGTGATAGCACATTCATTAAGTCTATGTTTAAGCGCTTCAGTATCTAGGTATCATAATAGTAATCAAAGCGATGTTTTATGAATAACCAGCATTAACCATGGAAGTTCAATAAGAGCTGGTTAGTATAAATAAAGCTAAACGCTTATCACCACCTAAACCTAAATGTTTGAGTCCAGGACCAATATAACTGATATTTTTTGCTAATTGATTGTACATGAACCATTTGTAAGGCAAAGATTGATAAGACTTCAGGTTTGCTTATTTTTCACGATCTTGATGTCCACTTTCCTTTCAATCCCTTTGGCTTTTTCAATATCAGACTCATATCCTGATCATATAGCTTCATTATCACTATATTTTTTGGCAGCATTGACCAAGTTTTCATAAGTGGTTATTGCAGCACTATCTGGGATGATCAATAAACTAACATTTTGTTTACTTAAACAGCTGGAACAAACTAGAGAGGATGACCCTTTTAATTATATTCGGTTACATTATAAGATATTATGGGGAGTTATTGTTTAATATATGGGGATGTTTTTTTTGATTTCATTACTTTTCCATTTTTTAAGCGCTATTTAAGTAGAAAGATTGTTAGTAAAATTCTTAAACACAAAAATACATCCCCATATTATATTTATTTTAAAAAATCAAGTATAGTTTTTTTAGTCAATTTACACTTTTTTTATACAATATAGGTTTAATGGAAAAACTAAAATTTTATTGTTTACTGTTTTAAAGGAATTGAAAGATGACATTATTTCGGAAAAAGTATATGAGAATATCTTTTTCATTTAGTATTCAGTTAATAAATTACCAACTTTTGTATAAAAATTGGTAAATGAGACTAAAAAAGACAACCATGTATTTTAACAGGTTCCTTAAATTTTCAAGTTTAAAGTATTAAAATTTAGAAGCCCCAGAGCCTCAGGTAGTGGTGTAATTGTAATTTGTCAAATTACTTTTATTGAAGGGAAATGAATTTTCTTCTATATTAATTTGTTTACATAACCAAGTTTAGGGCTCATCATTGAAACTTCAATTGACTTTTTTACCTTTTGATTCGCATTTTGAATTATAGTTTATCTCAAAATTTTCTTAAAAATGGCTCATTATTTACACACTAGAAAATCTTATACTTTTAGTTATAATCTTCTATATAATGAAACTGAATAAATAATAATTGTATTGTTAAAATCTTTGTTTCTCAATATTCAAAACGATATAAAATAAAATGAATGTCTGCTATAGAATCATTAGATAAATATTATTCAAAGCTAAGTATAGCATTATCGAATCCGGTCTGTAAGTAATTTACCTTTATTTAAAGTTGCTTATAAATTAACCTAATATTTTTAGCGAAGTAGATTTTTCTAAAATTAATTTTAAATGTCTATTGAATTAAATTATATTGTTATTAATTTTTTGTCATAAAACTATTTTATTAATATAATTCCAATTAATTAAAAAAAGATGATTTCAACAATAATCTTTAGTCATTTTCTAGTCATCAAATGAAAATCTTAATCAATATTATAGATATTTTTATTTTGAGACTCACTTTGGTTTTTTCATAAACAGTATAGCTAAATACAAAAGGCACAGTTGTAATATTTAGTTAGTTATAAAGGTGTTATAAAAATTGTATTAAATTGATTAAATAGTGCAATTACACCCATCTTTTTGTACTTAATTATACTGTGAAATCTGGTACTCAGGGTTTGGAGTCAAGAACAGCTATTGCTGGGTTGACTACACTATAAGTCGAAAGGTCTTAGTTTATGTGACTAAGATAGACTTGGATTATGAGGAATAGCACGTAATAGGTTACAAGCTATATAAGACAAATAGAATAGACAATACTAATGTAAAATCTATGTAAAATACTATTAAGAAAACTTAGTGGCTTTATTAAATGCTCGAGATATCAGGGAATAATTCAGTTAAAAAGCCTCGAACTATTATACTCTGTAAACTCTTTTATACTCTGAAAAGTATAAATATCAAAATGAGAAGATAATATTCTTTTGGATGGAGCTAGAAATTCTCATAATAAATCAAAATAAGAACATGGGATTGATTTCCTCTGAGCTCGAGAACACAACAGTTTAGGCGATTGTTATGTTATAATTAACCATGGGACTGACAAAGCGATATTTCACAATACTGTCAATTTCTAATATATGGGAGTGTTTTTTGTCTCCATTACTTTTCCCATTTTAAGTGCTATTTGAAAGGAAAAATTGGTAGTAAAATTCTTAAACACAAAAATATATCCCCATATGGGGCTGTCCGAATTTGTTTCAGAATTTACTTAGAAGTTAATTCAAATTTTAGATTTTTAAATTTGTGTCTAATGTGACGGTTAAATCTAGAGAGCCTAAATTAAATCTCTTTATTTAAAACTTATTTTAATTGTTTCCTTTTCTTAAATAGCCAGTTTTCCTAACTACATGTTTTATGTTATTTCTGTTAGGTATTTAACAGATATATAATATAAGCATTGTAATTCATTTACATCAATTTTAAGAGCTACTTATGATAACTCAAGGTTTATGGAATTTTATAATAAAACAAAACAAAACAAAACAAAACAAAACAAAGAAAAGAAAAGATGTATTATCAAAATTTAGTATCAATAATAATAAACTTAATCAAACAATGTATAAAATTAGTGCTTTAAGAGGAACAGGAAATAAAAACCAACAGGTAGCGTTATTATCAACTACAGCTTCAGTATATTCTTTTGATGAATGTAAGAGTTTTAGGTTTAATATAAACAGAAATCAATATGATTATTCAAAAATAAGTAATAATAATAAAATATCAACATTAAAACCTATTATTAAAAATACAAAAAAATTATAAAGATGACTAAATTGAAACTATTATACAATATTTACTAAATGATTCAACTATTTCATCAAGATTTAATAAAAAAAATAATGATAGTAAATATTCATCAGATAATATATATATTAAATAAAAGTAGAAGAATGATATATAGTAAATATTTGAATGATCTAAGAGATAAAGCAGTAGCTAGGTCAATACTTTTTAAATATATACCAAGTGATTTCAAAAATGCAGCAAGAAAAATGGATCTATGTAATATATGTACTCAGTATACAGTTAGAAAAAAGTTATTTGAAAATAAAATAAATACAGCAAAAAACAAAGCAGAGAATAGAAGAAATTTTCAACAAAGAAGAAAAATTATACAAACTACATAAATTCTGTGTTGATACTCAAAAAAACACATTTAATGAAACTATTAAAAAATTAAATAGCAAAAGTTTACAAAAATTAATATATGGGCAGATACAGGAAACCATTTTAGATCCCAAGAGTTTCTACACTATATGTTTAAAGAAATTCATAAAATAGATAGTAGTTTGAATGTTAATCTTAATTTTTTTGCTGACCATCATGGAAAAAGTATAGTTGATGGACATTTTGGAAACCTTTCAAAATGGAAAAGTAGTTTTGAAGCGTTGGGTAAAATAGAAGATATCGATGAATTAATTTCAAGATTTGAGGCTTTTATTTGCGAGCATAATAAAATTAATAACTCGACTATTAATAATGGGAAAACGGATATAATTTTTAAAAAGTATAAAAGAAACAAAAATACAAAAAGAATAATAGAGATGCAGGGCATTAAGAAGTACTTACACTTTATTAAACATAACAATAAACTACGTTGCTGTTAGAGTTATAGAGTCTATAGAAAATATAAGGATTAAAAGATCGATCCCAGCTTACCTTACGAAAATAACAGAGAATTTGAAAATTTCAATATTTACTAAGCAAGTAAGTAGTTTGTTGAATGATAAAAACAGATTGTTAAATGTTAAGATTACTTAAGTTATTAATAGCTAAGTTAATAAATAGTCAAAGAACAAGTAACTGTAATAATATGTAAAAACTATTATTACTTGTACTATATAGAGATGGTTAATTATAGTTTTGGGGCTAACCACTCCCTCCCATGCAGCTATTTGTTAACTTGGGAATATATTAATAATGTAATTATAACATTAAAATAGTTTATTTATTTGATAACAAATCTGGAATGTTGATTATAAAGCAGTTGATAATAAATATTTCTCAATTAAGCTTTATAAGAACATGTATTTAAGATCTAGTAGAAATTCAACTAACTTACAGTATGAGCTATAATAGAATGATTTAGAACTGTGTCTTGGTACTTTTGTTTTAATAAAAGATATGATTTTATAGAATTTTAAGCGAAGTTTTTAATACAAAATTTTTCAAAAAGTGGATAAAATAATGAAAATAATTCAGACAATCCCATATATTAAAAATATAATGCGCAGTAAAAAAACAAGTGGAATAAAAATTAAAGAGTAACTGCTGCGCTATTTAAAAGAATCCAATAGCTATAGAATTCTATTAACTGAATATCGTGCTTGCGCAGTGAATTCTGGTTTAGATGAGTTAAACTCTTTTTAATTAGTTGAAATGTATAACATGAATAAATACGGTAAAAGGCATAACAAGTGTAATATTTAGAGGATTGAAAAGTATATAAAGGACAAAAATGAAGATTTGAAATTAAAAATTAAAGATAAAAACAATGGCCAAAGCTAAACGATCAAATAATATCAACTCAAGCAAACTTTTATTCGATGGAATTTCTATTTTATTCACTGAGACTGCTGTTGTTGAAGGTGAAAAGTTACAAATAGTTGACAAAATTCAAAAGTTAGGTGGTATTGTTTTAACACGTTATCTAAAAAAGGTAACTAAAATAATAAACTAGATCAAACTTTTAATATTTTTTAGCTAAACTACATCATTGCAACTGAAGAGGATAAAAAAGATATGCCTAAGAAATTAACTCAAGCAATGGGATGGAAAGATACTTTTATTGTCAGTTTAAAATTTGTTGAAAAGTGTATTGAGGAAGATGAGATTGTTTCACATGATGAATATTTAATACTATCTGATGATGCAATAAAGTCAATAAAAAGAGCACTAAGTGATACAGAAGATGATAATAAAGCATCTAAAATTAACAAAGTTGCTACTTTTGATCAAGGTATTGCAAAGAAAGTAAATGTTTTGTATTAATGTTTGAATCCAAAATTAATATTTATAATCAAGGCTGTAGATGAACTTTGTTCAATTGGATCTGAAGTTTCAGTGTACTTAGAAAATAATATATTATTTGATGCTATGTTAAATCAAACTAATCTTGGACAAAATAACAATAAATTCTTTGTTCTGCAACTACTTGTTGATACCAAAAATAATTACTACGTTTGGGCCAGATGGGGTAGGGTTGGAGTAAATGGACAAACTTCTTTGGATAAGTTCAATCAAAATCTTGACCAAGCAATTAGCAAGTTTACTTCTAAATTCTTTGCAAAAAGTGGTAATAGATGGCAGGTATTTCCTTATACTCATAGATCTGGTAAGTATTTTGTGATGGAAAGAGATTATGAAGATGATGATGATGGCAATGACAGGAGTGTGGATGGAATCATAAAGTCAAAAGACCAAGATTCGGATGAAAAACCAGTAGCTAAATCAAAATTAGAACCAAGGGTATATGAATTAGTTAAAAGGATGTTTGATGTCAAAATGATGAATGATTCAATGTCTCAATTTTCTTATGATACTAAGAAAATGCCTCTTGGGAAATTGACAAAAGATCATATAAAAAAGAGTATGCAAGTTTTGAAAGATATTGCTGAAGAGTTGACAAATTCATTGAATAAGTAATTGATATTAAACAAATTAAATTATTAACTAATTTTAATTAGATACTCTAAACTCGAAGAACTAAGTTCTTTATTTTACACAATTATACCTCATGCTTATGGTATGAGAAGACCGCCTGTTATTGCAACAAAAGAATTATTAAAAAATAAGCTTGAGCTAGTAGAATCATTAGCTGAAATACAAATAGCCAATAGTTTAATGAAAAAAGTTGATGAAATCGATACTAGTGTTAATCCTATTGATTCAAGGTATAAAGCATTAAATAATAATATTAAACCACTTGATAAAGGAGGAAAAGAATTTGAGCTTATTAAAGAATATGTTAAAAACACACACGGTAGTACCCATAATTGGTATGATTTAGAGGTAAATTGTTTTTTAGTTTTTCAAGTAACTTGTTAATTTTTTATAGGTTCAAGATGCTTTTGAATTAATTCGTAATGGAGAAGATGAAAGCTTTAAGAAATTTGAATCATTGCATAACAGAAAATTATTATGGCATGGGTCTAGAATGACCAATTTCGTCGGTATTTTATCTCAGGGGCTTAGAATTGCACCTCCTGAAGCTCCAGTTACAGGGTATATGTTTGGAAAAGGTGTTTATTTTGCTGATATTGTATCAAAGGTAATTACTATTCAATAATCTATTCAATTATTCTTAAAAAATATAGAGTGCCAATTACTGCTGTTCTAGTATATCGAATAATGAAGGATTAATGTTGTTATGTGAAGTTGCACTAGGAGATGAATTCAAACTAAAAGGTTCAGATTATTATGCTGGAGAAAATTCTAAAAACAATAAAGCACATTGTACAAAAGGATTGGGTCGATTATATCCAGATCCAAAAGATGATCTTATACTTGGAAATAAAACAGTAGTACCAAAAGGTGCACCTATATCTTCGGATGATACTAGTCTTTTTTTACAATACAACGAGTATATTGTTTATGACATTGATCAAATCAAAATGAAGTAGGTTTAATGTATAATACATTTCTAAAACTAATCATTATATTATAGATACCTTATCAAACTTAAATTTAATAACAAATAAATATTAATATTCATATAGTTACTATACCTTCAACTGCTATGATACATATTGTAATCATTAAGTTTTTATTATTGATGCTAAAAGCATTCACAATTTAGAAAATTTTTAAAAGTAATATTATTTAAAGAATGTAGCAAAACATTTTATAAGATTTATCTTTAGACCATAAAGGCTTAAAAAATAGACTTTTAATTCAAAATATTAGTTTCAAAAATAATGGTATATTTTTTTTAGAGTTTCATGTCTATATCAGTATTTGTTGAGAAAATTTTGTGGATTTAAATAAGAAAAGAGAGAACGTTGGACACAATAGTAACGCTCAGACCAAAAAAACATATATTTCTTAACTAGAGTTTATATTACCCAAAGAGAGCCCAATTCTTATCTTAAACTACTGGCCTAAAACAACCAATTGTAGCATATTAGATTATTCTACAATTAAAAAGCCGCCATTGATTAAACATTAGGCTTTTTGAGATCAACGTAAAAAAGAAGGTTGTGAACAAAGGGGTCTTCTAAGCCTAATTAATTTTGGGCATGAGTATCTTCCCTTACTTCTTATACTAATCTCCTTTTTGTATCATGTATTGTACAAATCCTAATTGACTAGTAAATCATTTGAACCTCTTTGAAGCTTCAATAATTTTAGAAAAAATTATAACATCAAAAATGAAAGATCTCAAATTTAATACTTGACAAAATATTTATGATGATCTTAATTTCAATCAAAGCTCATTATAGTATAAATAATAATATATGGGGGTGTTTTTTTGGCTTCATTACTTTTTCCATCTTTTAAGTGCTATTTGAGTGGAAAAGTTATCAGCAAAATTCTTAAACACAAAAATACATCTCCATATATTTATCAAAAGTATAAAAATTTAATAAGTCATTCTACAAAACTTGGTAGTCAATTTACTTATAATAAACAATATTAAGCTGTAACATTAAACAACGAAAGAGGGTAGAAAATTACATGAATCTCTCAATATACATCTAATATCATTAATTGAGACAATTGTATCATATCTTTCAAGGATTTTCTTTTAGATATTTGGGGTCATAAAAGGAATCTTTGACTTAATAAGGCTCATTAGCTTAATTCTGAATGGACAACAAATACTGTCAGTACTACCCTTGTTTTTTTTGATAAGACCAAGTATTTACCTTTAAATTATTCTATTCCTTTGTATTAGCTATTTGTGTTAATAAATTGGCTGTATTTTAATTGAAATCGCATTTTATAATCCTTCTTCAAAAACGTAAAAGTATAAAAGGCTCAATATTTTATTTAAAAAAGCTAAGGAGATATTAAACAAGCTGATAAAATATAAAACTAATAAAATTTTAGGTAACTTCAGTCAGTTGCAAAAAAATCAAAAAACGAAATTTGTTAGAGCTTTCTTATATGTTTTTATCTCAGAGTTTAAAACTTCAAAAATTAAACTTGACCTTTTATAACGTTTTATTAGGATTATCAGAATTCGATTTGAGAAATAAATTAATATGATTGGATATCATAATAGGTAAAATATGGATCAAAAGGAGGATATGGGGGTGTTTTTTTCGATTTCATTACTTTTCCATTTTTTAAGCACTATTTGAGTGGAAAGATTGTCAGTAAAACTCTTAAACACAAAAATACATCCCCATATGCAGTATTTAATTGAAGTAGTTTTACATACGAATAAAATAAAGACATTTAAATGTAGCTAGTTCTAGGAATGATATTCTTGATGCTTTTGTCAATAACAGCTTATAATATAGAAAAAAGATATTTTGAGATATGATATTTAATTTTGAGGTTTCATCATGTTAGTTTTTATCATATTAATTAATAAAATTTTATAAAAACAATTTAAAATTAGTCTTCAATTAGTAATTAAAAGTTGCTATAAAAATTTGGTGTAGTGCAAGATTTTTAAGGTAAAGTTATTGAATAATAATGCTAATAATAAAATAATAGATTTAATTATGATAATATTGTAATGTTTTGATAAAATAACTATTGTATTTTTGCATTTAATTAAAAGCTTTATATTAAATTAGAAGTTATAAAGCGATATGAAATAACTTATTTCCTAATTAGAATTAAAATTCTTGTATTAAAAATGTGACCTACTTAAAAAGGCAACATTTATTCCTCATTAATTATAAACTTTACCAATGTTCTTAAAATTAAAAGAACATATATTATGGTCAAATTACAGATTTTGCCGTGATAAGCTTTTAAAATTATTTAAAGGGAGGTTAACAGTCTATTGAAGATATTTCAAATAAATAAATAAATAACAAAGCATGGATTCAGTGCAGTCATTGAGCGATAATTTATCTGTTATGTGCATCAATAACAGCAATACACATAAGAAAAATGATGGTGAGATAAAAAGAAGGAAGGTACTTGATATAGGCTGTAAGAAATTAATAATAGAGTTATCGAAACAAGGGTTAAGTCATCAAGCTATAGCAAATAGACTAAAGGTAGGAAGGAGTACTGTAACCAAAATATTACTAAATAAAAAGTTGGTGACAGAAGGAGCATTGGATTTTTATGATGATTCAAGAAAAAGATTGAGAAAAGGAGAGTTTGATGATTTAGAAATTGAACTGTTTAAATGGTGTACTTATGGATTAAATGTTGACCAAAAGCCAAAGATTTATAGAGGAAATGAAGCCAAAGAAAATGAAGGGCTGAATCAATTAATTAAGATTAGAAATGATATTACTAAAGAGGACATAATAAGTTATGCTTATAATTTATCTATACAAATGAACCTGCCTAATTTTACACCTAATATCTCATGGATACTAAAATTCCAACGTAAATTCCAATTAGATTTAGCCCATGTATTAAACAACAATCCAGTTGATATAAACTTATTTTCAAAAACCCAAATAAATAGCGATAACTATAGTTTGGCAAATGTTGTAGTCAAGAGTAATTTTAATCAAAATAATAACTACTATAATGACATAAAGATCAATAACCCTCCTATTATTGTTCCAGATATACAGATTGATAATGTAGCAACCCCAACTCTAAATAATAATATGCCTCAATTTAATACACTATTTATGAATAACGATACTAGTCCATTATTATTATCAAATGATCAATTTCAACCAATGATTTACTCTCATTCCGCTAATGTATCCCCACATTTGAGTGCAACTCCACAATTCGATACCATCCTAGGGTATTCTGATCCACTGGAAAACCAGCATTATTATGACTCTCATTATAGTGATTATAATAACAATTATTTCATAGATGCCTTCCAACCTACAACAGAATCCCATAATATTCAACCAAACTTAAATCAAAGTTTTGATCAGCCTTACTTCCCATCTGCTACATATGACTCTCTTCACCAAAATCAGTTGGGATTTTATTAATCATTCTTATCTTTTTATTAAATAAAATGTTCTGAAATAGTTATTTAACTTTCTTTTTATTTCTTTTTGATTCACATTAACTTTTATTCATTTTAGTGCACTTTTATTTTTTATTTTTAGCACAATTTAATTTAATTTTCTAAGAGGAGGCAATATACAGGTTTGATTCCCTTTTCTTTGTTTCAATAGTGTCAGGATCTTTCATATGTCACTGTCGCAAAATAATTAGAAATAGCTCTTAAAGTTTCAAGGGGCTTTGAAAAGAGTAAACTGTCTTCAGGACTATAATCACGTACAAAGACAGTACATCCATAATAACAAGAAATTATAAAGGTAGTGCTGATATATAAAGAAATGCTATGTAGATTATTAGGCTCCCTAGTTGTGAAATTCTTTAAGCTGTTCAAAATGTCTAAAAGCTCAGGTCCAATTTTTTTAAGTGAAAAACATTAAATACTCTGAAATCTAAACTGTGGCCCCCCTTAGTGTAACTTAAGCTTTGGATAAAGAGAAATAATTATGATAAATTTAATAGGACCTGAGACATAATTTAGTAAAAAAGGGGATTTCTCGATAGTGATGGCTTGGTCTTTTCTTTGATTTTCTCAAACCACATATAATTATTAAATATGGTTTATAAATTGATTCATAAACTTGGCGACTCTGCTGATCCGCTTCATTGGGTATAACTGTATTTTTCTCAAAGTCAAATATAAATAAAAGTTTAAGCTTTTTTATTTCATTTTCAAGTAGCTAAATAACAATTGTTTAATATTTATATACCTAATATATATAGAACACCTTTTCTTTAGCCATAGAAAACGTCGATCTAGTTAAGACTAAGCAAAGGTTTAAAGATAGTAGTTTATACGTTATATATTTCTCATAATCTTCTGTGACTATAAATTCGCAGGGAGTCCAATGATCCCATACCATACTACGATCTAAAGTAAAGTGATCTTTATTTTTTAAAAGGATTTTACTATCTATTTCATCGACAAGTCCTGAGGAGTGCATCAGCCTATTATCGCTGTTAGATTTTAATCAATTTATAAGTACATTACTCTATTCCTTTAATTAAAAATGGCGATTGAAGTTAAACAAAATAGAATAATTTAAACAACTTACCGCATATTTACAAAGCAATGTCCAAAATCCTTGACTAAGTTCGGTTAAATAACATATTTACAATAGGAACGAATTGAATAAATAATCTTTTGAACTCAAATCGGCCATCCTTTTAAGTTTAAAGTAAAAATAATTATCTTCGAATAATAGGCATTTTCTGAATATTAAATTAATTGGAAAAGGAAAGGGGAAAGGAGAAAGTACAGCATGCAATAACTAAGGGGATTTCTTTTTCTGCATTTTATTAAATATCTGACTTTCGAGTTGTCTATATATACAACATTATTGTTAGGGTGTTTCAAGATTTCAATAAGCAAGTCTATAAATTGCTTTTGCTAAAAAGAAAGTTATAAAAATAGGACTAAATTGAATTGATGTGTACTTTCAAGAGAGCTTTTTTACAAATCCATTGGAAGTATGTATAGGTTGACGCCATTCAATTGTAATTTGGGTTTATGACTTAAGCTTTTCTTAACATCTTTAATTCTAATAGAACATTTTTTTTCGAATTCCTTAGTTTTAAGTTCTAATCCTCTAAACTTATTCAAAATTGGGATTTCAATCATCATCGTTCTTACTGCTTTCACTTTTTTTGACCATATTCCATTCACGTCTTATTACTTCTTTATCTTCTGTTTTCATCCAGATTTAAAATTATAGCTATATAAGAGTTATTACTGAACGTTAAATTTTAAGCAAAGGGACGTACCTAGATGGAGGCTTCTTATGTGCAGTGTATTATTCTTTGACATATTCTTTTCTAAAGTAAAATGTTTATTCAGAAACATTGACCTTATTCACAAAAGCATAAATATACTCAAAATTGTAACCTTTGATGGAGCAGTTTGTTATAAAGTACTTTAATATTAATGATAATGTCATTGGCTGTTTAAAATTGAGATTTTATGAACAAATTAGCTTGACTACAATATGGGAATGTATTTTTGCGTTTAAGAACTTTACAAACAATTTTTCCGCTCAAATAGCGCTTAAAAATGGAAAAAATAATGAAGTCAAAACACTCCCATATGCTATGTTTACATAAAAAAGTTGGGGATAGTGAATATTTAATTTCAAAAACTAAGGCTAAAAGTATTTTATTCGTTGAAAAATCAGTCTAAAACTAATATTAGGTAGGAACTACATGCTAAAATGCTTCATCCAGGATTTAATTTAAACATGGGCTGAGCATTTTTAGTTTGTATTCGATAAACTCGTTTTGGTAACTTTTCTATTTTAGTATTGGGTTATTGTAAAAAAATAGATGCTCGATTCATGCTTAAAATAATTTCTAAATGAAACATTGCAGTACATGGTTATTCATATAATACAAGCTTTTAACTAAAGCTGGATTTTGAGAAACAAATTAAAATTTTTCGTAAGTTCCTATACTATCTCAATTTTAAAAAAGATATTAATTGTAACAGTGGCTTTTTTGAAATTTCCAATAAGGGATTAATCTTATGATGACATAATGACTGCTAACAAATATAGCAAAACAAAGTACTATTGCAATTATATATCCTAACAGTCTTGAGTTTGTTCAAAAAGTGCAGAAATCGAATAAAAGCCCAACTCACATTTAATATTATGTATTGCTCTAAAAATAAGAAACTTTGACCAAATGCCATCAGTTTAATACTAGAGTAGATCTAAAGATATAAATGTCTAATATTTTTTTAGCATGAAAATAGTAGCTTATTTTTTAATAAAAGCTTGAATAATCTAATAATCTAATATTGAGATACCTATAAATAGTTGCTATATTTGAAGGTAGATAGTGTTACTTTATCAATTCCAAACCTCTGAAAAATTTGAACTATTTTACCTTAAACAAATATTAAGATTTTTAAGCCAATCATTTTTGGTTAGTGGTATATCCCAAAGACCAGTGAGCTTTAAAGTATTAGCTAAATACTGGCTATAGTAATAGTGATCAATCTATATTCCAGACAAGAAAATTATAGCCAATGAATTTAAGGTTTATATACTCGGGATTACATCACCTATTATAAATATAAATACTCTAGTTAGTTCCAACTTTTTAATAGTTTGAAACTTTACAAAATGCCGACTGAAAGAACCCCATTGTTGAATGGGCAAAGCCAGCATCAAGCAAATAATCCATTTCCATTTGAACCAAGCCAGCTATGTGACTTAGTGGACCCAAAATCCCCAGATTCATTAAAAAAATTAGGTAATGTTGATGGTTTAGCTAAAGGTTTAAAGGTTGATCTTAGCACTGGTCTTTTGAAAGATGAAAGTATCCAAGGGTATGATAGTGGTAGTTGTGCTCGTCAGGAAGTATACGGTAAAAACGTTATGCCTGAAACTGAGCAACGTTCTTTACTTTCTTTAATTTGGGAAGCTTATCAAGATCATACTTTGATTTTATTGAGTATTGCTTCTTTAGTTTCACTTGCCGTTGGCTTGTATGAAGATTCTCAAAAGGACCCTAATGGGGATGAACCTAGGGTTGGTTGGGTAGAAGGTGCTGCTATTATTGTTGCAGTCTTAGTTGTTGTCCTTACCAACGCTGTCAATGATTATCAAAAGGAAAAACAATTCCGCAAATTAAATGCTAAAAAAGATGATCGTTTAGTCAAAGTAGTACGTGATGGCCGTGAAGAAGAAATTTCTGTGTTTGAACTTGTTGTAGGTGATGTTTTATGTATGGAGCCTGGAGATATCTGCCCAGTTGATGGCGTTTACATCTCTGGTCACCATTTAGTTTGTGATGAGTCTAGTGCTACAGGTGAATCTGATGCTATTAAAAAAGGTACTTTAGATCAAGAACTCGATCCTTTTATTCTTAGTGGCTCAAAGGTTCAAGAAGGTGTTGGTCGTGCTTTAGTTATTGCCGTTGGTGTTAATTCTTTTAGTGGAAAAACCATGATGGCTATGCGTGACGGTGGAGATGAAGAAACACCCCTTCAATTAAAATTAGACTCTTTAGCAGAATCTATTGCTAAACTAGGTATGGCTGCTGCTATTCTCATGCTAATTACACTTAGTCTTAAATATTGGATTACTGCTGCTATTAATAAGGATATCCCTGATTTTGCTCATGGCTTCTCAGCTATGGTACAAATAGTTATCCAAGCTATTACTATTGTTGTTGTTGCTGTGCCAGAAGGTCTTCCTATGGCAGTAACATTAGCTTTAGCTTATGCCACCACTCAAATGATTAAAGACAATAATTTAGTGCGTGTTCTAGCTGCTTGTGAAACTATGGGTAACGCAACAGTTATTTGTAGTGACAAGACTGGTACTTTAACTCAAAACAAAATGACTGTTGTACAAGCAGTAGTTTCCGAAAAATCTCTTGAAGGTTGCCAGGGCTTGAGTGAATTTAAGCAAAAACTTCCTGAACAAGTTTTAATTACTCTCAATGAAGCCATTGCTTGTAACTCATCCGCTTTTGAAGGAAAAGATGAAGATGGTAACTTTACTTTCATCGGCTCTAAGACCGAAGTAGCCCTTTTGACTTTCCTTAAAGGGATGGGTGAAGATTATAACCAAATTCGTAAACACCGCAAACAAGCTCGTGTTTATCCTTTTGCTTCGAAAGTCAAATCCATGACTACCATTGTAGAAACTCCCGATAGTAACTCTGAGTATCGTGTATATTCTAAGGGTGCCTCTGAAATCATCTTGGGAGCCTGTACTCATTACTTAGATGGCGATGGAGAAACTAAGCCATTATCTAAAGAAGCTAAAGAAAACTTTAAGCTCACTATCCATGGATTCGCTGTTGAAGCATTACGTACAATCTCTTTAGCCTTTAGAGAAGTTTCTCAAAGTGATTTAGATTCTTTTTCTGAAGAGGAAGCACCACTTGAAAAATTAGTAATGATCGGTATTGTTGGTATTGAGGATCCATTACGTGATGGAGTTAAAGACTCTGTTACTAAATGTCGTGATGCTGGTGTATACGTTAAAATGATTACTGGTGACAATCTTGAAACTGCCAAAGCTATTGCTACCAAAGCTGGTATCTATTCTAAGGGTGGTACTGTTATGACTGGTCCTGAATTACGTAAACTTAATGAAAGCCAATTAGCTGAAACTGTTCCTAGATTACAAGTTTTGGCTAGATCTTCTCCTTCAGATAAACAAATTGTTGTCCGTACTCTTCAAAAACTTGGAGATGTCGTTGCAATGACTGGCGATGGTACTAATGATGGACCAGCGCTCAAGATGGCAGATGTAGGATTTTCAATGGGTATTGCTGGAACTGAAGTAGCTAAAGAAGCCTCAGCTATTATCCTTATGGATGACAACTTCAATTCTATTGTTAAGGCAATGAAATGGGGTCGTGCAGTAAACCAAGGCGTACGTAAATTTTTACAATTCCAACTTACAGTTAACATTACTGCCGTAATATTGGCCTTTATTTCTGCACTTACCAACTCTAATAATGAATCTATTTTAACCTCTGTTCAACTTCTTTGGGTAAGCTTCATTTTAATTGCTACATATATTTACTAATTTTTAAGGTCAATCTCATTATGGATACCCTTGCTGCACTTGCATTAGCTACTGAGCCACCAACTGATGAACTTTTAGAATCTCTCCCAACTGATCGCAAAGCACCATTAATTACCAATAAAATGTGGAAACATATTTTTGGGCAAGCAATTTTCCAAAGTAAGTTTGTTTTATTATTACTTTTTAAATTATAATATTAATCTTCAGTTTGTATTAATCTCGCCTTTATTTACTTTGGAGATAAGCTACTTCAAATTGATATTGGTAGTCCAGATGGCGAAGCAGTTCTTCGTACTTGTGTATTCAACGCATTTGTCTTTTTGCAAGTATTCAATGAGTTAAATTGTCGCCGTATCAATGATGAAGTCAACGTGTTACAAAACATTACTCATAACCAAATTTTTGTATTGGTGCAAGTAGTTGTGGTTGTTGGACAAATTATTTTAGTTTTGTTTGGTGGTGCTGCCTTCTCAACTGTTCCACTTACTGCCTATCAATGGTTCATCTCCATTCTTATTGGGTCCCTTTCCCTCCAGTTGGCTTAGTACTTCGTTTACTACCTGATTTTAGTTCCGATGAAGGACAATACCGTACCCCACTTGTTAGTAGAGAACAAATGATTTGGGAGTCTGTTGGTCGTGATGTTCAACGTAAAAATAAAGTATTCTCTGCTTTACGTCGTTCTCGCAAATCTATGTCCTCCCATTCCAGATCATTCTCCACTGATAAGCAAAATCAAAATACAACTAACAATGCTTAGTTTTACTATCTTCCATCTACAAAATCCAATTTATATATCACCTAATATAATAAACTCAAATTATTTTTGGATGGAAATTTGATTTTTTAATAATTTTATGTTTATAATAGAATTTCAGTTTCCCATAAAATTGAATGATTTATAAATTGTAGCCAATAAAAACAATGGTTCATGTTTAAAGTATTCTTAAAAATGAGTATTTGTAAAATGTTTGTTAAATACAATTTACATCAACAATTTTAATTAAAAGTTATTAAAAGGATGAGTACCAATAATAATGAGTCAGTCAAGCTGAAAGAAAAGAATAGGTACACTAAAAATACAATTTTGAAATTAATTCATTGGGCGTCCAAATTGGAAAAGTTAAGGCTAATGGACTTAAATACTACGTTTTGTGAAATTATATTAAGACAAATTAACTATGAGTTTACCGAAGAGTGGGTAGAATACAACGAAGAGAAAGCAGAGATTGAAATGGAAGAATCTTTAGTAAAATATGGAGGTTATGTGAGGAGGATCATGTTAACTAACTCTCATGACCTTTCGTTTTATGAAACTTTATTTAAAAACTGTAAAATTATATATACTATTAAAATCGAACAATGCCCAGTAAATGAAGTGTTAGATTTAGTGTATAAGTACTATGGAACAGAAATTCGACATTTAACTTTAGGTAGTCCAGTAAATAAAGAAATCACAACTTTAGCACAGATACCCAAATTTCCAAAGATACTAACATTAAGAATTAATCGAATGAATATTGAGACCCCTTGTTTACAAGAAATATTATTTTTTTTAAATGACAGTTTAAAGACGTTAAGTTTGGGTCAGCTAACTTTGGTTGAAGATAATACAATAAGGTATATAGAAAATAGATTTCCAGAGTTAGATTGTTTGGATTTGGCAACGGAAGCGTTTTATGAAGAAGGTCTCTTAGCATTAGAAAAATCGATACATCGATATAAAGAATTGTCATTTGGGGCATTGGCCGATATCACTAAAAACACAGCCAAACTAAAGTTATTAAACAGTAAGATACCAAAATTAAAGAGACTTAAAATAGTAGGCAGTAAGCAATTGATTGAAGAAGGGATCAAATTTTCACAATTATTAGTAGGCAGCAATTATGGATTAAGTACAATTAGTTTAGCACGTTTGAATATGGATGTCGAATATTATTTTACAATGCAGAGATTCCCTCAATTAGTTACTTTGACATTAGATAACTGTGCAAATTTATCTATTGAGCATGTTACAACTATATTCCAGCATCCAACTTTACGAACACTATCTTTAAATGGGAATAGTATAACAGATGAGCATTTTTCATTATTGGTAAGGCGCAGAAAGATGGATACTGCTCCAATAGCAAACCTTGCAACATTAGCAATCCGGGGTGCTTATCCAATTGGTTTTTTATTTTTAAGTTACTTAGTTATGAGTTTGTTAAATGTAGTAACATTGGATATAACATCTACAAGGACAAGGAGCGAAATACCAGTAAATACTATGATGCCCCAATTAATGAATTTGAATACCAAGCCACTAAAATTGGGGGCGATAGGTATTAAGGGATCTTTTATTGACAATGTTATACTAGAAGCATTGCTTATAATGGCGCCCGACTTAAAAGTGATCAAATGTAGTGATAGTGAATCCCTTAAAAAACATCTAAGTGCAAAGCATTTACTAAAGAAAGATTTGATAATATTTACTGAGAACTAAACGAGTACTTAGATATAGTAGCTATCTTAAGTAATTGAATGGAACAAATGACAGCAATTTCTACAACAGTTTGATGTTAGTAATTATGAATAATACTCAATTTGATTTATTTTTAACAATGATTGTTGGAATAGTTTGATAATAATAAACTAGATAGTGATGCTATTTAATTTCAATTATATTATACTTTTATTAATTTATCCATTCCGCTAATTTTTTTAATACTAAACTCCTTGCTAATCTTAAATCTAAGGGATCATTATCAAAATCAGGTAAAAGATCTTGAGTATGGGAAGCAGAAGTAATCAAAAGTACCAGATTATTACTTGTATTCATATTGCTTATATCGTTATTCATGGGGCTGTCTTTATTGGGTAATACTGATAAGTAAGACCAAGGATCTAATTTTCCATTTGTATAGATGACTTTGCTTATTAATTCATTTCCACCATACCTTTGATTTATATCTTCGACTTTAGGTGGGCCAATTAATTTACTAAAGTGTTGCTTAGAGCATACTGTGTTATAAATCCAATCATACGTTAATCTTTGGGACCTTAGACTTATTCCACTATTTGGTGCTGTTTGATAATATCCAAATTCAGTGCATGTTTGATAAGTCCACTATATAATGTAACAAAAGTAAATAAATAAATATACACATAATCAGCTTAATAATATAATCTACCTGTCTGTTAGCATTATCTGGATTGTATTTGATATCTTTGATTTCATCTATAAAGGTTAAATCATAGCACGATTTATTTTGAGATTTGAAATAAATCTTGGCAGCAGTTGAAAAATATGCTAAATATTCATTGAATGACATGTTATAATCTATATTACTACATACAGTATTCACATTAAACGGTACATTAGGTCGATTATATTGCACTGCTGTTGCAAACATATCCGATAGCACAGATACAAACATAGTGTCATCTATTACACTTTGACATTCAAATTGTTCTTTAACTTTTGAGATTGCATTACTGTTTTTACTATTTAATAATGTGTCCAAGTTTTTAGTAAAGTTAGCAATGATATTAGCACACTTTTCACCAAATGAAATCGCAGTAATTTGATCATACTGATAAAAATCTCCAAGTGCTTTTACTGGAGCAGAAGAAGCTAAAGCCGCATCAATTAAATTTGGAAACAATTTTCTAGACCAAGCAGCTAAATTACCAGCGTAACTACCACCAACAACAATTACCTTTTGATTCTCCTTTCTTTTGCTTTGTAAAAAGGATTCAATATCTTTTAAACTTTGTAGACTACTTAAATAACTCAAGTTATCTACACTCATATCTTCAAATAATCTACTTTCCCCATAATAGCGATGCTCTAAGGTATAAATCATGGCTTGAAGTTGTTGGGCTATCCTTACTATAAACCCACTTTCACTACTTCTTGAGACTAACTTGCCTTCCCCACCAATATATAATAATAGTGGTCCATTCACTTTATAATAGTTGTCATTTTGATAGTAGCGTTGACTAAAATTTCTGTTATCATTTAAATTAAAATGATCAACTCTTTGTTGAAATATTAAACCTTTGCCTTCAGCCATCATAGGTTCTAATTTATTAGTTAATAATGGTATTGGCTTAATTCCTGCCTCGTTTTCATAATCTATAGCTGCTATAGCCCTAAGCAAAATTTAATTAATTAAATAATAGGTTTAGTTTAGTATTACCTTAAACTATAAGTTATATTTAAACAAGTTAATAAAAGGAAAAATAGACGTATAAATAAATTCATTCTTTAATATTTAATATTGTAAAATAAAAACACAATATGTTATTTATACATCTCTTTTTTTTTTTCTTGTTATAACCTTTCTTAATTTCCGTTTTATTTTTATTGACATTTTTAACATTTTAACTTGCTTATTTTCCATTTTTAGATTTATCAATGTTGTTCAATTGCTGTTCTAGTACCTCTTTTAACTTCTTTTAATAAAAATGATATAGCTTTAGTCTATCAGTTTATTTGTTTTTCATCTTTTTAACTCAATAATCTATCATAAAATAATTGATATTAATTTCTTAACTAAATAAACATTCTTGGATATTGTGATAATATTTTATAATTGATATTTTGAATAAAATTAACTTATTGGTTTATAAGCCGTAAAATTTTAATCAAGTAAATTAAATAATGTGCGTAGCACCTCCAAGTGTTCTAATAAAATAATATTTTAGTATCTCAACATAATATAAAATAAATTAAAATGAATATTATTTTATCCACAGTTTATTAATTGAAATATAAAATAAGCTCAAGTATCTGAATAACTTCGCTTAACCAATGAAATCATCAGGGTATGGTGCACTATTTATTTTCTGGATCTAAAGTTCTTAAATTGTCAGCAGTCACATTAATATTGGTAAATGATTTAAAGCCATTTTTCCTAAGATTAGCCTTCAACCTGCTAATTTTAGATAATATCTAAAGCGTTTGTTTGGACATAGTGACACAATGTCAGAATGATCCAATGAGATCAAGTGTATATGTTAGTGGCCAATAGAATAAGATCTATTAGGAATAAAAATTAAAATTTAGCCAATAAAATTTAAGTCTCAATTGATATTTCTAACCTAACCAAAACAATTAGTAAAAAGTAATGGTGAGAGATTTTATAAAATTAACGGTTTCTGTTCTAATCAATTCTATCAAAATTAGGATTCATTTTAATAAGCAAGTTTTTTTGAAGCATGTCGGCAGTATTGAGAGCATCAAGTTTAATCAAGGCGAGGCAGGCTTCTAAAGTTTTGAAGGATACCTCTAATGCCTCAAAATTTTATAAATATTTAAGTCAAATTACGTTGGGCACTGTAAAGGTCGGGGACCACTGTCAGGTACCTTACAACTTTGGGGAAACTCAGTTAGCCCTTAGAAATGGTGGCTATTCATCCTTTTACCCTAATCAAGGGACTAACAATAAATCGATGGGGGATTCAATGGGGATGCTACCCCTAGTAAATAATGAATTTAATTCAAGTACAATTTATAATCCTCGTTCAGACGCTGGATTTTTCGATTTGTACTATCCGTCACCATCGCCACCAATAGTTAAAGACTGGAATCAACAATCAGATTATGGAATGCATTTACATCCTTGGCAGCAGTATTACTTTGATTATGGAGTTACAGGGATACCAAAAACAAATTCAAAGTTACCTTTTCCAGATGAAGATAAGTTTTATTTAAGTAAGGGGTTTGGTGAAGATGCATGTTTCATACGTAAAGACTCTTTAGGGGTAGCAGATGGAGTAGGAGGATGGAGAAAAGTGAAAGGTATTTCTTTCTTTGTTTCAATAACGTTTGAACTTAATGTTGTTTAGGTGCAAACTCTGCCTTCTTTTCGCGCAACTTGATGCATTTTGCTTGTCAAGAACTTTCAAAGTTAGAGAGTTTGGATTACAATTCTTCGCAGTCACCAGCTGAAGGTGGTGTTTATTTATCACCTTGTGAACAGCGGTTGTTTTATCATCAAGTAGATCCTATTAAGATTCTTGAAAATAGTTATCGTTTAGCTATTGAATCAGCTTCAAGTTATGTAAGTGTTATGATTATATACTAATTATAATTTATATTTATATATTTACTTAGAAAATAAAAGGCTCAAGTACAGCATGTATTGTTATACTTCGAAATAACGAATTGAGGATTGCGAATTTGGGTGATTGTGGAGTAGTAGTTTTAAGAGACGGCGTTGTTATTTTCCAAACTTTAGAGCAACAACATTCATTCAACTTCCCATATCAATTGGGCACAAATTCTAAGGATCGACCAAAAGATGCACAATACTACTCATATTCAGTAGAAAAAGGAGATGTTATAGTAATGGGAAGTGATGGTTTATTTGACAATTTATTCCTTTCTGATATTGAAGAAGAAGTAACAAAATGGAAGCCCGACTTTGATTGGGTATATGATACAAGTTCCTATAATGAAGTTTTGGGGTTTTGCACTACATCAACGAGCCTTAGAAATGCATCAAGTCATTATGAAGCTAATTTGAGACCTGGAGACTTATCTCATGCTTTAGCAGCTCGTGCCTGCAAAGTATCACAACAGACCACGACCAATCAATCTACACCTTTTGAAGAAAGAGCTAAGAAAGAGGGCATAAAGTTTCAAGGTGGTAAAAGGGATGATATCACGGTTTTAGTGGCTGTGGTAGCACCACAAGCTCAAGATTGATATTTTACTTTTATATTCTTTTTTTAGATTTTATAACTCTTTACATCCCCTTTTACTAACACTAATAAGTTTATTTAAAGTTGGGCATATATTACCCTTCTATCTCTATTACATATGCTCTCTCTTAAAATTGTTGATTCTATTAATTGTTTATCATAAAATTTATTTTTTATTTTTTAATTCATTAAATAAGTTTATAGTTTGATTACTATTATTATTTTATTTTATTATTGCTATATTATTCAAATTCTTCCATGACGTGGTAGTTGTTTATGATTAATAATCAACAACTATTATAAAACTTACTAATGATAAAATTTGATTCTTTTTTAAAATGCGAAATCAATTAAAGAATAAACTAAGCCATCAACTTAAAACCTTGGTCAATTTTTATCAAAGAGATCGATGGCTTATAGCACAGCAAACAGAACTTAAAATATTAAATACGGTTTACGAATTGCAAAAAATAAATAACAATCAAGCCATTACTTTAAACAATGACCAACCCGTACAATTGTATAATCAAAAAGTAGACGATGGTGAATTTATACACACATTAAGTATCAAGACCAACAACACAAAAAACATTGTAATGTTACACGGGTTCGGAGTGGGTTTAGGTATTTATATGAAAAACATGGGAGCATTATGTCAATTGAGTTCCAATTATAACCTACATTATTTAGACTGGTTAGGGATGGGTTTATCTTCAAGACCAGACCTATTAAATTCATTCAAAGATGGCGTGGATATTACTTATAAAGCTGAAGACTTTTTTATTAACGGTTTAGAAGCTTGGCGAAAAAACAAGAATATTGATAAACTTCAGTTGGTAGGCCATTCGCTTGGTGGGTATCTAGCTTCCTTATATAGTATGAGATATCCTGAAAGAGTAGACAAATTAATTTTATTATCACCAGGTAAGATCCTTATATTTATAATATCTAGCTTAACTTATCTATTTTAACGTTAGTTGGCATCCCTGAAAAACCAGCTGTTAAGCCAGATACGAGGCATCGAGCAACAGCTCCTAAGTGGATCAACTGGTTATGGGATCGTCATATGACCCCACAAAAGATTGTACGTAGCTTAGGACCCTATGGGGAAAGTTTAGTACTAAGGTACATTATGGGAAGGTTTCCAAACTTACCAGAAAATGAACAAGCTTTACTTAAAGAATATTTGTTTGATATAGCTGCTTTACCAGGCTCTGGCGAATATGCTCTAGGCTCTATTTTACAAGCTGGGGCTTATGCAAGGTATCCTTTAAAGTATAGGTTAACTAATATTCATATACCTATTACATTTGTTTGTAAGTGTTTTTAACATGTATATTAATAATCTATAATAAGTATCTTCATTTTTATAGATGGGGATAGAGATTGGATGAACCCTGATCATGCATACAAACTTATAACAAGTTTACCAGATGGATCTAATTTGAAAATAGTACCAAACGCAGGGCATCAATTGTTTTTAGATAACCCAACTTACTTTAATTCATTATTAATCAATGAGTTTAGCTAAAAAAGTGATTATAATAAAATATACAATGAGAGTATAATAAAGTAATATACGTAATAACATAATAATATATAATTTAATTAATTTATAACGTAATTTAAAATCCTTTGCAATGTAAAAAGGTAGATAATCTCAGATAAAATTCGATATTGTCGAATTCCGTTTCTGGGCTCAATAATAATGTTTTAGGTAAGGACAAAGAGGGATTTATATTATATCTGGCATCTTCATACCCGATCACTCGCCCAATAGCAGTCAACCAACGGAAGCGTACCACTAAATCAAAATGATTGGCTTGTACTGTCTCAACTAATTGACCCCACTCTCCGCTTTTTAGTGAAACTAAACCATCATTCTTACCTTCCACTTGATTAATAATTTGCCATGGAAAATTTAAAAAGGAAAGGTAATGCATTTTATCTAAATAAGCATTATAGCTATAATAAGCTACATTAGGGTCATCTGGGGTACTTGGATTAAATTTGTTTCTACAGTAATCTGTTGTCAAGTGAGAATAAGCTGGAGCGTCCAAATAACTCATCACTCTTTCAAACCATTGTTGTCGTTCATGTTTATCTTTTATCTTTTCTTCGCTTGAAATTTTACCTACTTTTAAATGATCCCTGCACCAATCCATAAAGCTACTACCTCTATGTGGAGTCGATATTGTTGTCAAACTTTTTACTTTATATTTTTTATCTTCATTTGGTATTCTACTAATAAGGTATCTACCATCTAATCCTCCCATTGAATGCCCTAACAAGTTTACCTGTTGACCGGGTAATGTCTTATTTAATAATTCATGAAGTTGTTGTGCTCTTTCTGCTATCGAGCCTGTACTTGATACTTTCACTACAATTACTTTCGATCCCATCTTTTCCAATGCTTCAGCTACGCCCTGCCAGTAATGTACCTGTAATGTTGGTAAATTATCAAAACCTGATTTAAATGAGCTCAGCTTTAGTTGAATGTGAATTAAATGATTTTATTACCTATTTTATCAAAACCATATAGGCCTAAAGTGTAAAATATTAGCTTAGTAGAAAAATGGGAGATACTGATAGCCTACCATGACATAATACTACTGGGTTGCGAGTAGGTTTATAATTTGGTCTTAATACATAGATACTTTGACTAGCTTTAATCTTTTCTTTTTTCTTTTCTTGTATATTCGTTTTTTGCTGAGTTACTGTGGCTTTAAGTAGGCTTTTGATAGTTGATTTAAACGGTGCAATATTTAGAGCCTGTTTTATAGTATCAAAGTTGAAGTTAATGGCCAATTTACGATTCATTATTTTTTATAAATTAATTATACATTCTTTTATACTATTAAAAAATAAATTTGTTATTCCCCTTCAACTTGACTATGTTAGATTCACATGCTAATTTATCATTTTACCTCATAATTCGTTAACTTTTTATTAAATTTGGGAATTACTTGTGTTCTTAAACCAATCAATGTGTTCAGTCTTACAATATGCTGGTTTGGACAAGCCACAATTGAAGTTGAACTATTTTGTTTGGGCTCTTTAATTGATTTGCTGCTTAAATTTATTTTAAACTGAATAGTAATCTAAGTTTGACGTTATTAGGTCATTTAATCATTACTTGATTGATTTGAGTGCATGTTTGTAAACTTAACTAATATAATACAATATCCAGATTAAATATAGTAACTTGTTATCATTGCTTGTATTTTGATAGCATTTAAATTAAGATAAAGAATTAAACACCTTTAAGACTTTTTACAATTAATAAAATAAAATGGTATTATCGATTTATTTTAATAATAAGAGCATAATAATTCATACTAGATAAATTAGTTTGAAAAGTTCAAAGCAGTTAAGTCAGAGTATAAGTTTTTAAAAAAAGGCAAAATATAATGTCATACCTAATATTAATTTTCAAGTATTATTCAAATATTTTAGACCAAAGAGGCCAATTATTTATAATTATCATTAAAATTTTTAGTAATATTTAAAAATAGAAGTAAACATTACTTATAACATCTATTAAAATTATACTAAATTGTTTTAGTATATTAAATACTATAGTAGATATTTCAACTTGAAGACAGAGGAATTTGTTTTTGAGGACACTATCATTTAGACTTATATAATGTAGATATATAATTTTAATGACATGGACATAAATTATTACATAAAAATTAATCTGACATCGTTTTTTATAAACTCTCATCATTAAAATAATTAATGTTATATTAAATAATATTAGATAGCCTTTTAATTTTTTCAAAATTTTAAATAAGCAAGTGGGGATGTTTTTTTTGATTTCATTACTTTTTCCATTTTTTAAGCGTTATTTGAGCGGAAAGATTTTTGGTAAAATTCTTAAACAAAAAAATACATTCCCAAGTAATTCCCTATAACTCAAAAAACAGCCCAAAGTAGTACACATAGAGACTCATTTTAAAAGCAACCAGGTTTTCAACATACTTTATGCTACATTTATTATTATAATTTTAAAGTTTAATCTTTTTAATAAGCTTTATTTTAGATTGTTTAATATAATATACATTGAGCAACAATAAAGTCGACTACTTTTCAACATTGAAAGCAAAAAATAAATATATTTTTGATGCATTGTAAATCATTTATAATAAATGACCTTAGTTTTAGCTTTAAAAAGTGAAAATCACAAAAATATGATTAAACATATCATAACTCAATGAATAATTTGTCAAATAATATAGCATAAAACTTATCAAGGATATTAAGCTCTATACTACATTTGATATTATGATATTGGAGATGTAAACAGTCTAACAACTCTAGTAAAATTTATGGATTTCTGCAAAAAAGTGTATAATGCTTTTGTAAGAGCAACTAACTTTAACTGTTATAATATATTAATACAAAATGTAGAGTAAAATTTGAAGTTTCTAATAGCTTTTATTTAATATTACCTACTGTATTATTTATTGAACTATGGCAAATTTAGTTATTTTTTAAAGTCTTAAAAAGGATTCAGTTCTAGTATAATATAAGACACTTTAATATAAAAACTTGCCAAAAAATATTACCAGAATAGTATATATATATTATATAATTCTAGATATTATAATGACTTTTCATACCAACCTTTTTAGCTGAATCGGACCGGATGGGCTAAGTTTAAATAGTACTTGCTATTAACTCTTTTTAATAATCAATTTAAATAATACGAAATTTGTTTAGATCAAGTATAAATCTACATTCAAAATCTCTATTAATTCTATCCTTCGATCTCCTTTCGATTTTTCCTTTATCTTTGTACTACCTACTTTATTAAATTTTATTAGGATGAATCGCCACTAACTCAATGAATAATAAGTATATAGGGCTGTATTTTTTTTGTTTAAAAGTTTTACTAACAAACTTTCCACTTAAATAGCGCTTAAAAATGGAAAAAATAATGAAGTCAAAAAAAAACACTCCCAAATGTTATTATTGTTTATCAACTTGTAAAAAAACATTTAAATAATAAAAACATAAACTATTAAATCATGGTATAAATTTTAACGTTTAATATCCAAGTTAGTATTCAATAAATAAAATTGAAAGCATTTTTTATTTAATTAACTGGCTTTGTCAAAGTCTTATTTTATATGGCTAAGATAGACTTAATAGGGATGGCATATAATAAGCTATGAACTATATAATATAAAAAAAATAAAAGATACTATTATAAAATTCAATAGTCTTATTAAAAAGTATAGTATCAAAAAATAGTTTAATAAAAAGCTTCAAGTTGTTGTACTAAAAGTTTCTTTTATACTTTAGTTAGACAACTATATGGCGATGTGTTTTTATGTTTAAGAACTTTACTAACAATTTTCCCGCTCAAATAGTGCTTAAAAGATGGGAGTGTTTTTTTTAATTTCATTATTTTTTCCATTTTTTAAGTGCTATTTAAGCGGAAATTTTGTTAGTAAAATTCTTAAACATAAAAATACATCCCTCAGATGGAAAAAGTAATGAAGCCAAAAAATACCCTTGTATCATTTTCTTTTCCTATTTAACTACAATCAATACTAAGCGTTATCATTAGAAAAATGATGATAGTAACTGCTTAATCCTCACGAACTTAAACATCTCTGAGTTTGCTTATACTTTCCTTCAAGGTCTTACAGTCAATATTAATCAAACTTAGGCTTTAAGCTAATTTAAACATTATTATAAACAAGTTTTAGCTTATTGCCACCAACTTTCCTATTATTAAGTAGTTTTGATTAGTCCTTATTGGGTGGGTAATTGACATAGGTAAGTAAGTTGATGGTTAGGAAGTTTATTTATCACTACTTCAGAATATTCTTAATCGACTGTTATTTACTTATCAGAAGCTAACTCATGGTAGGGGTGGCAGGCATCTAACGATATTTAGATAAGGATAAGGTGGGGGTAAGCGATTGGTGGAAGAGATCATCAATTGTTGTTTTATGTTGTTATTAACAATTTTTATTATAGCTCCCAGTATCCATGCAATAGTGAAGTGATATTGCCAAAGTATTCTACCGGATGGCTCTTAGTTAAATAAACTAGTCAATACTTTTGATTATGTTGTACACTTACTAGTTATTTATACTTCTATTTTCTTATTAAATAATAAAAATTACTCTTAGTTTTTTTGTTTTAATTTTCTAAAATTACTCAAAGTTTGAAATATTAAAGTTATAAGATGTTTGGTAAATTAAAAACCTTCCTGTATTCATTATAACGAAAAATAAAACAAGAAAATAATTCATGATTACATTATACAAAAACTTTGTATGAACTAATAGATGCCGATTAAGTTGTCAGTGATTCCACCAATATTTTTATTACATTCTATTTTAATTCTTAGATTATTTACAAATGAGTGCTTAGGATAAACAAGTTGAATTAAAACTTTTCTTTATAGTATTATTGAACTATTTAGTCTTATTTATCAGTTAGTTTATGGATATTTTGATAAAGTATTCGGTTTTTAAACTTCAGATACAGCTTTTAATGACTTTTTTAAATTTAATAACTTCATATATACAAGTTAAACATATAGGGATGTGTTTTTTATTTAAGAATTCTACTAACACTCTTTCCCCTCAAATATTGCTTGAAAAATGAAAAAGTAATGAAATCAAAAAAACACCCTTATGCTTTTTAAATTAACTATTAAATTTGCTAAGCGGATTTCAAGTACTTGAATAAAGTTTCTATCCCAGTTTAACTTAATAAAAAGCAGATTTTTCCTTTACAATACGTCCAGTTTTTTAAAACTCTATGTTTACTTTTTTTATCACTTCACCTTTAAACTCTAAAAAATCTAGCTTCTCATACAATCAAATCATTAGTTTTCTTTTTTTAGCCTTAATCTTTTATTATTTCTATTAAACTTTTTATAAAGATCCCCTAGCTTAAACTATTTTCTTTGATAGCTTTGCTACAGTAGCTTTAAGTATAAAAACTTTATAGATTATTCAGTTCTATTTTTAAACAAAAATTTGGGGATGTTTTTTTTGGTTCCATTACTTTTCCATTTTTTTAAGCACTATTTGAGTAGAAAGATTGTTAGCAAAATCCTTAGACAAATACATCCCCATTTACTAAACTTAAATTAATATCAAACCATTTGTTTAAAAAAAAGGTCATTTAGTTAATAAATTATTATATAAATTAAGTTTGCTATTATTGTTCGTGGTCAAGTGTATATTGTTTCGTACTAAACAGCTGGTGGTTACTTAATCCATCATTAAATAATAAAAGCTATCATAAAATAATATATTTTTTATGTAATTGCTTTTATATAATGATATTAGTACATGATTATTGGTACAAAGATAGTGAGTGTACTACTTGATTAAAGTAACAAGCCAAAAGATTTAATATTCCAACTTAAGTATTTTAATAATCAATATTGAATAATATTGTTACAACATGGGTTAGCTAAAAGAAACATAGTTTAATTTAACTGTTTGGGTCAATCATTTTAGTTATTAAGCTTTGAAACAACATATAGCTTTATCTAGTTTATATAGGATAATTGTTAACTATCTAATATTGTGTACTACTAAATTACCAACCATAATAAGTAATATAACAACTAATAAACTATAATCAATAATAATATAATAAAACACAAGCGTCGTACATTTTTATTCAAATTAATTACAATATATTTTTTTTTAAAAAAAAGTACCATTTCTAAAATAATTGGATAAAGATTCATAGACAGTAAATGTAATACAAGTACCCGGTAGCACTCTTAATATATTAGGCCCTAATCCTTTATAAAATCCCATTATACCTTCATTTCTATTATTAAATTATGGTTAAATTATTAAATGTTAATTATTAGTTGATCATTATTGTATTATGTAATAATCAAACTTACTTAAATATTTTACTTATAGTATCTAATGTAGTTTTATATTCTGTGTTGGATTTTAAATCGACTTGTTTCTAATAAATAAACTATTATATATTGTATTATGACATAATACAAAAATGATTACTTGTAATCTAGTTTTAACTACTTGATAAGGGTATGTCAATATTGAGGCCATTGTTTTTGATAAAGAAGCCATCCAAAGATAATCCATAACAGGCTAAGTAATAATAAGAGGAGTATTAAAACATATAATTTAAATCAATAATATAATATGATAATAAACTTACTAAACCATCTTTTAACTTAATATCCTTATTTTTTAATAAATTTTTTTTACTTTTCCATTTTTTTAGTTCTTCATAAACCATAAATTGAACAGCCCCATGTGATGTACCAAATAAAGCTGGTGTTAATCCTCGATACATACCACGTATACCTTCAAATTGTACTAATTTTATTAACCCATCTAACAATAAAATTAAATTAATGAAATGCTCAATATTTGATATAACATGTACTAAAAACAATTATGTCGTTATTATTATTAATGTATTACCTACTAAGCCCCTATAAGCTCCCGCTTGATTTTTATGACTTGTTAACATCCTAGTTTTTACTACCCAAATCGGGTTAGTACATAATACAGTTAATGCACCTGCTTGTGCAGAAGCTAACATATATTGAGTTGAAGATAATTTATTAGATATTCTACCATCTCCTAAATCAGAATGATATTGTTGTTTTATTATACTATACCTAATGATAGTAGAAAATATTAATATTAAATAGTGATTAAATATCTTATATTAAACATAAATTAGATTACTTTCTACTTACCAACCAAAATAAAATGACCAAGACAGAGCGGAACCTACTAAGTTAGGTGATAAACCTCGATATAATCCTAATAAACTATCCGTTTTTACTACAGATTTTATTGCAGAGATACTACGTCCTATAATTCTCTTGTTTTCTAATTTTTTAAAATCATCGGCTACAATAATAGAAAAAACGTGTTAGTATTATTATTTCGTTATTATCATTAGTTTATATAATGTTGTAATTTACCTTGTATTTTAGTTTTTATTAAATCCATAGGATGTAATAATAAAGTTGAGATAGCACCTGCTGTTAATCCAGCTATAGATTGATCTAAGGCATAAGAGCCACTAAAACTAGTTTGTTTTTCCGAGAGCTGATTACTCATTTTTAATTTTTATAATTGAAGAAATAGTAACTGGTATATAAAATCAAATGAAATTAGATTTATTATTTTCGATTAAAAATAAGGTAGCTGAAATTTATAATTGAATCATTAACCAATCAACATCGAGAATTTAAAGCTAAGTTTAAATTTATTAATCTTTATTAGAAATCAATCAAAAATGAATACATTTAAGTAGAATATATTTAATTTAAAAAAAATATAAAATAGTTTTATATTATAGTCATCAATATATAACTCAATAATCTAATATTTGATAAAAAACTGACTATCTACTTTAAATAAAAAAATTATAAGTTACATAATAAATCTATTTATTAACTTCCTCCTTTGTGATATGTCTGATATACTCTCTTTTACTTCACTCTTTAATTTATTGCATTAAAGTACCATATTCACGTAATACCACCGGTACTGAAGTACAAGGAATCATACCTACTTCTGTAATAACCATAGAAATATAATGAGGTGGTGTTAAATCATATAACAAATTTAAGCCAAATACATTATTCATTGTTTTAAAACTTTCCAAATTAAATTTATCATCAGTAATATTATTAGAGTTGGATAAAAATGGATTATTATTTGTAGTAATTAAATCTTCTGGGTTACCTATAAATAATATAAAATGTTAATATTAATATTAAATCAATATGATCTAATTATTAATTAGTTAATAACTTACCAATTTCATTCCAAACAATGGAATCTAACTGTACTTTCTCACTAAATTTATATGTCTCACAACATACAATTACGGGTATTTTTTGATCATAACCAGTCATAGCAACAATAGCAGTACCCGCTCTAGATAATAAAGTACCATTTGAAAATAAACCATGAGCACCTAAAAACACTTTGGTAGCCTAAAATAAATACAATATTATTATTAATATCCTCTTTCTACATTTTCTTCCTTTCTCAACTTACAATGTTATATATTGATATTGATAATAATTAATACTTACCTCTTTAGCAATATAAGCTACCCCATGTAATAATATATAACTACACTCAATTCCCAATTCAACTAATTTTCTTAACATATGTTTACCTAATTTAAATTTATTTATTAGTGTCATTATCCTTATCAAAAATAAGCTCGTTAGTAATTACCTTCGAACCTAGGTCCAGCATCTACTACAATAACTCTAAACTGTATCTTTTTTTTAATAGCTGATTCCAAAACCTGTAATACTACAGAAGAGCTAATTTAAAAAATACCATTAACAAACTTAATATTCAAAATTATTATTGTCATTATTTTAACTTACCTTCCATAAATCATAATCACATCTCCTTCTTTGATTTTACCCATCGCATTTTCTGCAATAATAACATCTGCTGCTGTTATCCTATCAATAATAAATTGATCAATACTTTCACATAAATATTTCTTTGCTTGATCCTCTGGTAAATCTGGATCCACTGTAGATATTTCAGTTTTTAAATATCTAATAGCATTGCCCATAGTCACTGACATTGGTCTAGCCGTAACTAAATAAGTAATTTGAGGGGATAAATGAGCAACTAAATGACGACATAATGGAGTATGTGGTGGTGTCATATAATCCGTAATTACTTGTTTAAATGCTTGTAACATAGCTATACAACGAGCGTTCGAACCACAGATTAAATAATCTTTAAATTGACTAGCTAATTCAATAATAGCTGGATGAACATCTTTAATGGATATATTACTAGATTTGGTCGATGTTTCTAGATGTTTAAATAAAGATAAACCTTGAAGTTTTGAGGCTTCAGAAGATTTCTCTTTAATTTTATCTTTGGACTGAGCATTCATAGGAGCCTCCAATTTGAGTGATTTGTTTGATGGAGTTGTATTAGCTTTTGTTCCTTCATTTTTTTTATTTTGCTTAGAAATTGTATTACTGGAACTTCCTTGCTTTTTAGCTTCTTTTTCGGCACGTTGTTTTTCCTAGATTTCCAAATGATTTTAATTAAAGAATTTCTTTTGATAAGCTATTAATAACTTACCTGAAGTGCTCTTCTCTCAGCTTTAGTCATTTCTTTATTACTTTTCCTTACTTCATTATTCTCACTTGGTTGAGGGGATTTTATATTTGATATGGCTGGCGAAGTCATATTACTAGTATTATTACTGGTAGCTGTAGGTGATGAATTATTTTCTGGTCCCATATTGCTTTTTTTTCAAAAAAATAAGTTAAGCGTTTTTAAAGATTTTGATTTCTTTAGTTTGAGTTTAAATTCTGTCAAATCATTGTTTTTTGAGTTGATTTTCTCTTTAAAAAAATTGCTAGTAATGTTGTATAGTATAGTATATGGGGATGTGTTTTTTTTGTTTAAGAATTTTACTACAATCTTTCCACTCAAATAGCGCTTAAAAGGTGGAAAAAGTAATGAAATCCAAAATCATTCCCATAT
>JASVEC010000091.1:0-68089 GCA_030770535.1 Batkoa obscura
TTTTAGCTTTAATCTTTGTTCGCTTAAATTAATAAAACTCAACTAAGAACTAAAATTAATAAATTAACAAGGGTTTATGGTACTCTTTATATAATATACACTTTTCTAAAATAAAATACAAAATTTTAAAAAAGTTTTGATAAACTATAATACAATAGATAGTGTTATATATCCCTTTTTTACACTTGAACTTAAAATTTTAATAAATTAGATAAAGCAGCTAAAAATTCAATCTCTTGACCCACCAAACTAAAAGGAAATTCGAAAATGGGCATTTTTAATTGGTGTATTATTTAGATCACCAATCTCACTATCCCGTGAAAATAAAAGTAAACAAATGGACTGCGATTGGAATTTTACTGGCTATGCTATGGAAAATAATGAAATAAGGTGTATAAAAGAAATTGAATAATTGGCTATTGTATTTAAAGATAAGCAATGGTAACCTTTCTCCCCAAAGAGTGATATTATTTAGTTAAGGGAGGGCTTAATATAAAATGCTTTGATAATAATTAATCCCATCCAATTATTTTTAGTCTATGTTTTATTCATTAATCTAAGTTTATTAGCTTATAAGTTTATTGCCCATTATACTATATTTATTATCACTGTTGCTTTATCATTAATTATTAAAAGTTGATATGACGATTATTAAGATAGCGTTATAACCCTCCATTACTAATAAATCTGGCCTTTAAATTCATCTTTAGATTTAAGTAATTATGATTTAATAATATGACCTTTCATTAAATTTTAATTGGCTACTCCTTTTTTACCCAACTAGCTAGTTAATAATCTTTGTCAAATAAGTTGATCTCAAAATTTACATTTATTAAATATAGTAATATATCTCAATTTAAATATTGTTGTATATTTAAAATTAAATCCATATGGGAGTGTTTTTTTTGGCTTCATTACTTTTTCCATCTTTTAAGCGCTATTTGAGTGGAAAATTATTAGTAAAATTCTTAAATACAAAAACACATCCCCATATACAAATAAATTAATGTAATAATACGTTCTTAAATCCTTATAATTTCATGTACAAAATATTGAATGCATAACATGAACTTTTATTTTTAAAGACGCTTTTTAGCTGTTCTTGAAAAGTACTTTCTAACTTAAATGATAACAAAAGTCTTAAAATTAGCCCAGTTTCATTAAAATCAATAAATCTTAAAACTGATTTAAACTCTTTCTTCACTAAAAAAATAACAAATTTTCAAATTTAATCTTTTTATAAAAACCGGTAGAGATAAAGAATTGCAACAGTAATTTTTTCCAATTTAGATAAAATTCCAATAAAAAAATGTCGATTGGAAGAAAAACTGCTGCATTTATTAGCAGGTTTTTTTTCAAATATTATTAGCTAATCTTTGACTAAAACTCACTAGTGCAATTAATAATCTTTTTATTTTTTATTAAAGAATATAGAGCTTTTGAAAAAATCTGCTATAGTGTTTCCTGATTGTTGTTTATTATTAGTTTATTAAGGTTTGATGAGGTTTGTAAAACAGTATAAAAACTATATAAAATATTTAAGGTATTATAGCATTCGAAATAGTAAAATAAGATAAAAAGCATAAAGTTAGTATAAATTTACCCATAGATCTTAAAACCTATTGATATAATAAATTGCCTATTATGTTATAATTAGAACTGATTTTGACTATAATTAGTATATTATATTTAACTTTCTATTATATTTTAACAGACGGGCCACTTACCCTTAGCAAAATTCATTGACACTATCTACCTTTTATTTAAATAAACAACTATATTCTTTTTAATCTTTCAAAGCCTATTATTATCATATTGATCTCTTTTAAGTGTTTTTTTAACTTTGAAAGTGATAGCTTCTAAGTAAAAGTATAAAAAACTCCTTTTAACTGTTAAAATTGATTTTTATTTTGACTTTAGTCTAAATATTATAAATCATAAATGGCAAATTATTCCCTTATCCTTTAAGAATTAATTATAACTCTAAAATGTTCACAAAAAATCATATTCTTTCCAAATATCGGCACTTTATGAAAAACACTTTAAATACCTTTAATATATATTACTTTTAGTATAATCCTACCGTTTATTCTTTTATTGCTCTATGAAAATATTGAACTGCTTTGATATCAGCTTCAATGTTTTGTATCTTATAGTGTTTGATTATAAGATTTCAAAAGTATAGAACGTTCTTTAGATACTCATCCACATTACAACAACATTTATAGGCTTATTAAACCTTTAAGACGAAATGTGTTGACTTGAAATTACTTATTTAGTTTATTTTCTAAGACTCTACATAAATTAATGATAAAAATTTGCTAATACAACTCGATCTTAACAAGAAATAAAATCCTCACTTGATAATAAAAAAAGATTAAAATTTATTCATATAAAAAAGAAGCAAAGCTCTATTGACTTTAGGAAAAAAACTAATAAAGAAGATTAATTGTAATTATAATAAATAATAATCAGTCTTCTCGAATTTAACTGTTATTTCTTTCTGCATCACCAACCGCTTCGGCCTCCTTTAATATCTTCTTATTCTTTTTAGCATACCTTAAACCGCATGCATTACATAATCTATTATATTAAATTAATACCGCTTTTTATAGCATATTATTAAATAAAGCTTACGTTTTAGGTCCTTGAGGTCCTTTACGCCACTCAGGTGAATCAACCGTACCACAATCCGTACATACGTGTGTTTCTTCTTCAGCCCTTTGTCTTTTGGTCTATTATAATAATAATTTAATATATAAGCTTGCTTATTACCATGATTTTTACCTTTTTGATTTTCTTAGTTGCATCAATTGATGGTGCATTCATCGTTGGAGGAAGTTGTTTATTATTACCGTTGTTAGGCGGTACACTTTCTGAAGAACCTGTTGCGTAATTGATCACTTCACTGATATTATTATTACCACTGTTTGTTTTTAATGGTTATCATTAGTATTGTTTTGTTCTTGACTTTCTCTCTGAAGTTCCAAAAGTCGCTTTGTTAAACGATCGTTTTCCATTCTAAGTTCCAAAAAAGAATCAATAGTAGAAGCTGCTTTTGAAGGATAAGGTCTGGCCATTAAAAAAAAGCACCGTGCAGTAGTTGAATTTTCTGGAAAATAAGGATGACCGTTGATCTCTAAAATGATGAATTTATCATCTTTTTTACGGAATCGGTATAGAATTCGAAATACTTTTTGAGTAATAGCTAGATTAAAATCTCTAATAAAAGTATCAATATCGTCCACGTGAATAAAGTCCGTTACTTGACGACCCACTAACTCTTCTGGTGAAAAACCTACCATTTCTAAACAAGAAGGTGAGCAAAATAAAAATCGACCAGAAGGTGATACTACATGTAAAAAATCTTTTAATTCTCCTAACACTCTCAATGGCCAGTTTTTACGTTTAGTAAAATCAGTTAAATGAGCACCACCAAAATTAGATATAATTCCTTGACCTGAGTTTGTACTATTTGTTGTCTGTTGATTGTTTTCGCCGTTATTTAAGGGCATCAGTGGCTCTTGAAAGGGTGCATTGTTATAGTTATTAAAGTCCATTTTGTTGTTATAAAATTGTTAAATTGATTTAAGTTGGTAAAAAAAATAAAACGTGAGATTGGGAATTGAATCGTGATTTTAAATGGTTTAAATGCAAAAATTTATTATCTCATCATTTATTAAGTCTTTTACTTTTTGCATTTTCCCATGTTTTTTTCCATAAACTCTATTCATTGATTTAAAACCAGGTTTCAGATTAAAATTTAATGGCTTATTAGTAATTTAGCTTAAGTTTTGTAATGAAAATAATTGTAATTATGAATATTAGAATAGTTCTACTAGTTTTAATTTTAATTCTTGTTGTAAAATAATAGCATCAAAATTATTTAATTATTAAGTGACGACAGTAATAATTAATAATCATGTTATAATATATAATATAATAAAATTCAATATCAATAACAAAATTATTTAGCTATTAGCATATTTCAAATCACTATTTTAGTAAATAGAGTGTAATGAATAGCTATTATTAAATAAAAATGAGGGTTTAACATATTATTTATAATATAAACAAATATTTCAAATAAACAAAAATATACTTTACATTCACAATATGAATTGAAATAAATAGAAACTATATAGCTTTAATAAAACAATTGAATACAGAATCTCAATTAGCAATAGAATCAATTTGATATGCTTGTCATTTTAAATTAAATTATACGAAGCTGAAACTAGAGATAAGACGAGATTAAACGGAAACTCCAACTATTTTAATAAAAATAGATTATTCCTTTATAACAGTTTTATTTTCTTAATAACAATAAATTCATAATAAATTTGCTATTTCCCTTATAATAACTGATTTCATTTTATTAAACTAACTAGAATTTTAAAAAGAACAAGTTTATTTTATTAAAAACTTGTTATTAAAGGGTGCTAATATCAAAAAAACCCCATAGAGATCATCAAATTAAACCAACAGTAAAAATTAGAGATTATATTAAAATACTATATAAAAAAACCACAAGCTCCATCAAACACAAAATATAAAATATACACCTTCATATTAACTTTCATTAGCATTAAATAATTTGAACCATGGTTAAGTTCACCTTCATCTTACTTTCTCTCACCACCTTGCTCCCACTTATCACTTCTCAATCAATAGATTTTAAATGCGAGTCTGTCTTTGGGCGTACTGCTAATGGCGATGGAACCAACATCTATAGCTTTACTTGCACTTGTAATGCAGAAATCAATGGAACCACCATTCAAGGCTTCTGCCGTTCTGAAGGAGCCGATACACAAAATAGTTGTCGTACATTTGCGCCTTTTATATCTAGTGACAGAGAACTTACTTTGACCATTCCGGAATGTACTTTAGGCAGTGCTCAGCCACAATTATTTATTAGACAAGGAGGGAGAAGTTATGAGCCTAATTTCCCATTGAATTGTCAAGGTGAAGGCGTCGCTGGGGTGAGATGTAATGGTAGAACTACAATTTAATGGGCAGAATTGTTGAGTTTTTTAATAAATCACATTCTTTTTAACATTTATTTACACTATTAAATTTTTATTAAAATCAAGAATTAGAAAAAGGTTAATTAGCAATTTTATTCATAAAAAGATAGTATTTTTAATCTACCACGACTGTCTTGAAAAAGTTTAAAACTATTTAAGTTTTTTTCGTAGTAACTGAAAGCGAGAGTAATGTTTTGTATTTAATGAAAATTAAATCTTTATAGGTAAAACTATACTAATTTTTATCACAACATCTTGCATTCTGTTGGCTTTTGTTTTTATTAAAAAAATCTTTACAGCTTCCCAAAAAAGAATTCGAAACAATTATAATGAGTTAAAAACCCAGTACATTATCAAAAAAGTGATAAACTTCAAAAAAGCCTACACAAGCCATCAAATTAGGTTAACAGTAAAAAAATCGAAAATTCCTATAAAAACTATAGAAATCTAACAGGTCTAATTCAAACTAAAATAACATAAACCTTTCATTTAACTTCGTTGAACTTTTTATTCTTAACTTTTGTCAGTTTCCTTCAATTGACCACTGGTCAATTCATGAATTTCTTCTATGAATCCATATTTGGTCGTAATGCTAATGGTGATGGAACTAACACTTATAGCTTTGTGTGCACTTATAATGCAGAAATTAATGGAACCATTGTTCAAAGATTTTGGCGTCATGAAGGAGCGCAGATCAAAAATAATGATCGTACATTTTCATCGATTATTTCTGACGATGGTGGACTTACATTAACATTCCCGGTTGTACCTTAAGATCCGCTCAATTAGCCCTATTTTCTAGAGGTGATGGGAAGAGCATTGAGTCCAAGTTTGGTTTAAATTTCCAGGATGAAGGTATTGCAGGGTTAAGATATTAAGTTAATGATTAAGTATTAGTAATTCATAATAGTAACTTTAGTTAAAAGAAGAGTAATTTCTCACAAATATATATAATTCTGAAGACAATTAACAGAATTCCCTACTTTTCGAAGTCTGATGCTATAATTGAACAAGATTCAATATAAGTTGACTGCTTTTATAAAGCAATATAAAGAAGATTAACACCAAAAATATCAATAATTTTGATAATAAATATAATAAATATAATAAATACGGATATAAAAGGTAGTAAAACATTGCATTTTGTAATATTAAAAGTATATAAACAATGCAATCTATTCCTTTGGGATCTCTTTTTATTGAGAGCTTTATCTATTTTCTAAATAAACTATACTTTTAAACCTTATTAGTTACGTTAATATAATCGCTTTGTTCAAAGTATACTATTTATCTTATGTTTATTTAGGAAAACTTTAAACTTTCTAATTACTGTTGGTCAAGTATTAGACTTATCAGTTGGCTCATCACTTTGCATAAGGATTTCAAACCCGTAGTGACTTAGATATATAGAACTACCAATATTTATTAGGGGATGTATTTTTGTGTTTAAGAATTTTGCTAACTTTTCCACTCAAATAGCGCTTAAAAGATAGAAAAAGTAATGAAGCCAAAAAAAACACCCCCATTATATTTCTAAGCCAATAATTTTTGAGTAAATGGTTGGGCTTACATTGACAATTACTAGGCGTAATTTGGATAGTGCACAATATATGGAGATATACTTTCATGTTTAAGAATTTTACTAGCACTTTTTCTGCTCAAATAACACTTAGAAGATGGGAAAAGTGATAAAGCCAAAAATACACCCCATATCTTGTTTAATAAAGGGATGGAAAGAGTGTGGGAGCTGACTTTGTTTCAAATTGCTATAGTGGCAGCATTGTTGATATGAAATGTATTGATGAGACCCAGAGGTTAGTGGGTAAAGTATTAGATTCTAAATGAATGTATAAATGAAATCTTAAATAGTTAAATTAATATTTTTATAGCTTTTTTTATTTAAAAAGAGGAGGAAAGGAGTATAAAACTAATTATTTAAAGCCCCCAAAAATCAGTATCAAGAGCCTGTTGTTTTGGAGTAATAGGAGTGGAGGGTGGTTGACCAGCTAGATGTTTTACCAAGTCCTTTTTTCTTCTTTCTTTAATGATTTTACTAGCCCCAGTTTCTTTATCTTTATTCAACTTTACATTTTCAGATACTTGTCGATGATGTTGTAATCTACCTGAAGTTAGTAAACTTCGATTTTCAGAAAACAGTTTTGTTTGACGTAAACTATGTCGATTAACATCTAAGGATCGTCGATCAATTTCTTTATCAATTTCTTTTTCTGCTGAAATACCATTGAATGAATTATCTTCAATATTCGTATAATCAGGTCCATCTAATTGATACTTTTCATTACTAAAACCAAACTTTTGATTAACTGTACTATTTCGATTAGTGGATTTTTTAATACTATTAGCAGTGGTTGGCGGTATAGTAGATAATTTAGGGTTAGATTCATTATAATCCTTTAATTTGGATGAAATTGTGAGTTTTGTCACCTTTGCTAAACTTGAGTTTGTAGAATCAGAGGTTTCTACATTAGATACCCTATATTCTGATGGAAATATATATTTCTTCTTTTCTTCTTTGCCCATATTAATAGGTGAAATAGATCGATTAATTGGAGATACAGATCTATCATTCCTGTGTTTTGAATGATTCTCATTTGTACTAAGTAATCCAATAGATTCTTCTTTTAATGTATCTTTCTTTTCAACTGTAAACAAACTTTGATCAATATTATTACCCTTTGAATAATTCATTCCATAATCTGGTGGAGGAATTGAAGGAGATCTTAAATGAACTTCATTTAATTGATCTAATTTAGGATTAATGATGCTTGATCTTATAACAGAACACAACTCAATACTATCTTTATCACTGTTATCATCTGATTTCATTTGCTGAATATGTACATCCATATTAATTTCATCATAATCTGTTTCATATTCAGTAACACTACTTATATCATCTACCATGGAAGAGAGTAATGAAGAAGTAGTAGTAGTGGTATTAATAGAATTATCTTGGGATTTTTTTTTCATTCGACGTTCATATATTGTTTCATTACTAGTTTTATTAGGTAATTTAAAACTTGGTGTATGTTTTAATTGTCCTGCTGAATTAGATAAATTAATTGGGATTGGTGAACTTGTATTTGGTTTATTAATAGTAGCAAATTTAGATACTTTAGTTGAATGAGTATTATTATTGTTATTATTATTATTATTTGATTCTATCATCGACATATTAGAAAATCGTTGATTTTTGGGATTAAATTCAATATTTGGCCAAAATTTATTAATTGGATTAATCGGAGATAAGATTACTTCTTCAATATCATTACTAGCTTGTGTTAATAAACCTCCCTCTTCATTTGCTTGATTATTTCCGAATACTGTTGTTGGTTTTTTATGTCGTAGAAAATATAATAATATTCCTCCAACAAGTGATAATAAAATTAATAAGCCTACTACTCCTCCTATAATTCCTCCTATGGCTCCTTTTGATAAACCTTTATTTAATTGTTCTTTTGTTGCTTCTGGTATTGGTATATCACTTCTTGTTCCTCTGATTTTATTATCAGGTTGATCTTGTTGATTCTTACTTAATAAAGTTAAATCTTGTTTATTATTCTCTGATGTAATTTCATTATCATCTGTTGAAGTATTAAAATTTAATTGATTATTATTGTTACTATCAAATTGAAACACTTTCCTTATAATATTAATTGAGCGCTTTATAAAGCTAGGTATTGGTATAAAATGATGTTGATGTTCATTTTTATTAACTAAATCAATATCCTCATTATCACCTTCTTCTAATTGAGGTAACTCTTCCTGTTGGTCTAATTCATTTATATCATCTTTTAATTGAATATCAATAGTTGAAGATTTAATGAATGAACTGGAAGTTAGAGCATCCTTACTTTGATTTTCTAGTTCTGGATTAATAAAATCAATGTTGTTTGATTGTTGATTACTTTCTTTTAATTTGTTATTAGTTATCTCCTTAGATTGTTCTTTATTATCTTCTAATTTTATTTCTTCTTTATTACTTTGATTTGGCTCTGTTGATGAAGTAAATATATTGTTATTTATATTGTTGTCTACTAACAATGTATCAGTAGTAGTTGATTGAGATGATAAATATTGAGTAGTAATAGATGGAACATTAGATATTAAATTAGTTGTATTATTAATTGTTGATGATGGATTAATATTGTTTGTAGTTGACAGTATTGAACTACATAAAGTCAATACTAAAAGGGATATGTTCATCGTTATACTTATAAAGTTTTCAAAACTTTATAAAGAAGAGAATGTTAATAATAGAAAATTGATTATTTTATAAAAATTGAAAAAACAGTATAAAAGAAATTAAAAGAATATAAAAAGAGTTGTTCATAACATTTTGATAGGAATTAAGGTATTGTAATATTTAATGAATTAATAGTTGGATCCCCCTTTTGCAATTTTGCGTTATCCGACATTTTTTAAAGAAAGTTAGAAAAATTAATTAATCAATCAATTAATTAAATTATCCAAAATTTTATTAAGTAGTCAGACAAATAATTTATTACTATATTTGGTAATAACATAAAATTTCACTATCTAGTTTATAGCTTAGAGGTACTACTTTTATTATCTAATATAATGAAAGTTTTGTTTTTTAGACTTTATTAGTAATTTTTTTTAATTTTATACCTTCTATTAATTTATTCTCTCCTTTTCAATTATTAAGTCTTTTAAAAGAGACTGTCTTTATATCTATTTTATTTCAATGATATCATCTTTAAGAATCCAATTGTTATTTATTTGTTATTTATTTGTTCTTTAAAATTGTAGTCACTCCATAATGTTGAACTTGATTTTTAAGAGTAGTATTAAACTAAATGATACATTTTAAATATTAGCTATATATACAAAATATACACTTAATTCCGATAGAAAATGCCACTATCAATTAAATTTAATATCAATTATCAAAGGAATACACAATCATTTGATTCAATTCCATTTCTAATTTTACTAATACTGACACTTATTTCCGTCAATAAGGATATGATTAAAGAAATCGATCTATAACGTCATATATGTAATAAAATAAATTTATTGAGCTATTCTATTTCCATGGATTCAATACTCCACATATTATTTTTAATAATACTACTTAAAGAAATATAAGATTCTAGAAGCTATTAAGAGATTTATAGGAAATAAAATATGTAGTATTTAAAATAAAGATTCATCAAATTTAATACAATTAAAGGAAATAAAAGAATTATGTTTATCAACTCATTAAAGTATAAGATATATTGATTCAGTTTATATAGTAAATAAAATTGATACTAAAATAACTTGATATTGATTTAATTCGATTCAATAACTAATTATTAATTTGTTTTTTATAATATTATTGTATAATCATCTTAATACAAATATATATATAATCAGCTAACAACACTGCTTAAATTGTAGTTCTATTGATGGAAGTGGAATTATCTAGAATTGACTTTGTAATTCAATATTTAACAAAAAAACAAAAGTAAGATTTTGATTTCAACTTATTTTAATTACAGTTTTAAATGAAAACAATAACAGGGATGTTTTTTAGTTTTATCGCTTCTTCTATTTTTTAAGCAGAAAAATTATTAGTAAAATTATTAAATCTAAAAATATATCCCAATGATAATAACTTAAAGTTATATCATAATAATAAACATAATAATAGACATAATAATAGACATAATAAAAAAATAAATAGCTTATTTAAGTGAATTTCTAAAAAAAGAAAACCTATTTATAGTTTTATATTTATTGTCAAGCTACCAGACAAAACTGAGTTTGATTTAACTTTAAGAATGGCAGAGTTTTGTAAATGGAATTTTTTCAGATTATTTTTTCATTTGAATTTTAATTAGCATAAAAGCTTTAATGATTTATCATGATAAGCTATTACATATGTTGGAATGTTTTTTTGATTTCATTACTTTTCTATTTTTCTGCTTAAATAGCGCTTAAAAAAATGGAAAAATAATGAAGTAAAAAAACACTGCCATATGGGGATGTATTTTTGTGTTTAAGAATTTTACCAACAAATTTTCCGTTTAAATGGCGCTTAGAAAATGGAAAAAATAATGAAGTCAAAAAAAACACTCCCATATCCTTCCTACTTTTCAGCTTTATTCATATTAATATTTTTTTGCTAATTATGCAATTTTGATTTGATTGAGACATTTAAAATAGAATTTTTACTTCAAACTTTTCATAATTTGCTTATAAGCTCAAATATGTTATAAAATTTAAAGGAAGTTAGATTCAATTTGAACTTGGACATATTGATAAAAAATTTCATTAAAACCGAATGATGATTGGTTGATTTGAAACATTATCCCCAAAATCAATTCAACTTTTATCAAAAAAGTTTAAGTCAAATTTTAATCTAAATAATATTAATTTTTTAATAAATAATACCAATGCTTTCAATAATTTACAGAAATGAATTAAAAAAAAGATATAAACTAATAGCTGGATTAAGTAGAACAACAAGAACAGAAAGCATAAAAAAAGAGCTTTCAAGGACTTTTTTTTCACCAAAAGAATTAGTAGAATCTACAATAAAAAAGATTAGTTCGCTTGAATCAACAAATATACCATTGAAATTAAGTCATTATCAAGAAAGGATATTAAAGTAAGTTATCATCTAACATATTGTATCTTATATTGATAATCTATTTACTTCAGCTATAAACCTTCTCAGTTATATTTAGTAATATCAGATGTAAAGAAGTATAATGAATTTTTACCTTATTGTAAAGCAAGTGAAGTTTATAAATTGCAAAAATTAGAAGATAAAAGTTATATGGAAGCTAAATTGACAATTGGATTTTTAAATTTCGAAGAAAGTTATACATCTAAAGTAAAATGTTGGGAAAACAAATTAATTATTGTAAGTTAATATTTTATTCAAATATACGATAATATATGTACACATATCAGTTTATTTTATTGTACTAATTTTTATTAACATACATTGATATATATAGGCTCAAAATGAAAATTCCAATTTATTTAAAACCTTAACTAATCGCTGGGAAATTGAAAGTTATGGTCAAGGTTCTAGATTAAAATTTCATTTAGATTTTGAATTAAATTCTCCTTTATATCATTCAGTTGCTAAATTATATTTTGAATCAATAGCTAGTGAAATGGTAAAAGCATTTGAATCAAGATGTCAACAATTGTATTCACAATAAAATAAAATAAAATAAAATAAAATAAAATAAATAATATTATTACTTAAAATTTATTATTACTTATTATATATCAATATACGATTTAAAAAAAATAGAAGTCCGATTAATATTTTCTTTTACATTGGCTTTGAAGTACGATGATAGTGGGAAGACCTACCATAAGTATTATTAAAATTCAATGGAAATTGCTGTTCTGGTTCCACCAACAAATCTTTAACTTCCCATTGATGAGGATCTTTAGAAACTGTGAATTCTATATCTTCTTTTGTTAATGAATCCCAATATTTATAAATCATCATAACAGCTAATAAAGTCAACACAGTAGATGGAAACATACCATCAAGGTAATGAGAGGAAAAAGAACATAGCTGACTAGAAAGTATATTCAAGATTACTTGTCCAAGGATAAAGAATGTAAAGCCTAAGATTATATTACCTATGAGAGAAAAAGTACATGTTAGTAAATTTAGTTTCTAGTCTATGTTTATAAATAACGCTATTTACCAATTGGCCAATAATCATCACAAGTTTTCCAAACTAATACAATTTGTGATATTGTATATAATAACAAAATAGTTCCATTAACTATATAAATCCAAGACCATAATACGACTGGATTATTTGTAGACAATAAAAAGTTTTCAAATGTAGCAATAGAAATTAAAAAAGAAACCGCAAATGCTAATGAAGAACCTAATCGAATAGACTAATGAACAAAGTATTAATATAATATAATATAATATAATATAATATAATATAATATAATATAATATAATATAAATTTTACCCAAACAGATAATTTAGTGCCATCTTCAATTAATTGATAACCAACAAAGCCATTAAAAAATAAACAAAATATAGTAGCCGATACAAATCCATAATAAATAGCCACTAAATACTATACAAACATAATTAAGTTAATTTTTTTTTTAGAACAGATAATCAACTTTACCTTATAAGCGATATAAGTAGTTCTAATTAATCCTGAAATAATAACAAACTCAAAGATAGTTTCTAACATATATAAATAAAAAAATTGAACAAATTCTTTTCTACCTAAATTTAAAATAAAGTATTAATTAATGTCAGATTATTACAATCTCAAAATAGCCTACCCAAAGCAATATATTTTGTTTTGACATGAATAATCATAAAAACGGTCATTATTAATGATATAATATGGATTGTTAAAGTAGCTAAAAAATAAAATAATTAATACCATTGCTTTCTCTTTAAGTATATAATCCTCATCTCGATTAACTTTTGTATTTGTATTGCAAATTATTTATTATAAATATCCAATTGATCTTACCAGGTTGAAACAACACTTGACTAAAAGTATCTACAGAACGAGCATAGCAAGCTGGACCTGAATCATATTTTGATTCCACTAATTTACACAAAGGTAATGGTGCTATTTCACATACCCCTTTAAATTTTCCAAATTCTAACATTTTGTTGTATTTTGTTATTATTATTAGTATCGCTTATTTCTTCTTAATGAGGCTTTCTGTAAAAAAAGAGTTATTTCAAAATCTCAAAAAATCTAAGGATTAAAAGAAAAACGGTGTTCCTTTTTGGTTTAATTTTGAATTCAATTTGAATTTTCGTTTCAGTTAACCAAATTTATTTAAAAATAAGTTATAGATTAAAAGTTGGCAGTAAAATAAGTTTTATATCAAATTATAGTCATCATTAAATTTTATTTTATTTTATTTATTGTCATCTTTAACATAAAAACTCATTGTTACAAACTCATTGTTATAAACTCTATATTCTAAATATTACACTTGTATAATAATAAAAACTTAAAATTGTTCTTAATAGATATCTATTTTTAACTTATTTAAATTTAAAAATAACTATTAAAATATGGAATCATGGAAATCACTCAATTAAGACTTAAAATTTAAACATTTCAATAATAACAACAACTCAATCAGTACATTCATTAATAACAACAATTAGAAAAAAACATATGGGGATGTATTTTTGTGTTTAAGGAATTTGCTAAGAAATTTTCCACTTAAATAGCGCTTAAAAAATGAAAAAAATAATGAAGTCAAAAAAACACTCCCATATTTACTAACAATGATTGAAAATTACTGTTAAATAGCAACTTGGAATTAATTCCAAGATTGTAGTATATACAAACTGAATAAACCATATAGTGCTAAATTCCATAAAAGAAGATTTTATTTATGATGTTTGATTTATTTTATAATTTTTATAAACTCATTATTACTCTTGATTTAAATAATAGTAAAAGTTATTATTATAATTGTTACTAATGAATGAGATATCTATTATACCTTGGTAACCTAGTTATTATCATTATAAGCATTTCTAGCAATATAAATAGACCACATAATTACAGTTAAATTAAATAACTTTTTCATTATCAAAATTTATAGTCGTAATTTGGATTCACAATTATATAAAAGATATTTTGTAACGTAATCTAACTTTTTAGGCAAGTCGATTTTACTAAATGTATAGAATACAACAATTTGATTTTTACAGAAAAATTATCATACTTTTAGACATAAATGGGGATGTATTTTTTTCAAAATTTCACCAACAATCTTTCCGCTCAAATAACGCTTAAAAATGGAAAAAGTAATGAAATTAAAAAAATATCCTCAATATTTGCTGTTATAATCAATGACTAAATTAATTTTAGCTCAAAGTCAGATTATTTTAGAAGATGGAGATGTTTTTTGACTTCACTACTTTTTCCATTTTTAGACGATATTTAAGTGGAAAAATTGTTAGTAAAACTCTTAAATATAAAAATACATCCCCATACACTTTATAATATTGTTTTAAAATAGTACATGTCATTAAGAAGATGAGATAAGGCAACTTAATGAAATGTATTATTGAAATTATTCAATTTGAGATAGAATTTAACAATAATTTTTTATACTCATGAAAGAATTGAAGTTCACAAGTGTTTTGTCTAATAAAGGTGATATACTAAATTAGATAAAAAGTAGAAATTGATCATTGTTTTGAACTTTTCAATCACTTTTTTTAATTAATCAAAGTTTAAACTATTCAAATTCTTAAACTAATAATAATTGAAATTAAAAAAACTCGTTATATTCAAATATTACCTTGATATAAATCACTTATGCATTGTTTAATCTTAATATAGCCCCCCCTTGTTTGTAAATTATAACAAAATTACTGGGTAATTAATATATAGGGATGTTTTTTTTAGCTTAATTACTTTTTTCATTTTTTAAGCACTATTTAAGTGGAAAAATTATCAATAAAACTATTAAAGAAAAATATATCCCCATGTCAATGAAATTATCTTTAGCTCTTTATTTATCTAATAAATATCAAAATACAATCAAATCAAACTCCTTTCACTTAAAGATTTTATTTTGTTTTATAAATTTGCACAGTAACAAAACTGTAGATACTTCTTAGTATGCTGATATAACCATTAAGCAATAGAAATACGTTTATCAACGACCGTAGAGTGTCTATTTATTCATTCTTGGCATCTTTTTGACCCTGATGAAACTAAAGTTAGATCAGTTACTAGGGCTTCGAAGTGCCTTGCTCTAAAGACACATCGACAGAAACAATTTTTTTTGGTGGAATACAAGTTTTATTGAGATTGTGGGTTTGGAAGCGAAACTGGGGTGTGATAGGGTAATTATGACCAATCATAATAGATTTTATAGAAAAGATTTTATTATTCTCATTGTTGAAAGTTTTTTTCGTTCAAGAATTGATTTATTGAGATTTAATAATTTTGAAATTGAAATCCAAAAGTATCCATTTTTTGGATTGTTGGGAGATTCAACTATGGCCAATAAGATTGAGTGAATATTGAAAAAGTTTTTTTTTGAAAATATTTTAAAAAGTATAAATCTAAAGAAATTTTGTAATGATAAATTTTATTTTTGCTTTGTGTTTATAAAAATAAGGTAAGTATTCTGATTTATTTTATTTTAAAGGTAGTATAAAATGATGAGTTTATTATCACGACGGTCTTACTAATTAATCTTGAGTAAACTGCTTGCTCTAAACAAATTCAAGCACCTAATCTGAAATTTATTTCATTTTAACATCCTATTTTAAAATGTACATTAAACTAATCCGTTAATTAATAGATAAATCAAACAAAAATGAGAATTCAATAAGGTTCCTTAACAGGATACAGTTAGTATCCTAATTTACTTTAAATAGACATTAAAAACGTCTATCTGTATATAATTCGCTAGTCATGTAGACTTATTTATTTTAATGTAAGTAACTTAATCTATATAATTTAAATAGTATAAAATGATGAGTTTATTATCACGACGGTCTTACTAATTAACCTTGAGTAAACTGCTTGCTCTAAACAAATTCAAGCACCTAATCTGAAATTCATTCTATTTTTTAAATGATAATTTAGAAGTTTAAATTAACATTTTATTCTTTTTTTAGGTCTTTATTTATTTGATGTTTTTGATGATTTTTATTGAATAAAATTATTTAATTAATTTATATATATTCTATTATGTTATATAAGATTTAATTTTGATTTTTTTTACTAATGTTCTTTTTTTATGGGATTATGTTATTTTTTATAATGACGCTAAAACTTGAGTTTTTCAAAATTTGATTTCTTTTAATGGCTTTAAATCAAAGGTAAATAAAATCGACATTAAATGATAACTAAAATAATCCAAAGATTCATCAAATTGGTGCCAGCATTACATTATCATACGCTAAATAAATATCATTTTTATAGTACCAATGAAGAAGTGGGTTCCTTTTCTCCAGAAAGTAAAAAAGTAAAAATCCATCCTTTAGAAACAACAGAAACAAGAAATGGGATGATTCAAGCTGACAATCAACCTATCATTCCTTTAGTGGAACTACCAAGTACACGACAAGAAGTGGATCAATTATTGAAAAAAATTGAACTTTTAGGTCATAAATTGATTGATCGTCCAACAAGCCTTGAAATGCCAAAAGATTATTCCATTTTATCAACACCTGAAATAGTGAAAAATTACGTTTCTAGTAAAGATGAAAAAATGATCAAATTAATTACTTATAATGTAGCTTCATTAAATGCAGCTTTAAAGAAAGGACTTAAGGAATATTTGAATTATGAAAATGCAGATTTTGTTTGTTTACAAGAAACTAAGATTAATGAACGACCACTTAATTTATTTCCCGAATATAATTATCAATACTGGTGGCCATGTCAGTCCAAAAAGGGTTATAGTGGAACGGCAATTTTAAGTAAATATCCACCCATTCATTCCCAATATGGGTTTAATAAAAATGGATTGGATTTAGAAGGTCGAGTTATTACCTTGGAATTTGAACCATTTTTTTTAGTAACTTGTTATGTACCTAATGCTGGTGAAAAATTAAAGAATTTAGATAAAAGAATGAAATTTGATGAGTTAATGAAAGAGCATTTATTAACTTTAGAACAAAAGGGAAAAAGTGTTATTTACACTGGTGATTTAAATGTGGCCCATCAAGTGATTGATTTAGCTAATCCGAAAACTAATTTACAGTAATAATTTTATTATTATTATCTTTTATTTTATATATAATTTTAATTTAAAGGTCGGCTGGATTTTCGATTCAAGAGCGAGAGAGCTTTACTCAACAATTAAATGAAAAAAATTACCCACGTATTGATGTGGATCGTTATTTCTATCCCAATGAGCGATGTCGTTACACTTTTTATGGTTACCGCTCTGGTGCTCGTTCTAAAGGCAATGGTTGGCGATTAGATTATTTTATTGTGTCTGCTAACTTTATTCCAAATGTTTTAGCCTCCGATGTTCGATTTGATTGTTATGGGGCTTCAGACCATCTCCCTGTAGTTATGTGGTTTAAAGTAAAAAATATGAAGGTAGAACTTATAAATAAGGAAACTAGTAAAGAAGACAATAATGAAAATTTGGGCAATTTGCAAGCGAATGAAGAAAAGCCAAAATATGATAAAAGTAAACAATGTAGTATATTTTCTTTTGTGACAAAAAAATAAAATAAAGGGTAATATTAATAGAAGTAAGAAAATTTTGATTAATTGAATTTATTTAATTTAATAATATTATATTAAGTTACATTTATTAAATAAGCTGACTGATAGATCTAGTTCTACAAAATTAGTTAATAGTTGAGTTTAATTTCATAAAGCAAATAAGTAAAATGAGAGTTAATTAAAAATCGAATTACTGTATTAGAAATAAAATTTCAAATTAAATTCAATACAACAATTAACTGAAAATTCCCACTTTTTAATAATAGAAATTGAAGATTTAGTATAAAAAAACAACATATGGGGATGTGTTTCTATATTTAAGAATTTTACTGACAATTTTCCACTCAAATAACGCTTGAAAGGTGGAAAAAGTAATAAAGCTAAAAAAACACCTTCATATAGTATTTTTATTCTTAAATAACTAATTATAAAATGAGGGTAAAAAAAAGTAAATAACAGGTATATTTTATAAAAGAAGCTATAGTATTAGTCTTTTATAAAATAAAAATTTTGAAGAATTTTTTTAAAATAAGATTTTATAAATCAATTTTATATTTTAAAATATGTTTTTTTAAAACTTGTTTATCAATATAATCAACAGGTTTATTTTAAAAAAAACAAAGTTATCATTAGAATTTTAAGGATAATCTGACTATTACATCTAAAAGTTAGCCTTTCATTACCTTAATGTAAATCTAACAACTAATTTTAGAATGTATTTACTTTTTAATTCTGCTATTATCTCTTTGTCATTTTTTTAATGAGCAGATGTATTTTTTTAATCCTTTTTTCAGCCTTTTATTTAGAAGTTTATATATAAATATCTAACATCCGTGACGCAACATAATTTGTTAAAAATAGTAATAGTCAACTTCAAGCAAAAAGTAAAATAAAATAGTTATAGAGATAAAAATAGGGATTAAATAATTAGCTTTTTTATTTCATCAATACAACTATAAACCATAATATTATAACTCCTTTTATTTTTCTAGAAAGGGTCATTTTTAACTCTTTTTTCTTAACCTAAAAAATATTGATAAAGATTATACTAGATAGAGTTTTTTTGATGAAAGATATCATTATCCGAGTAAAGAAAAGATACTTATCATATAATGACAAACAATTGAGACATTAACAGAAGAAGAAATGTTTAACTCTTTAGAGTCTATCTGTCATCCTGAAAGAGTTAGGTAAACGTCAACGAGACCACATCATAAGATATTCATAATAGTATATAAACTTCAAAGCGACTCCATAGCTTAAGTATCAAAAAAATCCCGATTCTTATTAATTTCTATTAAAAAAAATGAAATTGACTTCTTGTGTTGTCTTATTCACTGCCATTGCTTCCTCTACCAGCCTTCCTCTTAAAAATGTACGTGAGGTTGCTAAGAATGCTTTAGGGCAACGATTTATTCCTCCTTATGTACTTGAACAATTGTCAGCAGCTAAAGGTATTTTTAGGCGTGACCATCCAGATAATGCTAAAGTAGATAGTACTTTACAACAACGTTTTATTTCTCCTTATTTGCTTGATCAAATTGCAGCAGGTAATCTTTTTGGGCGTAGTTATCCTGATAGTAACAAAGTAGATAATACCTTACAACAACGTTTTATCCCTCCTCATATTATTGAACAAATCATGAACGGTAACTATCGTAGAAGCTATGGTGGGAACGATGATTTAGAAAAACGCTTTATCCCCCCTCCTAGTACTTTTCACCAACTGATGAACGGTGACTATCGTAGAAGCTATGGTGGAAATGATGATTTAGGAAAGCGTTTTATCCCTCCTCATATTCTTGAACAAATGATCCAAGGTTAAGATCCTTAGAATTAATCACCTTAGTGTATGAACACTAAATGTGATACATACGCTTAATCCTTCAAAATACTTCAAATAAATATTTTTGATTCTAAATGTTTAATTTAAATTTTCATGATTCTATCCTTTATATATGTAAATAACTGGATTGAAATGTACTCTATCTTCAATGTTTTGATATAGAATTTAAAGTATCTTATAAAATCTTAAGATAGCTGAAGTAATGATTTACACATCTCGATGTTTTATATATGGGGCTTTAAAATGTTACACTATAGTAAAAAACGACTATTATAAGGCTAATAAAATTCATAAAAGTATTTAAATTTTATTATTTATTATAAAGTTGCTATGTGTATAACAAAATATTAAAATTATTATTTGTAAAGAAATTGTCTACATTAAGACAGTTAATTATAAAAATTTCTATAAAATGAATAAACAATAAATATACATTATCAAATTGGCAGTCAATAACAACTACTATCCTTTATAGAATAGATGATATCAAGTAAATTAAAATACAAACTTACTTTTATAAAATTATTAGAACTTTTTTAGAACTTTTAAAATGATTAGCTCTTTTTGCTCCTTTTTCCTTGAATTTTTTTCGGAAGTTATATAGAAAAAAACTTGTTTGAGTTTATGGTCTAATATAACTCTTTTAGGACAGAAGTAGTAAACAATAGTAACTCATTTAAAAAGCCAAAAAAAAAGTTTTAAAAAAAGTGGTGTAAAATAGGCAATACTTAAATATAGATGTCTATTTTAAAATATCAAATTTGGACTCTTTGTTTATTTTATCAATATAACTATAAAAGATTGAACTACAGCTCCCTTTTTGAAGGTGGGTTCTTAACTTTTTTCTCTTAACTTATAAATCATCAAGTAAAATTTATCAACTGTAAATTCCATTATAAAAGGTATCATCATCTAAGTAAAGAAAAAGTAGATTATAAATCAATAAGCAAGTAAAATATTGGACGAAGAAGTAAAAATTAGCCCTTCAAAGTCCTATCTATTACTATAAAAGAGTGAAATATATCCTAACAAAAGTCTATTATAAGATGACAACAACAGCATGTGAACCTCAAATAAAACTCACACTTCGAGTATAAAAAAAGCGCAATTCTCATGAACCATTAAAAGCAAAAAAATAGAGTTGACTTCGTATTGTTTTATTCATTACCACTGTTTCTTCTTCCAGTCTTTATTTATTTATAAATGCGGGCGATTCAAGTAAGAATGCTTTAGAAAAAATGTACAATTACAGACTTTTTGGTAGCATTGAATGCTGCTCATAGTGCGGGTAAATTCAGTAGAAGTTATGAAGGGGGTGATATTTTACAGTAAGGCCAAGGTAGTTTTAATCTACTTAGTGAAATACTCAGAAATGCTCAAGAATTTGAAGATAAATATGACGAAATTTATCAAGGGTATGATGCTTTAGAAAAGTGTTTTTATACACCCTATATGGTCGTACTTAATGGTGATCGCCTTTGGTAGCTAAAACATAACTAACTGAGGTAGCTAAATTTAACTATCCAAAATATTGAAATAATGATTTTTAATTGCAATAGTTTAAAAGTTTAAATTTATATGATTTTATTACTATTAAATATGAATATCAGGGTATACAAATATTCTTAATCTTTATTATTTTAATATATAATTTAATAGAACTTATAAAGTCACAATGTAATCAAAATTGTTGATTTAAGAAAGGAACAGATAGAATTTCAAAGCTTGGATTTTGATGCAACTTAAATTGAGATCTCAAACCTACTAAGTATCGCAAAACAAACTTCAAAAAATGTTTAGTGGTAAGGAAACGTGTATTTGGAAAATATTAATCGTAACTCTAAAAATACTTTTCAAATGTCTTTGGACCTTGGTTTTGCATCTATTATAATATAGAGGGGGATGTCTTTTTTTAAGAGTTTTATTGATAGCTTTTTCACTTAAACAGCGCTTAAAAAATGGAGAAAGTGATGAAACCATAAAAACACCCTCATATATTGACAATTGGTCTCTTTTATAAAAATAACTGATTTTTTATACTTTAAACATTATATTATAATTGAAATTCAAATCAAAAGATCAAAAGTATGATATTATAAAAAGTTGATTAACATTTTATTGATGACAAATTATATACAGATAACTATCCAAAGGTAGTAGTTAGTCCCAATTTACTAGTTTCATCTTTAATCCAAGGTAAAAAGGCAGAAACTCTTGAATAAACCCCTGGGGTGTCTTTATCCCCACATCCCTTACCAACGGAAACAATGCCTAAAAGTTTGTATTGGCCATTTTCATCTGAGCTCATCAATGGGCCTCCAGAATCCCCTTGACATGCATCCTTCCCTCCTTCTTTTATTTCAGCGCATATCGATGTTTTATCCTCCATCACAAGCCATGTTTTTTTACACTCTTCTGCACTCACAGTTTTTAAATCAACTTTAAGTAAATCATTTGATGCCCCACCATTAAAAGAAGTGGCTCCCCAACCAGCAACTGTAACTGATTGATCGACTGTAGTAGTAGCTTCAGTAACAGCACCGCTGATGGCCTTAAAATCTTTTATCGGGTCTTTTAAAATAAATATAGCAATATCGTTAAAGTTAAATATGGGGACTTTTTTATATTCTGGATGAGAAATAATTGAAGAAACTTGTAAAGTTTGGACGTTTTCTTGATCATCTAATTTATCTAATCCATATTTAACATGATAACTTTCAGTAGGTGTTTTTCCCATGATACAATGGGCCGCACTAACTACTACTTTTTCCCCTATTACTGTACCACCACAATTATGTGGTACTAATTTACTGCCAATAGATACTAGCCATGGAAATTCTTGATTATTTGTTTTTACTCCGCCTACAATCCTAGAATCCGAAGTGCCGTTGCTATTTTGATTACTTTGTTCAATTACAAGTTGATTGGGTTTGTATTTTCCATACCCTTTTTTAACCCCCTCTTCATGAAAATTCTTTATTGCTCTTGCTACCAATACTCCGGTTAATGTTTTTAACAGACGCATCTTTTTTGATTAATTATTTAATTCTTTTTTTAATCTAAATAGAAATCAAATTGACTAAAGAATGGTCAATCATTGCTCTTATTTAAATAAATTATAGAATAATGGTTGTTCTTGCTTTAATTAATTATGGAATAAATGGTTAAATAATTTCATTACAATTTTAAGAAGATTAGATTACAATATTTTACCACGGATAAAATTTGCGGAGTAATTTAATTTTCGAAAAATATTTTTGAAAAAACTCAAAGATTGAATTTGGAGATAAATGTACACTCAAAATTCAAGCTTTGTATTTTATGTATTACATGAGATAGAGTTGTTTTATATTATGAGTAAAATTGATGAATTTATTATAATTATAGATTGTTCAATGTTTAAATAATATCATGATAAAGGAAATGTGATGTTCTAATGTATTCAGGTTAATTTCAATTGATTAGATTTTTATTCTTTAATAATGAGTTTTCAATCAATTAGGGTCTATTAAAATTTAGAAATAAAATTTCAATATAATTGATATGATAACTATTTTTTCTGGAAATTCAAGACCAGATACTTTTTTGCATTTGTTAATCGTCAAGTTGAGTAAATTGAGTAAGTTGAGTTAGACTACTTAAGAAGACGTATAGTCAAATACTTGACAATTTCGACAAACGTCGTGGATTTGTCCACAATCAAATGATTAAGGTATGATAAAGTATTAGTTTTTAGATGATAATATAAATATCTTGAAAATTTTAGTACAATTAACAATTCACTGAAATTAAAATTTTTAAAATATTAAAGTTATAATTGTTAGTAATATTGGAATAGTGTAATAAGTATGTAATAATTTTATGATACAATATTCAATGACTTCTAACTGTAATTAATTATTTCAGTTGTTAGTAGTAAGTACAATAAAATAATAGAAAGAAGTTCAAATTTTGCCTAAGGCTGTCTTATTGTAATCAAGAGTATGAAAGTAGAGGACGGCTACATAGAAACATTGATTCAATAAGATAGTGGCAGTATTCAAATCCAAACAATTAGAAGAATAAAATGCTTATCTTTTAAGCTAATATTATTAATGACAATTCTTAAAAAAATCATAATAATATATCTAAATGAAGGCTTTTCTATTTGAATTAAACTTACGTCACAAAAAAATTTGAATATGTTTATTTTTAGAATGATATTTTAATATTTATAAGTATACTACTGTAAATATTAAATGATATTCAATTAGCAATTGCATTCTAGTTGTGAGATAGCCCTTTGCTTTAAAGCCCCTATCTTCAAGTACTTTGTTTATACATAAGTGGAATGAATCTTATAAATATCGCCTAGCATAAAGATAATTAAATGTTACATGTGAGATTGAAAATAAATGTAATTGAGTATAAAGTTAGTTTGATTCTAAGCTTTATTTTAATTTCATGAGCTGTTCTGTTAACTTAAAATTTGAATTAGAAATTAAAAATTAAAAATGAGTTCTTTATCTAATGAAATCACTAAGTTTAGTAAATCTTTCATTTCCGCCCAATAATTTCCTATAGTCAAACTACATGTTTTGAGATCATTTGTGCTTAAATTCAACTTCAGCTTTAGAAGATACCAAGCTATAAAAAAAATATATCGCCCATAAATCTCATTTCGCTTTAAAGTTCATTACTGATGCTATTATTTTCTTGTGCATAATGTGCTACTTTTAGAATAAACCACTATATTCTTACATAAAATCATATACAAAATTGTATACATGTGCTACGTTAAGGGTTTGAAGCCTTGTTTTCATTTATAATTTGTCAATATTATTTTAATACAATTCAAAGCTAATAATATCAGTTTTGAAACCTATTAGACAAAATTGCCTAGGTGACTCATCATACTAAGAATAAAAGCATCTACAAAGTTTAAGTGACAAAAGTGAAACATACTATAAAACTCAAGCTTGATTGGTTATATTTTAATTTGAATCCAATGACTTTCTTCTTTAGGCCAGTGACATAATATTAGCCTCATAACAAAGCCAATTAAAGTGGATTTGAAGAAAATGTGTGATCATACTGAGCAAATGGTTGACTTTGTTAAAATATGAACTGAAAGTGTTTGGATTTTACTAGAAGGAATTTAAAATACGATCAATTTGTTAATGCCAACAGTGTGCTATTTTAAGCTAATCAAATTAATTTAATATGATAGTGACTCATAATTCAAAAAAATCTGATGATTTGGGATTGGTATATAAAGCCTTTAAAGGTTTCATTTAAATATTATTTAATTTTACTCAAAGAAGATATTTTACTATTTATCAATGGCATCTGTTGAAACCCCATTAAGCCCTGCCCTTAATTCTGCTACAAGCACTCCATATAGTGCTGCTGCTAAAGTAGGAGTCAACAATGCTGAAACAAAAAAACGTATGCCTGGTGGCGATGTTCCACCTGAACTTCCTTTCCCAACTAATTTAGAGGAACTCATGTTTTCTATTCGTAAGCAAGTTGAGTGGTATTTTAGCACTACTAATCTTTGCCGTGATGTGTATTTCCGTAAGCAAATGGACAGCAAAGGTTATGTGCCTCTTAGTTTAATTGTCAGCTTTCCTCGTATCACCAAGCTTTGTTCTGATGTTGCTTTTGTTCATATGGTACTCAAGCAAAGCAAAATACTCGATGTAAAAGACATGGCTGTTCGTGTTAAGCATGATTGGGAGCAATGGTTGTACCCTGAAAATGGTAAGAGTTCACGTTCTGTATCCAAACAATCAAAGGTAACAATTGAGGAGCCTCAACAAAGTACTCCATCATTTAAAACCTATGCTCCACTCTCACCAGCTATTCGTCCTGGTGCGTATCGTAAAACTGGTCAGCATAGTGCAACCAACTCTCCAGCAATCAACCCTAAGTTTAAAAGTACTGATGACGACGACTTATTTCAACTGGATGAGGAGCTCTCTTCTAGCAATATTGCTAAGTATCATCATTCTGATGATGAGTATACCAGTGATGAAGATATTACTGATGAACAAGTATCTTCACTTATTATTGTTACTCAACGTAGACGTGACCGCCCTCATGTCGCTTATGAGCGTAAAGCTATCAATGATGAATTTAACCAAATTATTAAAGACGGATTATACTATTATCAAAAGGACATTCATAAAAAAGCACCTGCTCCTACCGATAAGCCAAGTAACATCAAAGTAGATACTGTAAATGAAGATGAATTCCAAAAAATTCAATCTACTCTCTCTATGAGCGACGTTGCCAAAGTTAAAAAAGTACCACGTAAATCCAAGCGTAATCAATTCTTCTCACCAAAATTTATTCCCGTCAGAGACCAAGGCCCCAACGTTCCCCCTCTTGGAAGTTCATTAGGCGCCGGGTCACAAGCCCACGCTATTAAACATCGCGATACCCGTCGTCATGGTGCTGAAAACCCTGTTGGTTGGGTAATGGGAACTGAACCTCATGATCCAGAAGCAGCGACTCCACCTTCCTCCTTCTCCAAAAGTTATGGAAGTTATGGTAAGAGTTTTGGTAACGATGGATCAATGGCAGCATCTTATGGAAAATCATTCCCTGCTTTTGAGCACCCAAGTCATGAACTTTTACGTGAAAACAACTTTAGACAACATAAATTCTATCGCTTCCATGATAAAGCTATCAAAGAGCGTAAGCGTTTAGGAGCTGGACATTCTCAAGAAATGAATACGCTTTTCCGCTTCTGGTCTCACTTCTTACGTAAGCATTTCAACAAAAAGATGTACCGCGAATTCAAGAGATTAGCACTTGAGGATGCTGAAGCCAACTATCATTATGGTCTTGAGTGCCTTTTCCGTTTCTATTCTTATGGACTTGAAAAGAAATACCGCGCTCATATCTTTAAAGACTTCCAAGAGATGACTTTAATCGACTACGAACGTGGTGAACTTTATGGACTTGAAAAATTCTGGGCTTATCTTTACTACCGCCCAGACAAAGATTCCCTCACTTTAGATATTAACCCTAAATTGCAAGAAATTCTTAAAAAATTCCCAGATCTTGACTCATTCAAAAAAGCCAATGCCGAAAAGAAAGGTGCCAAAGCAAGTAGCATCAGTCCCTTAAAGCAATCCATCCCTCACTCTGTCAAGAAAGTTACTAAATAAGACTTTTATTCCTTTACTAATCCAAAAACAATAAAATACTAATAAAAAATAAACTAATAAAATAAAAAATAGTTGGATAAAAATAAGCTTCATTGCTTTTGTTTAATCAAATTTCTACTTCAATTACACTTTTATGATCAAAGGAATTATAACATTGAAAATCTAATATAAAATACAATATCAAACCTTTTCTGCATATTAGTGTTTAGATCTGACTCAACTTTTAGAGTTTGGATAGATTTGAGTAAAGCAATTTTCGCATTATTTCCTATATTTAAATTCCGTAATAAATCAATACCAGAAGAACCATTATTCCAAATATCCTCATAGACAATAATATCAGTATAAAAGCTGATTTTGAATACAAAGAATAATTCTAGATTTTTAAAAATGTTAGTTTTGTATGATACTTTATACCAATATTATATTACATGAATAATACTTAGCTATGTTATATGCTAATAAGTACCACCAGGCTGAAATAATAGAATAATTACCTAAATTTACTAAATACTTGAGGAAAAAAGTAATGGAGAGAAAAATTATGGCCACTTCAAAAATAGCAAAATAATTCTATCGTCCATTCATATCAATAACCATGTCATAAGAAATAACAGTATCAAATGAAATAAAGCAATGTTATTTACTATATTTATCCTATTTTACTAAGTTTTATATACTAATTTAAACTTTTAATTAAACTAAAAATGCTAATAAATTTAAACTCAGTAGTAATTTATTTTCAGTTATTGTTTTCTTTACAGGCGCCATAACTCTTCATAATATATGTATATAAAGGATAGAGCATGGGCGGTAAAGAAAAAACACAAAGGAGATATATGTGTTGTTTAAAAATAGTATAAAAGCTAAAGTAAATAAAATTTGACAGTATGCTTTCATAATGTTTATAAATACCATTTTAATTAATTCGTTAATAAAAGGTTAAAGCTTTAGGTTTTATATTAAAATATTCGATATAGTAATTACTTTATCATATACATTAAGATATGATTATTCAGTTTTCTAGAAATATAATAAATACTTATAATCTTAAAATTTGACCCCTAAAATAAAATAGAGTTATATCAAAGCTTATTTTGTAGTTTATATAGTATTAATACATTATATTTTTATAACAATAAACTATTCCAAAGTTTAATAAGTATGTTTTTTATTTAAAGATCTTACTTTTTTTTTCTAATTTAAGCTGTTTAAAAAATGGACAAAGTATTATATAAAAATAGTACTCCAATCTGCTAAAATTTAAGAATGGACATTTATCTTATAATACAAGAGTATATTTTATCTATCGTGGTAACAACCAAGCTCTTCTACGCTTAAAAATAGCTTTTAAAAGGGTAATACAACCACTATGATCAAAAGAAGAATTCACAATATCTTCAAAGGACCCAAAAGCCTTGGTTTTGAATAGTTTAAGAAATCTAAAGAATAAATTAAGGTTAAACATAATGATATCTAGAAATTGAACCAGTATCCTTGAAAATAACATACATTTTTATTGTTTATAAACTCCAAAGCTTTACCTCCATGTACAAACTGTTTATTCTATTAATTCATTATATTTAATAGATTTATTATAGTATTTTATAAGAAATCCCATTCAAATTTATACAATCATAATTTAAATTCAAATCCCAACTTTAAACTTGCAGCCAAGGTAATGATTTCACTTTAAATTATAACTGTCTTATAAAAACTAAAGCTAAAACAACAAAACGCAAAATAGAAGGCGCAATGCACACTTTTGTGACTTAAACTGAAATGCACAGAAGTAAAGTATATTATGATTATTTTCGACGATTAGCTTAAGCTCAAGTTTGAATACTATCATTAACTGATGACATGTTTGTCTATTATCTTACTTAATCGAGTTTATTTACTTTGGTATAAAAGCATATTTTAAGTAAAGACAGATTATTTATTACCAGAAAACTAGATATTATATGATGACTTGGCTTAATTTAGTAACCATAGAACAATTAAACGATCCTTGATTGTGCTTAATAAATTATGGTTCTATATAAACATTAATAAGATTTTTAATTTAATTAAATATCTTTGTTTTTCCTAACAACGAAAGAGATTGAAAATAGCCAAGTATATTAATTATCTGAATATGTTTAACCTTTAATCATTAATTAAAAATAGTATAATATATCAAATATATTTAATCTATCGTTAATATTCTTAAGTTAATTTACCATTCTTTTTTCAAGCACAAATTCAATATAGCTTTTAAACTAAAATATTGTTAACAAATTAAGTAAAAATAATTTTGCTGCAACTCAGCAATCTATTATTTCTAAACTTAAAATAATAAACACAACTTATGATCAAAAGAGTATTATCCCTAAAAGTATATAAATAATCGTTTTGAGTATTTATTTCTGTTTTTTTGTTATTTTTATTAAATTTATGTAAATGGGAAAAATGTTGTTTAGCAAAAAGAAGCGTGCTAAAGTAGTTAAAATACTACATCCAAAAAGTAATCAGCGGTATGAAGAAATGTTAATAGTAAAAGACCTTATTGATGAGATTACTTTTATGCTATATGAAATTGAGGCTACCCGCACTAGTATTATGAATGATCATAAGTTTTTAGATCCCAGTTATACGAACCTTGATTCAGATACCAGTTCGGATACACAAAAGAATTTTTTATGTGACTTTAATCATAGTTCCACTGTATTTTCCAAAAAAACACCCACCATGATATCAAAAATCAATGATAAAATTAAAACTAATAGGAGATTCATTAGTTTCAAAAATAAAGCTAAAAGCTGGCTTAATATCAAACACCATCAAGATGAGGTTCAGATATTAAATGTGTTATCTCTTGTTTGTGATACTTTCCGTGAAGATATTAGAAAAAAAGGATTTGATTCCATCCTTTACTATGGTTATATCCCCGAAGTCCCTCAAGGAACTATTTATATTACACTTACACCTTCTATTCTAACCGACGAATTTCTTTGTTAATACTAACTCTAATAAAATTATATTTCATTTGACGATGTTCTATAACTACGACTAAACATTTTAAAGTTTATTATTATTATTATTTATTGGGCCTTGTGATTAAAAGCTACACTTTAAATCGACATATTGCGTTAAAAGTTGATAAATGAATATAAGTAAATAATATATACATCCAAATTCACTATGAATCATTTTTTTATAATTTTATCAAAAATCATACAAGATATTCAAACCACTATTTTAATAATAGAGGATTCAAAAAAGGTATAACTACAATTTAAACCTTTGTATAAATCCATTATTTTAAAAGTTTAAATTTTATTTAATCTGTTTTGCTTTAATAGTAATAACTTCAACATTTCAGATTGCTTTAAAAAAACTTAAACAAATTTTGTTAAAAGTTTGAACTAACTTTTAACATTTACACTTCTTGTCATGACTATGACATTCTATGAAAACTTTGTTTTCATTATACAAACTAATTATAGATATACTTTAAAAATTTCTAAAAATATCATTCAAGGGCAAATTAGAATCCAAATCAAGAGAATTCCAACAAAAATACCCATTTTTATTCATTGAAAAGTATTATTAATAAACTTTTATATGTATGGAAATCATATAATACTTACTCTAACTTGACTTTAAGTTGGTCCTAACGTTGAAGTAAGTGTTTTACTTTACAGAATATCAAACCTAACATTCCAGGCTAAAAATGGTTTAGAATACTTATTCTCTATAAGTTAATATTAATCACTTTTTTATTGATTCAACATTCTTTTTGGTTGGGATTTACTGATTTTAAAGTTCATGATCAAATAATCATCAAATTCAGGGATAATTAAAAATGAAGTGAAATTAAAATTAAGATATTAGTAGAAGATATAAAAGTTGATTCAATAACTATCATTCTATAATAAACATTAAATTGATGTCACTTTGAAATAACTTTTATTAAATATTGAATAGTAGATTGTAAACAATTAATGAAAAATCAAATAAAGTTATATTATATATAGATGTTCAATTTTTACAATTAATATAGAAAATAGTAAACAAGATTAACTCATGAAGATTCAAGTTATTGAAAAATAAATGATGAAATGAAAAGGATCAAATTGATTAAAATTTACTAAAGTAAATCGTTTTGTACTAATTGAACTAAGCTATTTTAGTTTTCTATAGGGGTGGCCAAGTTATACATTTGAGCACCAACGGAGTAATCTTTACCCTCTACTCTTTCAATAGGTGGTGGAAAGTGTTCACGTTTGGATTTATAATATTCTTCGTGAACCGATCCCTCTTTAGCTGGGTTATAAGTAAGGTATAAAGCTTTACGAGATGTATTAGTAGTGTTCTTATCCGATCTATGAGCTAAGTAAGATCCAAATACAACTACATCACCCTGTAAATTTATTAATAAAAAAGGAAAGATGAAATTAATCGAGCTTACAACTTCAGCTTCAATATGAACCCAATTTTGTTTTTCACACCATTCTTTAGCTAAGGTGGTATCCTCTTCCATTGGCAATGTACCGAGTACATGTGATTTAGGTACTAATTGTAAACAACCATTAGCAACGGTCATCTTATCTACAGCGTATAAAACGGTAACATGAGTACTTTGTCCAAGGTGAGTAAAGGTGGTGAAATCCTGATGAGCTAATAAAAAATCAAAATAATGAATAAAACAACCTAAATCAATTTACCTGGGAATCCATTTCCACCTGGCAACTTATAGTTTAACTTTTCTTTAAAGATAACATAAGGCTCGTTAAACACTTGTTCTAAAAGACTGGATACACGTTGGCCAGACACAAATTGGGCGACCGTTGATGAGTAAGGAGTAAAGTTTTCGGTACGACATAATTTCCTTTTTCCAGTTTCATTATCTTTTTCAAAATAATGCATCCACTTTCCTTTTTCCTCGGGCCAATTACTGATTTCTTTACACCCTTCAACTAATAATTCTTTACCCGATTGGTTTAAGAAATCTTTAAGAACTAAATAACCTTCACGGTCATAAAATTCCTTGTCTTCTTTAGATAAGATATAATTAGTGTTTAAGAAATCCATTTACTAAGATGAAAGATCAATTAAATTAAATTATAAAATGAAGTATGAACTTACTTTTAGTTGCTTTTAATTACTTTAAAGTTGAAGTCTAATTAAAACAAAATTTATCTACTTATATACTTTTATATAGCTGTCAATTTTCTTCATAAAAAGTCTACTGTGTTGATATCATAAGAACCGTTTTAAGCAATCACAATCCAGCAGAACAATTATTTAAATGGTCTGATAATATTTGCTTTGTATATATTTGAATATAATAATCAAATAAATGTTAGCTTTTAGCCAACTATATTCAATTTGAACCCACGTGCGAGTTCGAAAATTTTGGTCAAATCTGATTTTCTTAAAATAAAATCTATACTTAAAAATGATTTATTGAAATAATGAAATTTAAGCCTTCTACTCATTATGGGTATGTATCTTGATTTTTAAAAAAACAAAGTTTATTAAAATTTTTAGATTGCTTATAATATACAAATTTACGTTTTATTCTATTTCGACATTTATATTGTTTTTATTATTATATGATATACTTAACTATCTTTAAATTATCAACAATCTTTGGTTTATCGCAGATGAGTTGAGTTTAGAAGAGATGAACTCAAATGACAATTCAAGATAAAAATAGAACCTGTTGTACTTCAAGGTTATTAGCATTACATTGTATTTCATATAAGAATAAATGATAACTGTTTATTAACAGTCGTTAAGGTTCAAAAATTAATCTTTATTGTTTATAAGATGAAACTACAACTAAATCAGTAAATAATAATAAATCACAAAGAAAAAGTTAATTTAATTTATTATATTACAATAAATAAGATAAACTAATTCATTCCTATTCATAATCTTATTACTTATTTTCTATATAGTAAATGATAGAAATCATAGTCAATTAAAACCTATAATTTTAAAATGTGATTGAAAAGTGGAACTTTTGAAATACAATTCGAAATTAAATCATCAATCTATTAATATTAACCAAAAACTTTAAATTCCATCCCATTCCAACACTTATCACTTTATCGCTTTTTTAATCCTAAAAATTCCATATGGTCAACATAGCCTTGAAACAAACCGCCGCCATTAAAGTTGCCAATAAACTATTTAAAGTTTTAGAAGATGGCAGTGCAACTGAATATTTTGGTGAAAATATTTCCCAACTTGAACATTGTTTACAAGCAGCCCAATTCGCTTTACTTAGTAATTCCGATGATGAAACAATAATTGGTGCGCTCCTCCACGATATTGGTCAATTTTTATCCTTTGATGAACGTCACACTATGTATTCTGAAGAGATGGGTGATGGGGTTAAAGTGGGTGTAAAATCGCATGATAAATTAGGTGAAGTTTATTTAAGAAATTTAGGCTTTTCAGAAAAAGTTTGTATATTAGTTGGATCTCATGTAGAGGCTAAGAGGTATCTCACAGGTAAAGATAAGAGATATCATGATAAATTGAGTCAAGCTAGTCAAGCATCGCTTAAGTGTCAGGTAAGTTCAATTCTATTTTATAAATTATTTTGAACTTTTACTTTAAATTGCAAAAATGTAAAAAAAAGTGAAGATTATTAAATATTAAATTATTAGGGGGGACCATATACTGGAGAACAAGTAATTGAATTTGAAAAAGGAGCATATGCAAAGGAAATTGTTAACATGAGACTTTGGGATGATCAAGCTAAAATTGAAAATTACTCAACAATGCCTTTACAATTTTATCAACAAATGATTGTGTATCATCTTATCAAATCACCTACTTTTAAAATAGAATAAATCATCACTTTTAATAAATGAAAACTTCTATTTTTTGATTATAAAATTTAACTCTCATAATACTTTGTTTTTAAATTTTTAAATTTATTAACAATAATAGCTTATGATTTGAATTGAATAATTGTTGTAATATAAATTAAGAGTATATAGGTTAGGACTTATATATTTGTATTTTTGTATTTTTAACTTACCTTGTATAATTCTTTTGTGATCTTATTTAAGCTTTAAAATAATAGAATATATCAGAAATAAACTTTTTTTTATAATGAATTTGAGTTTACATTAGTTAACTAAACATTTGATTTCACTTAATAAACACTTGTAATTTGTTATCATTTTTCTTGTACTTGATAAAATTTGAACTTTATATGAGGATATGTTTTGTATTCAAGAATTCTACTAACAATTTTTCCACTCAAACAGCGCTTAAACGATAGAAAAAATAATGAAGCCTAAAAAAACATTCCCATATGTAACTGTTATCTAGAGATTATTTGTCTCATTTTTTCACAACTTTAGTGTATTTTATATATATCATTATCTGTTATTTATTGTTTTTATTTATAAATAAGCTTTTTTTAAAAACAATTAGATTTTAGATTCATTTATAATTAACAAAATATAAACTTTATAGTTTTAATTTTGGGGTTTAATTACAACTTATTATTATTATTAAGTTATTAAAACTTTATCGCTTTTATAACTACAACTCATTTATTGCTTTAGATAATAGTACTTTCTAAGTTATTTTATCATATATGACTTTAATATAATATATGGGGATGTTTTTTTTGGTTTTATTACTTTTCTATTTTTTAAGCGCTATTTGAGGGGAAAGGTTGTTACTTAAGTCCTTAAACAAAAAAATACATCCCTATATAATAAAATAAAGATAATGAACTCTCTTATTATCATCTTTACTATTATTATAATTTTATATTTATTGATATTTAGTAGATTCTATTAGCTGTCTCAAATTAGTTGATTAGATAATATTATAGAACGTTGATTAATTTATTCTAAAAGTTAAAATGATTCAAATAAAGGCTCCTTTTATAGTTTATTTTAAATTTTTCTTAAGTATCAATAATTAATTAATTAATATTATACTATACATATAAGGGTATTTTTTTTGATTTCATTACTTTTTCCATTTTTTAAGTGCTATTTAAGTGAAAAAATTGCTAATAAATTTCTTAAACAAAAAAAATCCTTCCCATATATAAACAAAAAAAATAAAAACAATAAAAACACTAAAAACAATTAAAAAGAATATTAAAAAAAATATAAATAATTTATTTTTTTTAATAAATTTTAATTCTTAGGAACATAGTTAATAATAACTATTTTACCCATGATGATATGAGCTGCCATATGACAATGCATAAACCAAGCCCCTGGGTTATCAGCCTTAAAGCGAATAGCATACCAACCACAAGGAAGATCATCTGAATTGAGTGGTTTTTCACCTAATCCATCAAGTCCAGAAAACATATCTACACTATCATCAATAGGGCCAAGTCTAGAATTAGTTTGATTTAGAGGTTTACCCACTTCCGGAACATCTGTAATAAATTGAGTATAAGTATCTCTTAAAATAGGATTATTCTTAGTAGTCGCTAAATAATTATCAATCTTCGGACCATCTACTTTTGGATCATAAAATCCATCACCATGTCCAACAACATAGAATGAATGACCATGTAAATGCCATGGATGAACTTCACAATGTTTACCAGTTGGCATTGTATGTTGTACAATAATTTGAACATCATCACCTTCTTTAATTTCATAAATACCTGCACTTGGTTTATATTTTCCAGACTGCATATCTTCAATTAATACACTATCTCTTGGTTTATTATCATTATCATTGATAAACCATCTTGATATTGTATTTGGTTTTCTTAATGTAACTATTAAATTGATTTCTTTAGTTGCCTTCTTTGGTACTGGGTAAAAATGTTTAGATAATCCTTTATTGTACCATTTAGAAGTAAATAGTTTAGATTCTACCCAATGGGAATATTCAAATTGTAATCCAGGTACTTGTTTATCTGTACGTATTAAAGATGAAGTACTCTTTGCGCCATCATAATGAAGAATAGCTACTCCATTTTTAGCTACTGGTTTACGTGCTTCAGGTCTTAATTCATCACTCACTTGGGTATACATATAATAATTATCTACTTTTTTGTTTGTTTTCAATAATACAGAATATCGTTGACCACTACTTAATTCTACTCTATCTACTTTAATAGGATCAATTAAAGTGCCATCTGCTTCAATAATAGTTAAATCATGACCTTCAATGTTATATGTAAATAGAGAATAGCCATTAGCACCTATCAAACGTAATCTATATGTTTTATTTGGTTTTACATTAATAACACTAAAGCCATCATTGAATCTCTTTAAATCTTCAGCAGTACCACCATTCATATTATTCTCCCATTTTTGATAAGTTCTACCGTTAGTTAATATACTTTGGGATTGATTACTAAATTTAAAAGGAACAGTAGTTAAGCCATGAATTAGTTCTTCTGTTGTTTTATGCCATCTTTCAGACAATAAGACAGTTATTTCTTCATCATATTTATATTCCGAATTAAATTTAATAATATCATTCCAAATTTCTTTTTTATCTTGAACAATTAATGCTCCATAAATATGCTCTGAATCCATATCTGTATGAGCATGATAAAAGTAAGTACCACTTTGATCATGTAAATTAAAACTATAAATGTAACTCTTTCCTGGCATTATAGGTTCTTGAGTGACCATAGGTGCTCCATCCGCTTTAATGGATCCTTTTTGAGTAATTCCATGCCAATGAATAGTTACATTCTTATGTAATTGATTATTCACTTTGATTTTGATTGAATCACCAGCAGTAGCATCAATTTGAGGACCTGGGAATTGACCATTGATTAATACCCCATCGACTACAAAGTTATCAGGTGCCATTTTAGCATCGGTAAGAGTCCATTCTTGACTCACTTCTTTGCTCAATATTAATTGAGTCAAATAAATTAAAGGTAAAAGTAATCTCATATTCTAATATTTGAATAATCAACAATGTATTTCCCTCAACTTTTTATATTCAGTAAACTACCCTGCTTAGTGGAACCCAATTCAATGGGAAAACTAATTTAGGCGATATCTTGAAGCGCAATATTCTGTTGATCAATACAAGTAAAGTTATAATTATTAATATATTATTTGTTAATAAGTTATTCAATTTCTCTTATAATATACTTATTTATTATGTCATTTAGCCTTTATTAAATAAAGTCAACTAATAAAAATACTAACTAATAAAGATATCAACATTCGACATCAATTAGGGTAAATTGAACTATAGCATTAATCTTTAGCATTTTTTATTAAATCTGAACCTTCTCTATTAATTTTTAGAGTTGTTAAAATGTTACTACTTATTATAGTATGTTGCTTATATTTCTATTTTATCCATTAATTAAAATGGGAGCTATTTTATTTAAGCTAAAATACCTCATTGAAATATGAAATTTAATGGTTCAATATCGGTATAATAAATTATTATCAATTAGTTTTAAAGTAGTTGATAGGTTAATAGGTGTGATGATAGTATTTTAGAAACTTAAAATTTTTGATTTTATATTTAATATCGCCTTTTAACTTTCTATTGGTATGATTTCATTTTCTTGTATGAAATAAGAAATTTATTTAATTTACCGATTTGATGTTTTCAACTTATTGATATTTTATCAAGCATATTAATTTGAGTTATTTAAAAACAACAATAAAGTATAATGATAAAATAAGTTTTTTTATAAGTTTTATTACACTCCATTAAAGCGAAGTTACTTATAATGCTATTGATAATTCAATCGAATTTCTATAAGAAATAAATTAACTCAATAACAACTGAGTTATTAATTTATTTTTGCTATTTTAATCAACTTTGTCTTTAACAATTTGCTATTTTTTTGAACTCGTTATATTAGCTCTCTTTAAAAATCTAAAACTAAACTTTAAACTATATATGAGGATGTATTTTTGTGTTTAAGAATTTTACTAACAAATTTTCTGCTTAAATAGTGCTTAAAAAATGGAAAAAACAATGAAGTCAAAAAAAACACTCCCATGTATTGTTTAAAGTGCTAAATATACAAACTCATTCTTATAATACCATTTACTTATCAAATAAAGCATCTCATAGTAAACTGAAACTTTTAACTTGATAGATTGACTTGAAATATTTTATAAAATTCAATAAAATTTATAAGAATTAGGAGTTAACTACCTTATTCACAATGAGTTCCTAGATTACGTTATTAAAGGGCGTAATATGTTTTAAAATAGAAGTAAAAAGTATTATTGGATCTACTACAGTAATTAAACTTTTTAAAGCAAGCCCAAAATCTATCAGTTCTATAAAATTCTTTCTAGTTTTTGATAATGCTTCCAGCATAGCTTTTACTTTAGTCGTTATCAGATATAGAATCAAAAGTTTTTTAAACTAATAAGTTAAGGAGATAAAGCAATAATTAATGGCAAAACAATATAGGAGATTAACTCTATTTTTATAATTTAGTAACATATCTATTGATAAACAATAGTTTAATTTTTTATGTCCTTTTTTGTTACTTTACTTATCCTTGATTACTCTTTATTTTTTTTATTTTTTTCAGACTGATTTTTAATCTTTAAATGGGAATATCTTTTTTGGCTTCACTTTTTCCATTTTTTAAGCACTATTTGAGCAGAAAATTTGTTAGTAAAATCTTTAAACACAAAGATACATCTCCAAATGATACTCAGTTTTTAGTTTGTAGTTAATCTTATAAAGTTAATCTTACAAGTAATTTAAAAATACAATTAATTTAATAAATTAATAAGTAAAATTTTATTTTATCTCCAAAAGTATAGCTATTATTTAGAAAAATGATAGACAATTTTTTAAAAACACGATAACAAAGCATTTATCAAAAATAACATGAATTTTCTATAGCATAGTAAATAGCACTATTTTAAAACATGGCTAGGTAAAAAGGCTAAGAAGGAATTTATTCAATCAAAAAGAAAATGAGAAACGAATTTGGAATCTATTTTAAAAATTGTAAATAACAGACTTGAAGTCCAAAGACATTTGAGAATTATGTTTAGAATTTATGTTTCTTTTTAAAATTGTGTTTTCTTATTATTAATCATTTTTTGAAGTTAGTGTTTTGTAACATCTATTTAACTAAACAATTTCAATTGAAATTCCCTCAGGCTTTAAGTTTGAATATGGGGATGTTTTTTTTGAATTCATTACTTTTTCCATCTTTTAAATGCTATTTAAGTGGAAAAATTGTTAACAAAATTCTTAAACACAAAAATACATCCCCATATTTTGTCTACTCTTTTTTTAGAATCAATTTTTTCGATTATCTTAAGGTTCTATAACGTACTTTTATTAAACATCAAAACATTATACTAAACTACACTTTTCCCGTGTGATTTCTATATACAAAACTAAATAATGTGAATTTGAAATTTGAACTTTTTAGTATTCAAAACCTTTAATTATTCTACATGACTAAATGTAGTTACTCCTTTTATTATTTCAGCGATAGTTAACTCCAGGAATACGTCCATTAACTGCGTTCATAAACATTTGATCAAAACGTTTACTTAAGACTTCACCTTCCTTACTATCAACTTGATATTTGCGTCTAAAAAAAGCTTTAGCTGATGCCAATTGATCAAATAACTGAGAAGGAATAAAGCGTCGTCCTAAAGTATTTTTACTAACCTCACGGACATTTTTTAGAGAAAGGCTAGAAGAGGAAGCAGTTACACCGAATAAAACAATATAGGAAGTCAATTTCATTTTTTTAATTTTTACAAGTCAATAAAAATTGTATTTTTTTTGATGTTTAAGTTATAGTGTTGCTATGGGGTTTATATACTTTTGTTGGTATCTTGTGATATGTTTTTATTACAGTCGAGTGAATTCCTTTATGATGATTGAAGAAGTTCTAAAGAGTTAAACATTTCTTCTTCTGTCAATGTCTTAATTGTTTGTCATTATATGGGGATGTATTTTTATATTTAAGAATTTTACTAACAATTTTCCACCCAAATAGCGCTTAAAGATGGAAAAATAATGAAGTCAAAAAAAACATCCCCATATGATAAGTATCTTTTCTTTACTCGGATAATGATATCTTTCATCAAAAAAACTCTATCTAGTATAATCTTTATCAATATTTTTTAGGTTAAGAAAAAAGAGTTAAAAATGACCCTTTCTAGAAAAATAAAAGGAGTTATAATATTATAGTTTATAGTTGTATTGATGAAATAAAAAAGCTAATTATTTAATCCCTATTTTTATCTCTATACCTATTTTATTTTACTTTTTGCTTGAAGTTGACTATTTACCATCTTTAACAAATTATATTATGCCATAAAGCTATCAAGATTTTTTTACGTAAATTTCTGAAAAAATAAAAAGAGGAAAAGGTAAAAATTAAACCCGTTAAAGAAATGATATAAGTGATAATAACAGGATATGTAAGTATATATATCCTAACTTTGATTGGTAGTTTACATTAAAATAACAAAAGGCCAATTCCTAAACCTAATAATCTTATCATCTTTTTTGAATTCTATTAATAATTTTATCTTCCTTTTTATATAAACTTTCTAATACTAATGTAAATACATTTTTAAGAAAATTATATGAAAAGTTAATACAGCCAATTTACTAAACATTAGTTTGGTAAATTTAATCAAAAAAATACTTTTAATGAGAATTAATTGTTACAAGTTCTTTTATATAGTACATTTATTGCTTATCTATTTTACACAGTTTTTTACTACTAGTTATTTAAAATAGATTAAAAATTTATACAATTACAGGAAGAATAGTTAACAAAACATGACAGAAATGTTGATATAGTGCTAGTTTAATATTGATGATAACTACTTACAAACTTTCAGTTTCTATGTTTACAAAAAAGAAGCCTTTTAAATTAATGTAGAACTTAGTCTAGACCTAAATACTATTTTCTTCTAGTTTAAGATTTTCTGAGGTTCTATGAGATATCGCTTTGTCAGTCCCATGGTTAATTATAGCATAACAACCGCCTAAGCTGTTGTGTTCTCGAGTTCAGAGAAAATCAATCCTACGTTCTTAGTTTGATTTGCTAAGAGGATTTCTAGCTCTATCCCAAAGAATATTATCTTCTCATTTTGGTATTTATAGTTTTCAGAGTATAAAAGAGTTTTCAGAGTATAGTAGTTCGAGGCTTTTTAACTGAATTATTCCCTCATATCTCGAACATTTAATAAAGCCATTAAGTTTTCTTAATAATATTTTATGTAGATTTTACAGTAGTATTGTTTATTCTATTTGTTTTACATAGCCTGTAGCCTATTACGCGCTATTCTTCATAATCCAAGTCTATCTTAGTCACATAAACTAAGACCTTTCGACTTATAGTGTAATCAGCCAGGTAATAACTGTTTTTGACTCCAAACACTGAGCACCAGGTTTCACAGTTCTAAAGTTTCAGTATAGAAATCGAGAGTCCATTAATGGCTATGTTTACTAAATTTTTTATAAACTCACTCTACAAATTCTATTTATTTACCCCCAAAAGATTATTGTATAGTTAAAATCTCTTAGAAATAATTTAAATGATACAATTCTATCATCCTATTACCAATAATTGGTTATAATTGTTAGACTCTATAGTATATAACTTACAGTTTCTAAATTATTATATAATTATTAAATTGATACTTTATTGTAAATACACTATTACTCTAGAATATAATAATAATGTAAGTGTTACAATAGATGTTGCTATTCATTGATTATTCGTTACTCAAGCTATTCTAATAAATAACGTGAATATTATTATAATAAGTAGTATGACTAGTATAAATACACTAGAAATTGTTGTTAAATAAATAACATTGTCTTGAATAAATTTTTTTAGCTAAATCTTTATTTATAATTAAATATAATAGAATTCTAAGATTGAGATTTTATTAAACAAAATAAAATGAGAGGGCCAAAATGGCATTGAAATTCTCTATTTGAATCAGGATCTTCCATCATTTAATTTAAAAACTCTAAATTATCAACCTCTCATTTTTAACAACTAATTTTTTGATACTGCAAATCACATCATCCTTCAAACTCCAAATAAATCAATAGAATGGCTTAAAATAATTGGCTAAACATTCTTGGATTTGATTTGATTTTAACTAAATTAACATTTTTTAAACCACGTTGATAATTCAAAAAGGTGACATTAAAAAAATTCATTGTATAAATAAAGAAAACATGGAATCAAATAATGAAAAAATAAATACAATGGAAGATAATAGTTTAATGGAAAAAAACATTAAAGCTGAAGAGAAAGCACCGTTAATTTCATCTAGAGAGGCAATCGAGTCAAGTATAGCTCCTCTAGTATCAAATGTAACCCCTTTAAAATCAGCCGAACAGTCGAATATTGAAGAAGAAGATCAACCTATTGGTAGCTCCGAAACCCTGAAAAATTTAAAGCATTCAATCAACACTTATCCTAGTGATAAATGGAAAAAGACAATTGATTTTTCCATCATTGAATTAATAGTTCAGTTATTAAGTTATCATCGATATAAACCAAGTAGTAATAATTTGGGAAATATTTATTCGAATATATTGCATGGATCATTTAATAAAGAAGGAAAGGAAGAAGGGAAGGAGGAAGGGGAAAAGGGAGGTTTGGAGAGTAATAAAGTTTATAGTTCGAATTTAAATCACTTTGGGAAACTAGGGAAATTAATTGGTACTCAAGTTTTTGAGTTTGAGCAATGGGATGAATATGAGTTCATTAACCCTCCAAAAGTAAGTCTGAGTTGACTAAATTATTCTCATTGATTTTAATTATTTATTAGATTCCAGAAATTCTTCAAACACTTATTGATTTGAGATTATTGATAAACCAAGCAAAAGGTAACAGTTAGGTATTATTTTTTTAACTATGATATTAATTCATTTCAAAACACAAAGATATTCAACAAATTGATGGATTAGCTTTATTAACACCTTTTATGGATATCATAAAAAACCCCGATACATCTGGCTCATTAACTGGAGTAGCTTTAAGTGGAATTGAGAGTTTCTTAACATCAAATATTTTAAACCCAATTACACCTAATATTTCTCAAGCCTTAAAACAATTAACTGAATCTATAATATCCTGTAAATTTGAGGCTGGAGAATCTGGAACGGATGATATCACTATATTAAAAATTGTTCAAGTGATGGAGTTACTACTTAAAGATGAATACTTAATACTTTATTTGAGTATAAAAGAAGTCAAATCTATATTAAAAGCAGTGATTAATTTAGCTTGTCAATTAAAATTATCCAAAATATTAAGATACCAAAGTGAAATTTTAATTAAAAATATGATTTATAATATAGTAAAAATTGTATTAAATGAAAACGAGAAGCTAGCAGTAGTATTTCAATTTATTATTACATTATTAGAACCACATAGTACACAACATTCTAATTATATGAGATTATTAGGATTAAATATATTTAATGATATATTATTAAAATATGGTCAAGCATTATTTAAAATTACATCATTATCCGATATGTTTTGTGATCAATTAAGTGGTTATCTTTGGATGTTATTAGAATCCGAACATTTAGGAATTATAACAAAAACATTAAATTTGATATCAATATTAATATCAACTGCTCAATATCAATTGAAACAGCAACAATTAATGTGGATTCAACAGATATTAAATCGTATAAATAAATTAGAAACATCTCCTTTACATACAGGCTCATATAGGCAAATTAAAGATGATGATTTAAGTTTTTTACTAACAAATTTCTTATTAAATCATATTAATCAACACCCATCTTTAATTAATGAATTATTTATTAATTTTGATTGCTGTTTAAATCAACCAGATTTAGCTATTGATGTTATGAGTTTTTTAATCGAATCAGCAACTAAATTTGGTCAAAATGTTAATTCTGTAAAATCACATAAAGCTAATATTTGGTTAGATCAAATTAAAAAAATATTATTAAACTTTATTATGATAACAGAAATCAAAGTAAGACTATATTTATATTTATAATTATAATAGTGAGCAAATAATTAATAATATTTTATTTGATTTTAGCCTGAAAATGAAATATTAAGTAAATTAACTGGAATTAATGACTTATTAAAATCAGCTTCCTTTAGTTCAATGAATTCAAATAAAATTGATGAAGAATATTGTTCAACTGCTAGTATTGAAGAATTGTTACAAATTCAAAGCAAAAAAAAAGTTATTAGAGAAGCAATTGAATTATTTAATCAAAAGCCTTGGAAAGGTTTGGATTATTTAATTGAACATGGATTATTACCCCCTAAAGACAGTCCAACATTTAATCGATTAGCTAGTCGATTTCTATTAACTACTTCTGGTATTAACAAAAAAGAACTTGGAGAATTTGTATCCAAAAAATCCAATTTTGAGCTATTAAAAGTATTTATCTCCGAATTTAATTTTACTAACAAAAGAATCGATGAAGCAATGAGAGAATTTTTAGAAGCTTTTAGATTACCTGGTGAAGCACAATTAATTGCTAGAATATTTGAAGAATTTTCAGAGCATTATTTTAAAACAGAACCACCCCATATTAAAAGTAAAGATGGAGTGTTTGTATTGGCATATTCTATTATTTTAGTGAACACTGATTTACATAATAATCAAGTCAGAAAAAAAATGCAATTTGCGGATTATGCTAGGAATTTAAGAGGAGTTAATGATGGTCAAGATTTTGATCAAGATTTTTTGGTAAGAATAAATAAATTTGTTATTAAAAAATAAATGTTAATTCATAATAATAATAATCTTACATAGAAAACCATTTATACTACAATTCAATCAAATGAAATTGTTATGCCAGAAGAACAAAATGGACGTATAAGTTTAGAATATAATTGGAAAGTAACCACTCAAAATCCAAATTTAAAAAAAAAATATTTATTATGTCAACCCAATCAGTATAATAAAGAAGTTTTTCTTTATTTATCTAATATTTTAGTAGAATTTTATATTCAATGTAAGTTATATTTATTTATTATTCACTAATAATTAATTTTTTTATCTTAGCATTGACAAATAGTACTAGTGATTTAATATTACAAGATAGTTTACAAGGTTTATATATAATATTATTATTAAGTAATCATTACAAATCGAGTGAAGTAACTGATTATGTTATAAGAAGAATGATTATGTTAACAGGATCAATTTATGCACATCATGATCCAACAATTGGATTAGACAAATCAATAGAAAATGAAGATATTGCAAGTCAACCAAGGGCATTATCAACCAATCGAATACAACAAGTAGACAATCAAATATTGTCCGATTTAAGTTTATCTCTAGGACAATCTTATAAATCACAAATAATTACTATATTTTTAATGAATATATTTAATGAAATGCCAAAGTCTTTATTCAATGGCTGGTGGGATATGTTAGATATTATAAGAAATTTTATTGATTCCTTTTTGTTATCAACGAATACAATCAAAATACCTGATTTAGAAATTAAGGATGAATTTACTAATAGTTTTACTCAAATTCCATTTAAACCTCAATTAAATTCGCAATTAAGAAATTTGAATAGAAGACAATTGAATTCATCTTTATCTGATAACAACAGTAATCAACATAATAATAATAGTTATTTTAATGAACATTATAATAATAATGAAGATAAAAAATCAGATATTATATTAACAGAAGGTAATAATGGATTATTTTCAACTTTATCATCTTATTTAGGTTATTCCAATCAATATCCTGATCTAATTTGGGATTTATCGCCACAAGTATTATTTTCTCATTTAGAATCTGTTAAAAAAATAGTACCAATTTGTAATTTTGAAGATGCTTTAGATATTTTAACTAAAATTGATGAAGATAATTTTGAAACTGTATTAAAAAGGATTATGATTGTTGTTAAAGTTCAACATGCTGTTACTGAAGAGGGAAGTAATGAAGAATTAGTTATTAACAATAATAAAGAAGACATGGAGAGAGAAGTAGATAATGAATTATCTACTCTAACTTCTACAGCAGCTTCAATGATACATCATCGACCAGATACACCAAATTCAATAAATTCAATAAAAACTAATAATAATAATAATAATAATAATTCAAAAAGAGTGGACAAATATTTCCCATCCACAGCCTTTTTCTTTCATTGGATTGTTCATGCTACAGCTTTAAGAGAAGATTCCAATAACTATTGGTCATTGGTTATCTCCTTCTTAGGTGATATCTTTTATCACGCAGATTTTTATCATCCTTATTTAATTAAAAGAGCGGTTATTGAAATATTATTAATATTAGTTCATTTCTTTAGATTGGATTCAACAGTAAGTATTTTATAATTATGAGATGACAATAATGTATTTATTAATAATTGTTTATTTTTTTAGATTCATTATGATGATTCATGTTGTATTAAAATACTAGAAATCATTGCTTCTTTGTCACCTACTGTTATTGAAATCGCAGCTCATCCATTGCTAGCTGCATTTAAATTTATATCTTTAGCCAATATGGATGTATTTAAGTAAGTATTGATATAATAATAGTCATAGTTCATGTATTAATACTAAATAATAGAAATACTACTTATTGGACAACATGTTTGCAAGTATTACAAGTAACAGTGAATCAAGATGATACTTTATTAATTAAAGAATCGTTTAATTTATTGAGAAACTTGGCATTAACTATGAAATTCGTACAAATTCAACATACTGATTTCTTAGTGTTAGTCAATTTATTAGTTGAGTTTTCCAACCCAGATCGCTTTGTATTATCTAGTGGAGATAATATACAACCTATAATTGAACGTAGTTTATTAGCTATACAAGATTTAGCAACTTTAGTAGTTAGATGTAATCCACAAGAAAAAGGAACAACAAACTTAGATAATCGCTATTTTTTACCTCCATTAATAGGATTAAGTACACTAAGTAACCACCGACGTAAAGAAATTAGAAATCAATCTTTTTATTTGTTAAAAAGGTCAATAATGAGTCAAGAATTGTTTAGTAGTGAATATCACCATACAATTAAGGAATGGGAACCTATATTTGAAAGAGTATTATTTCCATTAGCTGAAAAAAGTTTAGAAGTTAATGTAAAAAGAAAATTATATGATGGGGATGAATCAGTGGAAGATAGAAGAAGTAGAGTGACTTCATTGATTGCTTCTTTGTTTTTACATTTCATTAGTACTTGTTTATTGAAGAATGAGAATGGAGAGAATGGGGAGAATAACAGTGAGTTGACTAATGAGATGTATACAAATTTCACACCTTTGTGGATGCAAGTCATTGATTTTCTATTAAGATTAGTTAAACATCCAGAAAATGAGTCATTGTATTTAGAAGCTATAATGGAAAATCTAAAAAATTTATTATTAGTCTTAATGTCAACAAATTTATTATTACCACCTAGTGGTATTGAGAGAGAAGACGGAAAGAAAGTGGAAATGATAGAAGGATTAGAAGATAAAAGACAAAAGATGTCAATTCATACTTGGAATTTAATTATGGAATCGTTACCAATCGCAGTGGAACAACTGTTTCCAAAAAAGAATACACCCCCATTAGCAAAAGTAGAAGAAGTTCCAAAAGAGAGTAATGAAAGTGAGATTAAACCTGAAATTATTGTGGATCCAGTTCCTGTCAAAGAAGTTATGCCAGAGATCGTGATTGATAAAAAAGAAGTAGATAATATCCAAGAATTTAAGTTGGAAGAAAACAAAGAAATTGAAGTGCCAGAATTAAATATAGAAAGTAGTGATGATAAGAATGAAGAAAATAACAAAGATATTAAAATGGAAAAAGAAGATAGTAACTCAGGTATTGAAGTATCGCCTTCTGCCTTAGCTTATGGATATCTTTAGAGTGAAAGATAGGAGGATTGTGATGAAGATGAGTTTTAATTTTGGTTTATATAAGAGATTAAAGTATAAGTTTTTATTTTTTTTAAAATGTTTTTGAAGTTTATATTATATTTATTTTTATGATTTATAAATTTTATAGATAAAAACAATATCTGGTTTTTTATAAAATGGATGATGATATTTAAAATCAATTAAATCATAACTCAAATTCAATTGCTTTAAAGTTGAAAATAATAATAAATCCACTTTTTTACCTCGGGGTTGATAACATAATAACATCGAATTTTCATCAGGATAAAGTAAATCTATTAAATAGAATAATAATAATACAAGATATAAAATATAAAATATAATTGATTTACCATCAATAACTTTACATAAAGGTACGACCAATTCATCTACCCAAATAACATCTGCAGCAACTATTAAATCAAAATTTTTTAATAATGTATTATCCACTTTCTTATCTTTAATCCTACTCAAGTCAATATTAATCAACTTCATCCAAACTTTTACTTTTTGTGTCTAAAATTTACCCTTTTAACCAATCCAATTCTATTATTGCTTCAATGTTACTTTGAATCATTTCATTTTGTTTGATATTAAGTTTCAATCTATTCAAAGCAAACTGAACATCGGAGAAGACGACTTTAGCTAGTAAATGGGCACAAGCTAGACCAAGGATGCCTTGACCAGAGCCCTAAAAAAGGATAGGTTAAAAGAATGAATAAAAAGGAGGCCATGAATAAAATAAACTAAAATAAACTCAACAATTAATTACCAATTCCAATATTCTTAGATTTTTCAAACATAAATTCCCTTCTTCTACTTGATATTCTAAATATTTGGATAATACAATGCACTTTTTATATATAAAGGACAATATTAATAAAACTTAAAATAAATAATATTCTTATTCAATAAAGCTTACTCCATCCCAAACAGTATTGGCTGTAGCTTCTGTATGAGAAATGATGCTATCTTTATTACACTTTTCAATAGCTGAGTGGTTTTCTTTTGATATTCTTTTCTTTTCTTTTTGAACTAGATAAATTGGTTTTCCAGCTATTGTAAATGGGTTACAAAGTATCGGATTTATTGAAGAAGAAGCTGTTGGTTTTTCGAATGAATGTTCAGGCCAGCTGGGACCAGTGATTAAGAGCATCTTCAGGTTTTTATGTGATGATTCTATATGGAAATTATTTCAATAATGGTCTATATTTTGTTAAATTTTGTTTTATTTTATTTTATGAATATAAAGTTGGTAGTTGTCAGGTGATATATTGAAGCTCGATTAGATAAGATAAACTAAATTGTTAATACTTTATCTAATCAATAATAATAATAAATTCAAGGTATAAAAATTAGATTCTTATTTTTGATTTTAAAATTGATAAGCCAAAGTTTTAAAACCAACTAAAATTGAGTCATTGAATCTTTATTCTTATGAAAATATAAAGCATCAAAGTTTAATTAGACAAGTAGAATCTTTTCTCAAAAATTGATTTGGATTCTTATTGTAATTTCAAATACAAATACAAACTCAAAATACGTATCAACAAAACAAAATGGACAACTCAACTTCATCATGGCTCATTAATAAATTTGGTGGTATAAGTGTAGGCTGCTATTTACTCAATATACCATCTATCGTTCAAAATCAATTAAATAAAGGTTATAAAGTAGCTTTAGTATGTAGTGCACGTTCTAATATACCACATAAAACAAAAGCTATTACTTCTAGGTAAATAATAGAATAAAAATTTATAAAAAATAATATTTAAGTTTAACTTAAATTATTAATATAATTTTACTATACAGATTATTAAAATTAATGTCCACTGGTGAAAACAGAACTAATGATACTATCACTCTTGAAGCTAATACCATCATAGAGGAACATATTGAAGAATTAAAATCTGTCATAAACAATTCGACAATTCTCGAACCTGCCTTATTACAAATTGTCGAGGAACACAAACGTTTATTATTCCTTCTTGAAGCTTTACAAGTAATAGGAGAGACATCACATTCTTCATTAGATTTAATAGTATCTATTGGTGAAAGATTAGCTTGTATAATCATAGTAGCACTATTAAAACAAAATAACATAAATGTAGAATATTTGGACTTATCCAAAAAATTAGCAACAGAATTAAAGGATGGAGATTATGATAGTGTTGTTGAAAATCTGAAATTAGCAGTGAATAAAGAGGTTTCTAAAGATTGTAAAGTTTTGGTATTGACTGGTAAGTTAGTTCATTATTTTAATTGATCATTGTTATAACTTTTCCTTTTTCATAGGCTTTATGGGTCCCTTCCCTTGCGGCCTATTAAATACGGTTGGTCGTGGATACTCTGATATTACAGCCTCATGCTTAAGTGTTGCCTTAAAGGCAACTGAGTTGATTGTATGGAAACATATTGATGGGATTTATACTGCAGATCCAAGTATAGTCAAAGAATCTAAGATCTTACCATTTGTTACAATTGAAGAAGCATATGAATTAACTTATTATGGCACCGAAGCAGTGCATCCAATGGCTATTGAAATAGCTAGTAAACAAGAGATTACAATTCGAATTTGTAATGTCAATGGAAAGGATCAAGAAATAAAAGGTACAACCATTGGACGAAAAAAAGTTGGAAATGAAAATGAAGTGTTAGGGTTAGCAACCGCTGTTTGTGTTAAAGAAGAGGTAGTAGTATTAAATGTACAATCCAATCGAAAATCTAGATCCTTTGATTTTTTAAAAAAAGTGTTTAAAATTCTAAATGATTACCAATTGATTGCAGATTTAGTATCTACATCTGAAGTTAATTTATCAATGGCTCTATCTAAACCAGACGAAGAAAGGCTGACAAAGGCTGTAGATGACTTAAATCAAGTAGGGTTTGTAAGTACTTTTTATTCTTTTTTAAATGTTACAAAATATTAATATTGAATTATTGTTTTAGGTTCAAGTGCTTAAAGATTTAGTAATTATTAGTTTAATTGGTGGTCAAATGAAACAACGACCTGGAGTAGCTAAAGCTTTTTTCAAAGCTTTATCAATGGCAGATATCCTTTTTTTAAAAATAATTTAATTTACATTACTATATTATATTATCTATTTATCTTTAACTTTGAATTTTTTACGTGCTAATTTAGAAATGATATCTCAAGGTTCTTCTGAAATTAATATTTCAGGTGTTATTTCAAAAGCTAGTGTTCCACAAGCTTTAAATACCATTCATAAACAATTATTATTGGGAGAGACGGAGAAATTGGAAGCTAAGGATGGTAGGATGTCTTTTTAATTTATTTTTGTGAGCTTTGAGGTATTGATTTTTTATAGGGGAGAAATAAACTATGAGATATGATAATTAACTGATTGTATGGGGACAGCTTTAGATATCAAGTCAATAAATAAAGCAATTTAGATTAACAAATGTTATTATTATTATTATTATTATTATTATTATTATTATTATTATTATTATTATTATTATTATTATTATTATTATTATTATTATTATTATTATTATATAGGGCTAACCTTTGCCAAAGTCATTGGCCGTTATAGTATAAAAGGACAGCTAGCTAATGACTTCTGAGAATAGATCAATAAAGAACAATATGAGTTATTAACTAATGTATGCTTTACTCTAACATGTTTATAAGATAGTCTAAATACTAATGGATGTGAAACAAGTTTTAACGTTGTTTTAGTGATTGATTAATAACCTTACAGTTATTGGTATGAACTTTATAGCTCTAATATATATATATATATATTACCTACTATCAGCTTACTAAAATGTAATCTTAGTTTTTAATTTTTTAACTTCAGTTTCATTTTCATTTCAGAACTCATGTTCATCCGTTATTTATTGTACTTTTTGACACCTAAACTTTAGTATTAATAATACAAGCAATTCTAAAACCCCTTGTTGAATTATCTATGACTTTCTTTTTTTCATTTGTTTTTTGTCAAATTCATCAATACAGAACTACCGTTTATTAAGGATCAAAAAGGTCCTTCAAGTGTTCTTTTTTTATCAATATGTAAAATTCCATGCCCTGGAAATCATTTTTGAATTGTATCTCAGCTCCCTTTAAATAGATCTAGATAAAAAAATTATACCCCTGACCTCTGCCTCCCTATCACTAACTTATAATTTCTTTGTCAATAAACTACTTGTAGCATATTGTGATCTCAAGAAATTGAAGGAAATAAAAAACTGTTTAAAATTACCATTTCTATTAAACCCTTGGCTTCATCTATTCAATATTCAATAGGTTTTAAATTTAATTTTACATGGTGAAATTATAACTAATTAGTGTTATTTTATAATATTATTGTTATTATTATTATTTTTATAAATTTAGAAGCTTACTACCATTATATCACTTTTTAAGTACTGTTTCAATCTAAATAACTTCTGTCCCCTAATTTACCAAATATAGAAATATCCCTTATTTTAATAATCAAAACTAAAATTTTATTCACTTTTTAAACAAAAAAAATAAAAGATGAAGGAAAGATAAAAGATGAATATAAATAGATTCAACATAAACTAATCAAAAGTATAAGTTAAAGCGGAGTGGCAAACAGGGACAGGATAATAATTGAATTCATTCCCAAAAACAAACTTTAAATAATTTAATTTAGTCACTTTTTCATTCAACTTAGTTTTATCCCTCCCAAACTTCAAGATTTGATGACATTGTTTAGAAGATAATACCCTTTTCTTATCTGCTCCAATTGCAATATACTCCAAAATTTCATTACTAAACTCCATTCCACTCTTTTTACCACATAATAACAAACGTACAAGGGTTAACATTTCAAGAGCAGAAGCAACCTTTTCTTTATAAAATAAAAAGTTGTTAATTAAAATGGATTGAATTTCCGAATAGATACTTTCCCAACCTTCAAAATCATAGTTGATGTTCAACACTTTTAATTGTTGGTTGTGAAATAAGCTACTAATTAAATTACTATAAATGGTAGGATCTTGTATATTGTTATCCTTTAAATCAATATGTTGCAATGTTTTATTAACACTCATGGCCTGTAACATACTACTTATACCTTGATTTCCTAGATTATTATTATTTAGCAATAACTCTTGGATCCCTTGGTTGCCTTTTAATCCTTCTGAAAGAATGACACCTCCATTACCATTAATCATGTTATTAGATAGATCAAGTTGGCTTAAATTATGATTCTTTAATAAAGCTGCTTTTAATGGAATACAAGAATCTTCACTCAATCGATTTTGAGCTAACTTTAAGCAATGAAGGGTTTTGTTATCTTTCAACACAGAATACAAATGACGGACTCCAAGATCCCCAATATTATTGTAGTTAAGATTCAAATATTTTATTGAAGAATTGAGTTCTAAACAGGAAGCTAATCTCTCACATCCTCTTGGTCCAATATTATTACCCTCTAAACTTAAATAAGCAAGAGTGTGATTGAATATTAGAGTCTGATATAATATATCGGTTCCGTTAGCTCCAATTAAATTATGACTCAAGTTCAATTCTTGGATTGTATTATTGTTATGTAAGATTGGGGCAATACTTTTAAAGGAATCATTATCAATAGAACAATTGGATAAACTTAATGCTTTCAAGTCTAAGTTTTTTGGAAAATAAGTAGCAAATGCTTTACAAAAGGATTTATCTAAACTAATGTTTTCAATTAGGATGGTGGACAATTGACTTGCTTTATTTCGTTGGAGAGACTCAAAAAAGGGCTGTACAATTCTTCTATCGAACTTAATCTGCTTTAACACTAATTTTTTGAGTGATTTTGATTTAGCTATGGAAAGAATGATATGATTCAGCGAATTAAAATCAATAGAGATGCTATTTAATATTAATAAATTGATGCCTAAGCTCGGAGATTGAATAATTTTAGTTAGTACTTTGCTCATCACATGATTTAAAGTACGATTGTTTAATATAAACTTATCGAGGTGATTTCCAGAGTTATTGTTGCCAAAATAGACATTTAAATCTTTAATGTCATTCTCATTTAAACTAGTCAAATCACCATCCATAATAGCACGCATTGTTTGACCACTACGTAAGTAACTATTCACTAATTTTTCGTTCCTAACTTCTCTACTTGCTTTTCTCTTGTGACCATTGATACGATAACTGTTAACGATAGCATTTGATTGTATCATTATAGAACAAAATTAAAAACTATCTTTTGATGCTTTTTATAAAAAAATTAATAGTCATTCTTCTTGAAGATGCTTATTTATAGTTTTTTCTGTAATTTCTATTCTGTCCAATGAATTTATGAGGTCATTAGATCTAAATTTTCATGCTTTTTTTTGTTGTGTGGTTGTTCAAGTTTGTAGCCAATGATAAAAATGTTACTGAATCAAACTACTTTATCTTCTACTTAATCTTGGTTGTCGCTTAAACCTGTTATTTCTGTACTCTAAATTTGCATTTAATAAAGTCGATGTTTAAATAATTTATTGTTATTACTAATATTAGTAATAAATTTTAATAAAAAACATAATATATTGTTTATAGTTATTCTATATCCTTAATCTATCAAAATGATTTTAACTTAATATATTAGTTCCATCTTGACATTATCAATTTAATTTTAAAAGAATTCTTAATGAATATTTTATTGTAATAACGCGTCCCCAGATCCCCTTTCAATGGTCCTTTTATTCTATTAAAAATGGACAAACGTATCCTTTAGCTTAATTACAAAAAAATGGAAATTTAATATTATAAAGTAGGTGATCTTATAGGTTGTGTGCTTGATAGCTTGGGTTTAAAATTAGGTTTATATATATAATACTATATAATAATAATAATGTTTCTAAATCGGAGTTATTAATCTGATATTAAGTTTGAATGTTTAGAAAGGAACAAAAGAATGAAAAACAAGAAAAAATCTCAAGTTTCTAGAATAACTAGGTTAGAGGAGAGGTTCTTAGTCCTAATACCAAGTTTTTTGGAAATTTTTACCTCAATAATAAGGAATTTTGTAAGTTGATCCTTTTTAAATATTAGATTTGATCAATAAGTTGAGGCGCGGATAAATAAAATAAAACACCATACTTGAAATTTAAGCAAACGCCATGCCAACTATAATTTTTTTATAAAAAGTTTTTATCAAATATGGTTCTTTGTTAAACTCCGGGATATTTAAAACTATTCTTTCATATTAAAACCCATTCCTTAAGCATCTGATATTTGGAACTGTTGATTAGTAACACTTATTTATCAACAGTTAACATCTAAAAATAAATATATATTATCGTTTATAGGTTTATAACAAATGTATTAAAATCTATCCAAAACATAAGTTAGATTAAATCCAAGCTCAATCTATTCTGTATTAAAGTTTTTCATGAGTTCTTATATATTTTTTGAGCAATATTGAAAAAAGTTTGATGCATTAGAATTATAAAATTAAATGCAAATAGTTTGGATCTGTTTCTTAAACTTAGTAATGATTTATGAATTTAAGTTTATGTGCTCTGGTGAATGCGAATTCATTAATTCAATATTGCTTAAAAATATAAGTTCATGAAAAACCCTATATTGAAAAAGTTATAGAGGAAGCGTAAATACTAATAAACTAAATCCTTACTTGCTTTTGAAATAAGTCATCTGAATTTTGCAAACTGAGATCTAAATCAAAAAAATCTTTCTACAATTTAGCTAGATTCTTAAACTTCTTTTATATAAAAAATAGTTGAGCAAAATGGCCCACTGTAAACTAATGAAAAGATAAAAACTTTTTATGTATTGTGAATTAAAAATGTTTTCCACAAAGAAGTCTTTGTGATCTTGTCTACTCTTTTAAGGTTTTCGAAAAAAAATAGAAGCTTGAGAAAAAAGAATGAATATTGAAAAATATAAGCTAAATTTTAAACTATCAACTTCAAAAATCTAATTACAATTAGTTCAATTGAATATAACATAAGGGGATGTTTTTTGGCTTCATCGCTTTTCCATTTTTAAGCATTATTTGAGCGGAAAAATCATTAGTAAAATTATTAAACCCAAAAATATATCCCCATAAGTATTTTCAATTTTGTAATGTTGAATATGAAAATAAAAAATTGCCATGATTAAACTCAACAATTACAGAATTGAAAATGCTTACATTGTGTTTAATCAAATCAGTAGTAGCCTTTTGATCAAAATTGTGTTATTTTGTATAAAAGTATAATTTTTTGGTTGTAGTTCAATACAACTTTTTCCATATATTTTCACTATAAGCTGGGAATTACAGTGAATGGAAATGAGTGAATGATCAAGCTAAGATAACTTTGACAAAAGTTTGTATAATTATCACTTAGCTTTATTTACCAATGTCTTACATAATAATGAAAACATATGGGGATGTATTTTTGGATTTAATAATTTTACTAATGATTTTTCCGCTCAAATAATGCTTAAAAATGGAAAAGTGATGAAACTAAAATACATATGGGAGTGTTTTTTTTGACTTCATTATTTCTTCCATTTTTTAAGCGCTATTTAAGCGGAAAATTTGTTAGTAAAATCCTTGAACATAAAAATACATCCTCATATTATATTTTGCTCACTTTTTAAGCGTGAGTTTAAAACTCGCATGAAATTTGAAAAAACACTCTTCTAATTGGGGTCAAATGACTAAAAACAATTGCAAAAAATAGAGTAACAAATAATATATGAAATGGTCAATATAAACCAGGTTGTTTTTTGTTTTAACATTTTGTTTTCATACTGAGAATATAAATTATTCTTAGTGTATTAAAGCTGGTGGATAAAGTTTGATTAAGTCTAATTTGTAAGTTAAACTGGATTTTGTTCCAAGTTAACTTAATAAAACCTAAAATCGAATGAAGATTATAGAATATAAAAAAGAGAAAGAGAAAGTTTGCCAATTTTGTAAACAATTGCTGGTTAATACTGGTGGTAACCTAACCGTGGAACATGAGTGGTGTAACGACCGAGTAGTTGGAAGAACTAAAGCGAAAGATCAGTTTGTCAATTATCAGCAGTTGAAAAACAGCCAAGTAGTTAAAAGTAACAAAGACTCGAAAAAAAAAATCAGATGGAGGAAAGTGAATAATAATGTAGTAGTTAATAGCAGAGGATCATCCAATAGTTTAGCCATACCAAATAATAAAGCAATGACCAGTAACAATGGAGTAGTGAATAACGGAATAATAATAAATAATGGAGTAATGTTCAAAGAGATAAAAAACGAAAACGAAGTTATCCGTTTTATAAAGGTATTTTCAAGAAAAATAGCGTTACAAAACTTGATGGCTTTGATACAATACCATTCACCACTTAAGATAAGATTGGATTTGTCATTATTATTGAGTTTAGTGGAAAAGTTTAAGATATTCATATTCAAAAAGAATCAAGCTATTTCTTATAAGGAAGTAGAGTGGGATATCGATTCGAAACTAATGAGTTTAAGTATTCAATCCTTCTTTGATAATTGTTGTTTAGTATTTAACTTTATTGATAAAAATAGGTTTAGTATCGATCAAAGATCCCCTTTATTAAAATGGTCAATAATAGCTGCTGGTTTATCATGGCTATCTCAAGATCAAAAGGTTAAAGAAGCGCTATATAATATTAACATGAAACTAGAAACAATGTTATCTTGTATAAACAATGTAAAGCATAATTTGGATACCGTTCAGGCCATCCTTGTTATTGTTATTCATCTACCTCATTTTAGTTTGACTAGCTTATATAGAAACCATTTGTTTGTTGTTGCGCAATGTATGGCGTCCATTATTGGGTTACATAATAAGAGTTTGCATCTGCCAAAAAAGATAATTAGAGAAAGAATATTAACGTACAACACATTAAATCTTGTTGCTATGCTTAACTCATTATGGTCTGATGTACCTGTTATGACACCTTATAAAATCCGAATCCCATCAAAAATTAGAGGAGAGTATACATCTATCCATGACACTATAATCATGTTATTCAACGAGTATTTATCAGAATTATCTGGTGTTATATTTTCGCTTCGCTTAGTTAAAGGTTATTTTGCAGCAACAAATATTAGTAGTGATAAATTGAATCAACATTGTACAACAATTAAAATTCAGCTACGAAAAACAAGTTTAAATTATTATTTTAAGTTAACATCACTACAACAAAATAGTAGTAGTGTATCCATCTATCAACATTTAATGTATTTAAAGGTAATTGTGCAAGTACTTTATCATTTTCATCAATATTATATTTTATCATTATACTTTTTTCAACAACCTTTAAAAGGAATGAATTATGAGTTACTTTACACTCGTGATAAACCAAGTAATAAGACGACTCAAGAAGCTATTAAACAATGTCAATTGTGTATTGAGTTATTATCTTTATTACCAAAACAATATCTAGTGTTTTATGGGTTCACTAATTTAGCGCAGTGTTTAACTTTTCTAATAAGATATCATAAAAAAATTTCATGTGGAGTGTCTAAGCAGTATATTTGTAAAGGATTTAATATTTATCACAGTTTAACTTCTACTTTGGTTTATAGTAATCATAGTTTATTCAATTTAAGTCTTATTGGGTGTATTGAAGCTATTACTAATTCTAATAAATGATAAAGCTATATCAAATATCAAATTTTATATAACAAATTATAAAATGTAGATTTGTTGGATATCATTTAAAGCGTTATGGTTTACTAATTAAATTTAATGGTATTTTTGAATATTTAAAAACAAATAAAAAATCATAAAATTAAAGTAATTTAATATATTAAATGAAAAAGGTTGGAAGCCAAAAAAAAGGATTATTGCTGTTTACATTCTGGTTGTTCTTCGCCTTTTGGTTCAATCTAATAAAATAAATTTGTAAATAAAAATTGCACTTTATTTATTTGTATATCAATTTTTTTTGGTGACATTTAAGCCTAAAATCAATTATTGTTTATGAGCATTATACTACTAAAAATTTATACTATTTATCTATCAATTACTTACAGTTTCGTCATCTAATTCTTCAACTTGATCTTCTTCATCGGAACTTCCTTGTTCGTAGTCTTGTTCATACTAAAAATGAAATAATTAATATCTACTTTTCAATTTATGAATAATACTTACTTCTTCAGCATCAAAGTCAAAGCCTTCATACTCAAGAGCCTTGCCAGTGTACCAATCGATGGCATGAGGAACAATTTTTTCTTTAATTTCTTCTCCAAGCTGGAAATCTTCATCGATAATTTCTCCATAATTTTCAAAGTCTTCTTCATCAATTTCATCCATATTCTCTTCAGTTGGCAAAGCTTTAGAAGTGAAGAAGTTAAAGAAAGAATCGGTTGGTTCTGTATTCTTAATGATACGAGTTTGGTTGGTGTCCTTGTTACGTTGTTTACGAGATTTAGTGATCACAGTAAGGTTTTTACCCTCTTTCCATTCAATTTCACTACCAACAGAGTGGTCAAGTCCAAGGGTACCAGATGGTTCTTGAATCTTGAAGTAATAAGATTTGCTTAATTTTTCATTGGTGAAATATTCATTTGAGTTGAATAAGAAGTGGATGGTATAACCAAGACCTTCTTCAAGATATTCAATTTGAACATCTTGAAGATGAACTAAAGCGTCTTCATCACGTTCAGTGATGATTTCAGCCAAAGAAATGTTATTCTTGAAAACCATTAACCAAAATTCAGGTACACCTAAACGATATTAATATCATAACAAAATTACTTTAAGCAATTCTACCTTCATATTGTTTGATGTCTGGCTTTGGACCTTTTCTGGTAATGCCCTAGAGTATAATATAAATATAAATGAATCAATAGCAAAAGTTAGCTTACTTCTTCATCTTGGTTAGCAATTTCTTTACCAGCAGCGATTTGTTCTTCACTTGGTTCAGTTTTTCCATTAATGATTTCAGAGCGTTTATCTAAAATAGGTTTATAAAGACTATAATATTTCTTTTCTAAAGCCATAGTTTCTTCATGAAATTTTTTTTCAAGAGCATGTTGTTCAGCCTAATAGTTAAGCTTAAAACAATCAAAGGATAACTAAATAAATATTTACTTGGAGGGATTTTAATCCATAAACACGTTTAGCAATAGTTTCTGGTAAAGTGTCATAAAATGACTGATCTTCAACTTGTGGAATGGAACCAAATTTATTTTCTATATCATTAAAATAAGAACATATTGTATAAATAGATTAATAAACTTACCAAGTTCAGCGGACATGGTTACTATAAAGAGTAAAAATGAGAGTTAGTATTATATATAACAAAGCTAGGCATATAGCTTACATAGTTTCTCGGATATAATGATCAAAGAGAGGTAACTAACTCATTTTATTAATAAATTTATTTATAAAATCCTTGCTTGGGAGTTGTTATCGAAATTCTAAATTCTAAACCAATAAATGATTGTAAAATCTCCAACTTGTGTATTACTATTGGCGTAATTAATACTTCAATTTTCCCACGCTAAAACTTGAAAATCTGAACAGAAGTCAGGAATAAACAAATTTCGGGGAATACAATTATTAGTAACCAATGGTAATCGCTTTTTTGAGTGTAATGTTGTTATCTTAAGTATATCATTGGCTATTAATCAACCACTTCATTTACTATAGCTTTTGGGGTTTAGGGATATCATTAGATAATTCCAAGGGATAAATAACTATATATTTTTTATAATATCAGAATTTATAGTGTTAAGGGTCATTTAAATGATTATATATAGGCATGATAAGATAAGATAAGATGGTATTTATATCACTTTAGGCACTCTTTATAAAGCTACTTATTTTTTTGGTTTTTATAATGATTTGGTCAATGTTAAGAAAAATCCCTATTTATGTAATATAACAATCCTTTATTCCACGCTGTTTTAACACTATAAAATACAACAATAATATAATTATTCAAAGTTAAAACTAGATAAATATACAAATGGATTTGTTTACTTCATGAATCCTAGAGGCGTTTAAAATTTTTAATTGTCTGATTATTTTATTTTTATTTATTTAAAAAAAGTTTATGAATCACTTTTAAAATAATTTGAATAAATTCTACTCAAAACGCTATTTCAAATAGCTAAATCTACAGAATAGAGTTAAATTAGACATTTAAAATTAGTATATTTGACAGTATTTCATTTAAAGAATAATTATTTAAGATCACTGTATTAAAACAACAATAAAAACCAATATAAAAGATTGGAAAAATAGTTATTCTATCATTTTTTTAAAACTATATTTAATTCTCAACATTTAAACTTAGTTTCTGTTTCTCCTTTTTATAACAAGTAACGCTAAATCAAATATCTAAAATGCTCAATAAAACAATACGAAGTTATGTCATCAACTCTAAACTAAGTCAAATTTCGCTTTCTAAGTAATGGTGTTATGATTTAGACACATAGATTCATAAACTGTTATCAAAAAAATGATTACACTTTAAACTGTTACATATAAAACTGCTCATCGAAATTATTACATATTCAAATATTACTTTCTATTAACCAAAATTTAAACTTTTAGACAAATCTATATATAATCTCCCAATAGAAGTGACTGATTTTAGCACCCAAAAAACAATTGTAATATTAATCATTATAACTTAAATCCATCTATCAACTCTGACTCTTTTCCAACGCGTTGGTGTAATCTCTTCCTCTTTATTTTCACCTGGGTTATCCTTCGCCTTTTCTTCTTCATTTTTATCAATAGACTCATCTCTCGATTCTGTAGCAGTAGAGTAATTTCTTTTTATTTCTCTACCATAGAATCTTGCGTTAGCTTCTCTTATCTGTTCCTTAGTTGCTGGTTGTAGAAGGATATTGAGGTTCTCATTCGTAATTGTAACAACTTTTTTCTTTGATGGGGTAACATTTTGAGGATCGTCCCTTAGCCGTTGTTTATTAGGTGCTATATTTAAATCTGTAGTAGCTAAAATAGCTCTAGGCTTATTTTGGGATATAATACTTAAATCGATCCCATTTGATTGTTGCTTATTAGTTGTCGATGTTTTTGAATTTGTAGTAGCAGGAAGGTCTTCAACTCTAATTCTTGGTACACTATTAGCGATAATTTGACTTATTACCTCTTTATTATTTGATGATAAAACTGTCTTTACGTCCATTGGAGGCACTCGAACCAAATGTGATGGTAAATCAGATATATAAGTACCATTTGGCTGTACTTTATTAGATGACAAGGCACTTGAGTTTTCACCAACTAGAGGGGCCATAACCATATTTTGTATAATCTTTTTATTATTACCGTTTGGTTGTATGTCATTAGAAGTTATCTTTTTTCCTTCATTACTCATTGCAAGAAGTTCCTTTCGACGAATATTAATTTGAATAGCCCTTTGCCTATCCTGCTCCTCTCGTAACTTTTCAGCTTCTGCTACCCTTTGTCTCAGTGCAACCTGGCTCATAACACGGGGCGGGATATCTTTAACTGATTTATATTCAAGACCAGAAATGGGCACTCCACTAGTTATACTTTCCTTTGCCTTTTCTACAATTGAATTGTTGATCCTTTTAGCATGCTCTTGCTCTTGTTTTCTCTTTTCAGGACTTGATTGGATAACCGGATGTACTGAAATATTGGCTTTACTACTTGATTGCTGCTTATTTAAGCTACCATTTATTATTGTGTTGTTATTGTTCTCATCTAATGGTCCCTTGATTGATCCATTTTGTTGAACTTTTTCGTTACTATTAGTATTATTAATTATTATAGGTTCAGGCCTTGGCTTAATTTGAGCAATAAAGGGAGGAATAGGTACATTAGGCATTTCTGGCCTAATTATTTTATGAATTACGGCCAAATTGTCTGGACGCATTACACCAGTAATAACCGCATTCACTATCGGAGTACCATCGATCCTAGGCCCAAGGAAGGCTAACTTATCAACTGGAAAACCTAATGGTGGTTCGTTTACATGTACCATTTCATTGGTACGTGGATCAAATACTCTTTGATATTGAAAAGTTAGATCAGCCCTATAAAATTCTTTTTCATAATTATGGGGCACTTCAAATTTTTCACTAAGTCGGATCCCATTAATTGCATTTAAGTAGGTTTTACTATCCTTCAAGTAACGGATTGCTTTTTTAAGGCCTATCCCTCGAATATTTGGTAAATAATCACAGCCTGCTAATATACATAAGTGCCTAAATTTTTTTGGGTCAGAATATTGTTTTCCCAAAATTGGCACGGTTGGAATATCTTTATAGTTAATTTCAATACCTTCGCCCTGTAAGTTTAGCTTATATATAACCTAAGAATATTATTAAAATCTTTATCATTAGAATTAGTATAAAATCTACTGTTGGGCATTCATAAACCAAAAGATCAGAATCCTCTGAGATCACAGCATCTACCTGATTTGTTTTAGCCAAATAAGCTAACTGTGCATCAGCTTCAAAAGGTGCTACCATATATTTGACTTTCCTTTCCCTTAGTATGTAAATAAAACCCATTGCAACTTCCTGAGAAATAATAATGCACTTCCTGAAATAATTTTCGGCTTCTGTACGGTTGCCTTCTTCATGAAACTTTTTGGCTTTATGTATGTTATCCCATCGAGTTTCATCACGTTTATTATTAGTACATTTTTTAGCAGGCAAATCACTGCCGTCAAATACAAAGTAAGGGGACACACCAAAGTGATCGAACATATCCAATAACTTGCTAAGATAACTGTCGAATTTTGGTGAGCGATAACCGAGTCCCATCTCATAAGCACAGCTAAATACGGCCTTGTATAGCCAGATATATCCGTCCACTCCAACCACTTTGCCACGGTATTTGTCGAGGCTAATGGGCTTTTGTATTGGCTTTAACAGTGGTATTAAGTCGTTTATTCCCATTCCTTTACAATATAAATGAATATTTGTTAAACTTGTTTAGATTAGTAAATTCCTATTTATATTGGACTGATTTGGTTTTGGTGATTGGTCATAATTTATGTGATTCTCAAATTTAGTAAATACTTTGGAGATATAGAAAAATAAAATTATAACGTAGTTTTACACATACAGCGATACTTTAAGGTGTATTTTTAATATGAAAGTATACTAAATCCAATGTGTTTGGGAATTTTATTAAAAAATAAATAAAGATGTTTTAAGCGTCCGTGTTTTACTACTTTGATAAATAGTTCCGCTTCTCAAAAATAGATGAGTTGTTATTAAATCATACTACAATCAATCTTTCTTATATCATAGTTATACAAATAAATAAATAAATTTGACTGTTTTGATGAGTGCTGACATTAATTTATAGTTTATTAATTTACATAACCCAACTTAATTTCCCGAAATAAGAGATTATGCTTATTCATCTTCTAATGGGATAGGATTTGGAGACAGTTGTGTTGATATGACCTCAAAATCAATCATGGGAGTGTAGTCAATTAGCTTTTTAACAGCTCTATCAGCCAATACAACGGCTTCTGATACTTCCTACTGGAATTAGATAATTATTAAATTTAATAAAAGCAATCTACCTTAACTTTTTTATTTAATTGATTATCATTGGCTTTGAGAGTTTGAATCAAAGTCTGGATCACTGATTCAAGGATACTATTGATCATTTATTAGTATTATTATTATCTTTTAAACAAATGTTTTTATTAAAATTTTATATTTGTAAAAGCTGAAAATTCAACTTCTTAAGTTGTGTTTTTTAAAAAATGAACACTTTACAAGCCATAATTTTAGTGGTCAACTCAAGTCGAGGGCATCATTTTGTACTTCAATATCCGAACAGTATTTCTAAAACGGAGACTCCAAACCCAAACTCAGTACAACATGTAGAAACATTCCACTCATCTGATCTCAAACCAGAAAACAATCTTGACTTATCTAACCATAACCGTAATAAGTCTACAGACACTTTCTTTGATAAAGAATCCTTACCCGATAGCCTAGAAAATGATTTAGATAACGATCCCCGTGGGATTATTGACCGTAAGTTACAGCTATATGACACTGTACTAGGCTTTGATCCAAGTTTAATAGCGAACGTCTTTTCACCAAAGTCAGGACTATGTAATAAGAGGTTTCAACTCACAATTCAAGACTTGTGTTTTATAGGACTACCCACACTATTGGAGAATAAAAATAACAAAAAGAACCAAAGTAAGGATTCAAAGCAGTTTATACCTGCTGGTGAAGAAAATACCGTCCAAGAGCCATATAGAACATTGATACGTACAGACTCAAGTAACTATTCTCAAATTACTTTATTTCATATGGTTTATGTGGTTAAAAATTCCAGTAATAGCGTCTATAACTCATATCAAAATTTTGAAGACTCACTTTATAACAATGTGATCACTACATATAACACAGCTTTGATCTATGAACAGAAAAGGTGTGATTATTTAAGGCAAAATGTTGAAATGATTTTATCTTTGACTGATGAGGCTATTTCAAAAGGTGAGTTTTGAGTATCAATTTAAATATTATTTTTTAACTATTAGCATTTATTTAAAAGGTCAGTCCAGAGATGAGTTGATGAACAATATATTAAACTCTAGCCCATTAGCAAAAGATATCGCATGCTTATACTCGAGTATATGCCAAGGAAAAATTGCTCAACTAGCTGTTAATAATTACATTCATCTTTCTCTACAAATTCCTCCCCAGAGACTAGATTTTCTTACACAGCATATAAGGCAAGATGAGCCTTCTGGTAATTACAAGTACCCAGGTGGACTATATAGCTCTTCAATAGAAAGGGTAATTAATTTATTTCAATTCACCAGTAATTACTAATAAGACTAGGACTTTTCAAGTGGTCGACTAAAACTGCCAGTCATTCGACCATATCACACATTACTCCTTTTGGATACCCCGGAAGATATTTTAAAAGCACTCCCACCTGACGCTTCTCCTAAAATCATTAAGCTTATTCATGTATTAACCCCAACTAAAAGGTAGCTTTTTAATAGAAATAGTCCAATGAAAATAAAGCTTAATTATATAGTTTGTCTGATCTGCTTCCACAATTGGATTGTTCCATGAGTCATATGATCCGTTTAGCTAGTCACTTGATCTATTGGAAAAAAGCAAAGGTTATAGATGTGATATCACCAAAAAATATTTATACACTGTCACCGAAATTCCTTAATGATTTTAGGTAACACTACAAAAATTGATTTTTAGCTAAAATCGTTTCTTATCTATTAATAGCTATGAAGACTTGGTTGCAGAATTCAAACAGTATTTCCCAAATATACCATTAGCTGACTTATTGTCCTTTTTATCAACCGCCAACCAATACGCTTTAGTAAGCAAAGACAGAGAACTAAGGGCGCAGTATTTAGAGGCTATCATCTTTTTGTTAAGGAAAGACGCAGCAGTACAGCTAAATCATTATATCTATCTAGTAATACCTAGACATATCAAACTCGGTTACAGCAGCCATGAGATAGATCGAGTAGGTGTTAATTGGGAAGGGCTGCCACACCAGCCTGGCGAATTATCACAAGAGAATGGATACATACCGTCTTCAATTGCTCTTATTTCGAACCCAGCACACGCCACAGAAGCAGAAAAAGAGTGGATCAAAGAGGTGGCCAGTTCTCAGGTGTCAGAGCTTACACATATTTTTTTAAGGTAAGGAAAAATTAGATTCATGAATATGTATGAGTATATTTATATTTTTCAGGTTAGTTAAGTATTTTAATGGACAATATCATCTGGATGAGATTGCTTATTATGAAAATATTAGCAAGAAGGACCTTATCTTAATTTTAAACAAATATCGTGGAGATATTATTGCGGTACTACATTATAGTGATCCGATGATGGAAATCAATTCTATATTTGAATGAGTGGAGGATAAAGCTTTATCAATTGGTACTTTATTTTTTTCACTAAGATTTGGTTTTTAAGGATGATCTATTATAATAAAATAAATAAGATGTGTTTGAAATTAGAATACATCTAATTTTCATATTTGGGATTATAGATAGAATTGCTATGGTTGTTAGTGTTCAATAAAAGTTCAAATAAAATTATGTTTTTATATACTATAGCATACAAAATAAAAACTAGCATTGCTTTAATTATGATCGATATACCATTTAACTTTTAACTTATTCATTATTCCTAAAACCACTTAAAGTAGCATTTTAAACGATTACACCACTTTAGCCACCTCATTGAAAAATTGTTTAACTCTTAAATAAATCAAACTAAGGAAAAACTTACTATTTATTATATATAACTCAAATGAATTTAATCTCTTATTTTATAAAACTCTAACTACTCAAACTGATTAGCAAAATTAAAACAATAGACGGTAAGACAAAGTGCCATTTCCTTACAAAACTCCTGCAAAATAAGATAAGTCCAAAACCTATCCTTATAGATTGGTGCTACAAACTGCAGTATTTCAACTCTAGGTCCAAACTTAACTTTGGTTGATGATGTGGGTGATTTCGGATTTGAAGACATTCCAAAATGTTGCTTCAGTTCCCCTAGTCCATTAAAGTCCTTAAATTTTAATGAAGCAGCGGTAGGACTGGGCGGTGTTGGCGTTGGATTTTCATTTGGGGTAGAGGCATCAATGATTGTGATCGCGTTCCATGCTTCATTACCCAGAGCGCTAATCTCTTCTTCGATATGTCGTATGGCCTAAATATTAGTCATTTATTTTTGTTTTTGTTTGATATTAAAGCATACCCTTTGAAGGAGTACAACAAGTTGACTTAGAACTGTATTGTAAGTTGATTCACTATATGTTTCTTCTTTTTGATTAGCTTCCGTTACTAATATCGTATCCTTCATTAAGTGATATACAATGGTATTGAAATCACATTTGATTAGTTTGCTAATAATCCCCGTAATTAAAGTTATCCTTTCGTGAGATCTTTGAGATAATCTTCCTGCCTCTTTTAACATGATTTTCCATAGTAATGGCAAATCAATTCGTCTTTAGAATCTGGCTATTTTCATTCCCATTGATTGGAGTTGTGCTATTATATGACCTCA
>JASVEC010000092.1:0-67978 GCA_030770535.1 Batkoa obscura
TCTACCTTCACTCATCAAAACTAAATGTTGAGCATTCATACATAGGCAAATGAGAATTGATATTCTGGAGAAAATAAAATCAAACTACCGCCCATACCACCCCAACCATAAAAGGATACATTGTAATATTCTTCAAGTTCTTTATATTTAAAAATATTCCAAAGCCGCCTTTAGTCATTTCAGTCTTTAATAAGATAGCTTCATCATATGCTTCAACTACCTCACCTATTGATTCTATAGTTGTGTATTCACTTAAATAAGTTTTACAATTGACACTGCCATTGTTTGCAAAATAGCTACCTATTTTAGCTAACTAATAAAATTCGATTTAGTCAGTAAAAAACTAACGTAGCATTAAAAATCAACTTACTGATTTTGCATTAGTATGACCATTAACACTTGGGATTTCAATTGTAAGCATATCTTTAGCATTTGGAAGATCCTTTTCATTAGATATTTTAATTTCATCAGTTTCATTAAATTCGAATCTCTTTTTAAAGTATCTCTATTTAATCTAACTGCTTTTCTACCAATTAACCACTTAGGTAAAAACAAAGTCAAAGCATCTAATGTAGGATAATTATACCATTTAGCTTTACGGTTTTCATATTCTTTTTCTAAACCTAAATAAAATTCTATATTATACTTTGGATTAATCTCTTCTTTAAATAATTGTCCAATGCTACGTCCTTTTTTATCGACTAATTTAACAAGTTCATTTAAAATTAATCCTCGGGTTATTCCATGATAACAACGTACTCTTTTTCCATTATAAACATGTGTCGTATTTTCAATAATTTTTTTCATTCTTTTACTATCATAAACATCTTCATATGCTGGCTCTGGATCTAATAAATATGGTAATCCACCTTCATGACGTAATAAATCGGTTAAGGTTACTTCTTCTTTACCACCGTTACTAAATTCCGGCCAATATGTACATATTTTTTCATTATATAGCAAGTAACCCTTGATCTACTAATTTAGCAATAACAGCACTGGCCTAATTCAATAACATTAATTCAAATTCATTATATAAAAATCAATATTAAAGTTAAAAAGTCTTACCATAAATTTAGAACTTGAAAATACTATCGTTAATGTAGTTTCATTAAATAATTCCTTATTTTCATAATCTTGATAACCGCCATAAAGTTCTACCACTAGTTTTCCTTTGTTATAAACTGCTACGGAAGCACCAACTTCTATACCACGTTCAAAACTGTTTCTAAATACTTCTTTAACTTCCTTATACTCCTCTTCACATTGACCATGAATAGGGTATTTTGGTTTCCATAGATTAAAATATCGATAGTACCATGGTGAAAAAGCAGCTTCATTTAATAGTTTATTACCAAGATAAATTAAACTAATTAATATTATGACTATAAATAATAAAAGAGATATCATTTTTATTTTTTAAGACTTTGAATAATAAACTTGAGTTTTTATACTCTAGAAAAAAGGATCCACAATGAGATGAATATTTTCTAAAATTAGTATTATTTTTTAAACCTTGGCATAGTTTCTTGTGATTTAACTTTGTGTTTATTATATTTAATAAATCTGTTAAAGTTGACTTAATAGAAGTGGATAATATAAATTATAATGATCTAGGTTTTTTTTATCAATTTTAATATCTTAGTTCTGCAAATTTTATTATTAAAGATTTTGGTATACTTTTGTTGGAAAAAAATACTATACTTTTTTATACAATTAAACACTTTAATCAAACTAAATAAATTAAAAAGAAATAAAAGTTTGAATGCTATATAAAATTTTAAAATTGAAAATGTTATATAGTTACATTTTACTTCTTATATCTGATATCTATTTAAAACCTATTTATTAACTCATGACATGGAATACCAAGTATAAAATGCAACATTTTAAATGAGTTGTTTAAGCTTAGCATTAATTTTCTGGTATTTTGATTTATTATATGGGGATGTTTTTTTAGCTTCAGCATTTTTTCCATCTTTTGAGCGCTATTTGAGTGGAAAAATTGTTATTAAAATTCTTGAATACAAAAATACATTCCAATATAACATTATGAAAAATACTATGCTTAGATTGATTTTATAATGAACAAGGAACTTTATTACCTATACCTAAATTGAACTAATGGATTTCATAGACGATTAATCAGGCTTTGAAACTTATTGACACTCTTATAGTAATGTTTAATTGCTATTGAATATACAAAAGGTATTAATCCACTTGTCCAAAAGGGCTCAAGAATTTTAAAAAAGGCTCCATGTATTAAAAATTCACACTTATCTATTTAAAATTGAAGCAATTGAATTTTTCGAATTTGAACAAAACTAAATTGGAGTTTTTTTTATAGTTTAAGTTTTTGAACTCATGTAGATAAATTTCAATAAGGGGCAATAAATCTAAGTGCATAAATAAAACTTCATCAATAAAATGAATAGACTGAGATATAATGAAGATTAAGGGATGAGAAATTTAATGCTTTAAAAGTAGGTTTACTTCTTTGCTTCTAAAATGAAGGCTCTGAGCATTTTTTTAACGCACTATAAATGCAATCCATTTTAAATATTAAAAATTAGAGTACAAAGTTTAAACTCAATAAAAGAAATATAAGCTAAATCCTTTGCTATTATTCTTGGTGTTATTATTTTGATTATAAAGTTATAAAAAAAACTTTTTGATATTTAAATCAACTCAGTTTAACTGATTTTAATCTTAAAACCACATGTAGCAAAGCAGCTCAAAGATTGATAGTCAATATTTAATTTGCAAAAAAATATTAAAGCACAACAATCAAAATTAGTGGTAAAGTAGTTGCTTAAATTGTAAATAAATTAATATTGAGGGTATGAGAAATTGTTATTTTACCTTAAAAAAACAGAAGTTTAAAAATAAAAAAAATGGCTCAACTATATATTTTTATTTGTATTATTTATATTGAAAGTAAACAACTAAGAAGCGTAGTTGAATTAAGAATCGTAGTTTATTGAGGCAATTTGTTAAATTTTATAACATATAGATAATAAAAGTTTTATTTACTTAATAGTACTGAACTTTAGTTAATTGTTATCATTTCTTTCGGCAATTATAAAATAGAAGAGATGAAGAGTCAACGGCATCAATGTCGTTATAGAATGGAATGATGAGCTTATAATTTTTAAATAAAGATATTATAGATGATTCATTATTGGCTAATAAAATCCATGTTTATACCATTTTGTCAATTAATTTCATAATTAAATTTATAACTCTAATTTTGAATAAATTTCAAACGTTTTAAATAAATTTCAGTTTTAAAACGAAATGGTTAGCTAAACAATCTTTTGAGTGACTGCTAATTCCAACAATTTAATACAATTTGAAGCTTTGATTGGCTGTGATGAAACTTTGTTCATTTTAAAATCATTAAGCCATTTCTATTTTGCCCCAGAGTTATAACTTATAGCTGGGGATATTTTTGGATTCAGGGGATAAAAAATCAGATTATTATACAAGGCATAAAAAGAGAACTGAAAAGGTTTAAGTACAAAATAAAATTAGGCATGTGTTGGAAACAACAAGTTATAAAATCAAAGGATCATCCGATACTCCAATAATAAAATTGAGATGCCTTTAATAATATTTTAGTTGGTTAAAGGGAAATTAGTAGAAAATATTTCTCATCAAAAAATAAAGTAAGTTTGTTATAAAATGGTAAAATAATTGGCTGTAATGCAGCGATTTTCACCCAACCAAATTTCTAATCAAAACCAATTCAATCACTATAATAATAAGAGTATTAAATTTATCTTTTAAACCAAGCTTTATTTTATAAAAATTTAAATTTCTTTGTTATCCTTTTCTCTTAGTTTCACTTTAAAAGTTTTGCTTTACTAATTCTCATCTTCTAAATGATGGTCACATTAACAAAAGATTATCATTCTCAAAAAAGATTCGATCAGGCTTTAACTGTTATGCGTCAACTACCCCTTCCATTTCAACCTACTATTGAAGAGAAGTTAAAGTTGCAAATATTCTATAATCAATCATTACAGTCAAAAACAGATAATATAAATAATACAAATAATAATAATTCTTCATGGTATGACTTTAAGTAATCAATATATTCATGAAATTCATTATTTTATTATAGGGACTCGGAAATTAAAAAGCAATCATTATCTCCTTCTCAAGCACAAGAAGAATATTATAAAGCTGTATTACAGGTAGATTGTTATATAAAATGAAATCGACGTATCAATTAACTATGTTTTAGTTGTTAAAAAGGTATTCGGACAGACCTTTTATTTATGATATAATTGAAAGTTTAGAAAGAGGAAAAAGGATTAGCGAAATTAAAGTATACTTATATTTAAGTAAATAAATCTAAATTTTAATTCAAATTTTAGCTTCCTGAACCTCGTTCACTTCCATTATCAGCACAAAGTTCTAATTCTCAAGAAGACTATTTTTCATGCCCAGAAGATATGAATGATACCAGTCCACCATTAACTCATTTAAGTTTGAACATAAATCATCGATGGATGGAAAATAGTATACCTGTTATTAAAACACCTTCTGTTAATTCAATTGAAGATACTCCACTTGATCCCCTTAGTTCTGATGAACTTGATTATTCATCTGACGATGGAGCTACTATGTCTACTTGCACTGTACGTGCAAATAATTTTTATAGTCCTCCAGATAACCAAAATTTGGATAGGAATTTATTATATCCAAGTAGATTGCCACCTGAGGCCGAACATGCACTTGAAACACTTCAAACTCAAGTTGCGTCTTTAAATGAAAGGTTGGAGGTTATTCAAAAGGAATTGAATGTAGCACATGTACCTAAAAAAGAATTTAATTGGAAAGAGTTAGCTATTGTAATTATTTCTTTTTCATATATGGTGGTATATTAATTATTAATATAAATTTTTAGAATGTTTTAAAGAAATCCGCTGTGCATCTCATAGTAATGGGGTTGATTTTTGTACAAACATATAGGAATCGGCCCTACTCTTATCGCTTATTGTTAACGCAACTCATGTTGCCATTTTATTCTATTTTGAAATATTTATTAAGTAATATTACTCTCTATTTTATTTTTATAGTAACTAATAATTAATTTTATAGAATCGATACGTAAATTATTAAGGTAAAAAAAGAAAAGTAAAAAAGTTAAAGTTGTTAATTTTTAGTATCGAAAGAATGTTTTTATTTAATTGCTACTTGTATCTCTATCCTATCTATCCTTTAATGTTTGTCTGTAATATTTAGATCCTCTCATCTGATTCTTTATTAAATAAAAAATTTTGGTATTTAATTGAAATTTAATTTTGTTTACATAACGTTTAAAAAGGGGGCTGAATCAAAGCGTGAGATTATTATTTAAAACTGAACTTTTATGTAATTTCAAAAACTTTATATGGGCATCACTTGATTTATTTAATAATTAAAACATTGTAAATCCCACTTATTGTATATAAGGTTTATTTACCAAGATATATATTATTAATTTAAAGTGAATTTTAAAGTGAATTTCAAAGTGACAACTTTACTAAAACTAAAAATAGCCCTTATAAAAATTCAAACGAAGCTGAAAGAAGCATTTTTGATATTTTTTAGATTCTTAAAAGCTTAAAAGCCCAAATATTTTATCCAACTAATAATGTTAAGAAGTAAAAGAATAAAAAATAGAGACAAAAGGCTCAAGCTTATAAGAATGATAGGGATGAGGAGTTAATAGACCAGGGGAGTAACCATACTTTATTGGTTTTGAAATAAGCCCATATTATGTTTAAAAGTGTTGTAGTATCAGTTATAATACTATATAAACATATGACGTAAAATCTAATATAGCAGCTGTTTATATTAACTTTAAACTGTTATATAAAAAAAATAAAAAAATAAAAAAAGTATTAGCTAAATTTTAGGTTTATATTATATCTAATTAAAAATATTGATAGACTAAATAACAAGGAGATCTGGCAAAACTTGTATTTATATTTTGATACATTCAAATGCTTCAAAAATATTTACTATATACATAAAAATTTAACATGCATATAAACTATTTTATTATAGGATAAAAATATAAGATAAAAATATTAAAAAAATAGAAAGATAAATTTTAAAAAAGTGCCAATTAAAACCTATTCTAGCAAATTTACTTTTATAATTTCAAAGATTATAAGTTTTTTTACTTAATTTGATAATAAATTTACCAAATTTGTTCTTTATTCTAAAGCCTAGTCATTTATAATCACACCTAAAAATAATCCAGTATACTTTGACTAGATTCTAATATTTAAAAGCATTGCTTTAATATCCCTTACTATATAACACAACTTTAAAATAAGCATATTATATAGTCTTTAAACATTCATTTTAATATACTAGATGGTGTTTTCAGCGGACTTGATTTAATATATCAAATATATCATCATGTCGTAATATTAAAATGCTACTCTTAAAATTTGAGTGTATTTATAGATCAAACCAGACACTATTCTAAATATTTTTAAATATTATTTTGTATAGTTTAAATTATGCACATTAACTATAAGTCCATATGGGGATGTATTTTTGTGTTTAAGAATTTTGCTAACAACTTTTCCACTCAAATAGCGCTTAAAAGATAGAAAAAGTAATGAAGCCAAAAAAAACACCCCCATATACTTCTTATATTAATGAAGCAACTATCAACTTTGAGCTATGTCAATACTAAACCAAACTATATAATATTCAACTGATTAGGGCAGAATTAATAGTTATAGTAATGATAATACATTAAAGTACATTAGTGTGAATAGTTAATTACTTGATTTATAAAAGATTAAACCCTTGGCAAAAGCCAAATATTAAGTAATATTTGCTAATTGGTTCTTATAAAACTATATATATAGTCAACCATGAGGTAAGTTTTCGGTCTCATAAAATAAGTCATAATGTCTAAAAGTTTTGGGATTTTCTCATCTATCGCTAACCTCATCGTTGATATTGTATTAACTACAAGCATAGCCGAAACCAGGGTACCTAATTATGATTATGGTCATGATATCGTACTATCAATTTTGCGTTCCTTTTTAGCTCTATTTTTATTTTTGTCAGAGATCCCTCTGTTAAAGGAATTTTATCTTCATCGTTTTAACTTTTTTATGTTTCCTATTGGAAGAAGTTTGATGTATACGTTCCTTTCTATCTCATCGTTAACCTTATGCTATGTGGTGTTATTAATATCATTATAACAGGAACCGTTACAGTAATTACCTTCATAATTGCATTACGTCATAAAGGAACTGGATCACCGTATATGCCTATAAATGGGAACGGTATATCTAATAACAGCCCAGAGCCTGTTCTTCCTTATCATCAATCTTCACTTGATGAAAAAAACATTCTGGCAATCGCAAAAGAAGTAGATATCAAAATCATATCAAATTAAACATCAAATCGCACAAGCTCAACTTAATAAATTTTAGTATTTTGACATTAACTTAATTTCCTCTTGTATGAAGACATATGGGGGTGTTTTTTTTGGTTTACTTTTTTATCTTTTAAGCATTATTTAGGTGGAAAAACTTGCTAGTAAATTCTTAAACAAAAAAATACATCACCATATTTCAACTTGTAAAATAGATTTTTAACTATGTTTAATCCATTAGATATGTTAAAGCCATACATGTACTCTAAAAAAATAAATTACCAAAGCAAGTCAAGATTTCTGATAGTTAAAGTTATAAAATGTAAATAATTTCAATTTTGGTAGTAGATATATAGCAAGAGATATAGCTACAGTAGGATTACTACACAACAAATTGATGAAATTTGCATAAATGTAGATTAAATTTTAATCTTATCCAGTCTTTTTTATATTTAAAATTTTGTTTATAGTGATTTTTAGGATTTTTGAAACTAACAAGGAGTTAACTAATACTGTATAGTTGTATAAAATAGCATAAGAATGTGTTTTAAAAATTGAACTCTCATGTTTTTCAATTTTAGAATTTCTAAAAGTAAATGAATTACTGAAATAAAAAAGATATTTAGTAACACTATATAGGATTTAAAGAATATCAGTTATAAATCCAGATATCTCTTGGCATTATTGAAATGAATGTTAAGTTCAGAGATATGCTGGCTATTGGAATAAAACATAAGATATAGAACCAAAAGGCTTGTGACAATATCCAAATAAAATAGCGAATAAATTGAATCACATAAAGGTTAATTACTCACTTTTTTTAACCCCTACTCGGAATTACTGACTTTTTAAATTCAAATCCTTGGCAAAGATTTAATGTTTAATTATTATTGGCTAAATAATATTATAAAATAGTATATATATTAAATAAAAAACCAATTTTTTGTATCAAACTTAAAATGTCAAAAGGATTAAGAACTTTTTCAACGTGTGCTAACATCTTTGTCGGTGTAGTATTAGCTATTAGTATAGCTGAAACCCGCCAATACTATTATGACTATGGACATGGTATTGTACTATCCATCTTACGTTATTTTTTGGCTCACTTCGTGTTGATATCTGAAATACCCCTTGTAAAACCATTCTATCTTAAACATTTTAGATTCTATATGTTTCCACTTGGAAGAAGTTTAATGTATGCATTCCTTTCTATTTCATCATTTAGTCTTATATGGTGCGGTATTGTCAATATCATTGTACTGGGCATCATTACAGTGATTACTTTTATAATATCATTATATCATAAAGGGGAGGAATCGCCATATATGCCTATAAATGAAAATGAACCACCTAATAATAGTCCTGGGTCTGCTCTTCCCTGTTACCAGCCCTTACCTAATGATGGCAATCCATTAGCGATTCCAAACGAAATAGATGTCAAAATCGTGTCAACTTGATTTAAATAAACTTTACTATTTATGTATTATAATTTCTTTACAAGGTCACTCTTGAATATTACGATCTAAGCTTTTTTTAAATTTCAAAATATATGAGAAATTAAATTTTTACATTCTAGAATATGTAAAACACTTAAAGTCTAGCTAAAGCACTCATGGTAGCGTAAAGGTATAAAATAGTTAATCCTTTTGACTTTAACAATAAATGATAATGACATAGTATAGATCTATAATTATATGATGTTTTATAAACTATTTACAATCATTCATAATATATCTAAGCCTAATTTATGTGCCTTCAAGTTTTCAAAGATATCGTTTTTATCCCTTTATTGTTTTTTATTCATTCCTTTTTGTCTACGTTAACTTGTACAAAGCTAATTCAAAACCTCTTGATACCAGGTATCTTGTTCAAAAATAGGGCGTTGTAGATTGTTGCAGTTAGCTAATTTCTATTATTCCACTCGTCTTTTACCTTTACTGCAGTTTTGGCCCCTTTTAAACACATCCTACTCCACTTCATTTTTTACATAGATAGGATGCCTGAGACTAAATAATTAAAGTTCTTTGGAAGAAATACTTTTCAATAGCTTGTAATAGTTTTACAGATATGAATTTATTAAGAACTTTGATATTACCAACATCAAAGCTAATACCGCACATTGCCAAATTAATCCTCATTTATTTTTTATGACTCTTGGCATTCAAACAGCTAATTATAAAACCAACATTATCACAATACTCTAATTAACATTTAAGAAAGCTTTAAATACAAATAGCCATCTTATATAAACTCCAAATATTAGAAGCTTAAAAAATTTAGTAGATCAAAACCATCAATGAATAATATCATAAACAAGGCTTACAAAAGGCGGATATGGTTATCAATTATAAGGGGGACTAAACGTAGGTAATTTCATTAATTTTTTTCAATCTCCTTTTATATAAATGAAATAGCTACATCATATACAATGAACTCATAAATTTTGTACATAAGCACTATTTATAATCACGGGTGAATATATTTAAAAAGGAAATTGATGGTTTAATGTACATGTAAAATATAAACTTGAAATTAACTATATGGGAGTGTTTTTTTTGACTTCATTATTTTTTCCATTTTTTAAGCACTATTTAAGCGGAAAATTCGTTAGTAAAATTCTTAAACACAAAAATACATCCCCATATGTTAATTAAGCTGCGTATATAGATTAGTGTACAAACCTTCAATTTAACATCAAGTTGCCATTGATTAGATTGTTCCAAAAAAAGGTATAAATAATCATAAAGGATAAATAATTATTTTAATACTTTATTTAAAAAATAAACACATCAATATTAAACTTCAATGTCTAAAAGATCAAGAATTTTCTCAACATTGGCAAACATTATTATTGGTATAGTACTAGTTATAAGTGTCTTTGAAACCCGTCAATACTATTATGACTATGGACATGGTATTGTACTATCCATCTTACGTTATTTTTTGGCTCACTTCGTGTTGATATCTGAAATACCCCTTGTAAAACCATTCTATCTTAAACATTTTAGATTCTATATGTTTCCACTTGGAAGAAGTTTAATGTATGCATTCCTTTCTATTTCATCATTTAGTCTTATATGGTGCGGTATTGTCAATATCATTGTACTGGGCATCATTACAGTGATTACTTTTATAATATCATTATATCATAAAGGGGAGGAATCGCCATATATGCCTATAAATGAAAATGAACCACCTAATAATAGTCCTGGGTCTGCTCTTCCTTCGTATCAAACCTTCTCTACTGATGACGGGAATCCATCAAATCCAACCGAAGCATGTATCAAGGTTGTATCAACTTAATTTAAATAAAGATTGTTATTTGTATATCGTAGTTCTTTTATCTACCAATTTTATTTTTAAAAGTTGTGATACAAATTTTTGCATAATTATAAATACATATTACAATTTAACATATGGGGGTATTTTTATAGCTTCATTACTTTTTCTATCCTTTAAGCACTATTTGAGCGGAAAAATTATTAGTAAAATTAAGCACAAAATCCATTTAAACCTTCCAAATCCCTACAAGTTAAAATTTGATGGCAGATATTATCACGTGATATATATTTAAAACCATAAATGATCTATAAATTATTTAAAATGATGTTTAAATAAATTTCTACCAACTTTATAGTTTTAAGTTACTATTAATAGCACCTTTGGCTTCTTGTTACCTTTTACTACTTGTTCTTGTGTATCTGTTGACTTCTACTAAGCTAATTTAAAAACGTTTTATATAGCCTATCTATCTCGAAACCAGGATATCATAAATTAACACTACTTTCTGTTACTTATTCGACTTATGTTCTATTTTTCCTGCCCTTAATCTCCTTTTAGTATTTTATATTTCACTCTTTATTTTGCTTTCGCAAGTACAATAGTAGTAAGTATTTTCAAATGAAATTATTTTATAAGGTATATTATAAAGTTTTTTATTCATACTAAGTTTTTAAAGTTTTTCAGATTATAAATACTCTGGTCAACATCCCTTATATTGCTGAATTAACCGTGTTTATTTTTGTGGTCCTTGGCATTCTGGATCGAAAATTATAAATCTATTTAAAATTATCTGAGACTTAAGCAACGAACTTCAAAAAACTTTAAATACAAAATATTATTTCATTTGGGATCATCATAAAACCGCAAAAAGATATTATTGGACTGGGGTCATTAGTGAATATATACAAAATGCAGTATTTACAAGAGAAAAACACTATCACCATTTATAGAGAGGGCCAAATGCATTTAAATTTCATTAAAACTATTAAATGTCATTGTATATAAATAAATGAATAGTTTTTTTTCTACATTCATAAAAGTTCTTTTCAAATAAATAGTTGTTAGTTATAATGGATACATTTAAAAAGGAAATCAATGATTTAATATGAATACAACAAAATAAAATTACCTATATCCCTAAAAAGGGCTGTGCTATGTGAAGTAAGATGAAATCTTTATTTTAACATTAAGCTGCTATTAATCAAATAGTTACTAAAAATATTATAAATAGCTACAAAAGAAATTTCATCTTTTAAGTATTAAACTTAAAGTGTTTGAAGCATTAACAATTTTTTCATCACTCTCCAATGTTATCATTAGTACAACATTAGCTATGAACGTATATAAAACATGATATTATTATTACTAAGGACACAGTTATCCTGGACATGGTATTCTACCTCCCATTTTACGCTATTTTCAGCTCGTTTTGTATTTTTGTCTGAAATACCAGCAATCAACCAATTCTATCTTAAATATTTCAGATTTTATATGTTTCCTCCTGAAAGAAGTTTAACGTAGACACTTTTCCTTATATTATCATTTAATCAATTGCTAAAATTATATGAGACTATTTAAACAAAACCTTTCATTTTATTATTCAAGTATACATATTTTTTCATAAGGAGATAAAATAGTCAAACCTGTAAAGTATATTTTTTAAATAAAGATTACATGAGAGTGTTTTTTTTTTGACTTCATTATTTTTTCCATTTTTAAGTGCTATTTGAGTGGAAAATCTGTTAGTAAAATTCTTAAACAAAAATATATCCCCACATTTTTTCCATATATTAGAATCAGCTTTCAATAAAAACTAAAAAGTATAAATTAAGCTAAATAACTTTCAATGATTTAAAAACATAGGATATGAGTTACTGTTTACGCTAGCGTCTGTTATTGTACAGTCTTCAATTGTAGTGATAGGAAAAATTGCAGAATTTTTTAAAGAAACATGTTTAAATCTAAGATAAAATTATATACTAATTAATATCTTCATGACAATTTTTTTGACCCAATAGCTTATTGATAATATTTATATTAAAGTAACAAAACTACTGCTATGTAACTATTTAGATTAGCATCTGAGGATGTTTTTTTGGCTTCATTACTTTTCCATCTTTTAAGCGCTATTTGAGTGGAAAAACTATTAGTAAAATTCTTAAATACAAAAATACATCCCCGTCTATTTATAACTATCAGCTCTTAGGATTCTAAATTTTAACAAAAAGTTACTTTTCGAATAATTTCCAAGTAATCTTATAACAATTCGTAATAATAGACCACAAGCAAAATCCGACTTGGATGGCTATCAACCTAATTTTTGACCTGTAAATAAGTTTTTGATTGTCTTTATAAAATGCTGATATAATCATTTAACAATATTAGTTATTATAGTTGATTAGGAGCTATTAAAATTTCGATGGGTCGAACTGAGTAAAAGTAAAGCTAGGTTAAAAGCAATCTATAAAATTTTAAGAGCTGTATTAAATATTTAAATATTTTAAAATATACACTGATTAAAACTACAGCTGATCCAAGTAAAGTATATTATGCCCAATCATAAAATTAAGGATATATTTATATGAAACGGTTGTTGAATTTAACTACATTGATATGAAGATTAATGCTTAGCCTTTAAAATAGTGTATATAGCGTGAAACAAACAATTTTTATGTTGAAATAATATCTAAAGAATAGAAGATGAATAATTTTCTCAGTACTTCCTAGAGTTATTATTGATGGGTCATTAGTTATAAGTATACTTGAATATATCTAACTTTATCGATGCAGTTATATGGGTACTCTAGGATATACTCTATTCATTCTTAAAACCATTTTGTATTTATGCCCAAGTAAGATTACTAACACCATTTAAAGTATTTTGGGTTCTGAATGCTTTTTCTCAAAGAATTTCAAAGTATAGGTTGCTTTCGATTTCTTTGAACCACGAAATTAGATATGACTTTGTTGATATCACTACAGCAGATATTGCTACAGTAAATATATTTACAACCTCATACTCTTATTAAGAAAATGAATCGCTATATATGCCAATTGAGGATGATTATCTTACTGATAATTAACTCGGATCTGCCCCTCCTTACTATCAAACTACTTTCATTGGTCATGATGCTTTGTCAAATCCAATTGAAGTAAGTACCAAAGTTATATAAACGTGCATAAATTTTTTTAGCTTTTAACCGATTAGCTAATTGGGAAGATTAGCTATAATTTTAACAGTCATATATATAGTTGTTGTTTTTTTGTTTTAAATAAATAAAATAGAGAACATAAAAACCAAATGAGATTCTCATTTCTGGGTGATCCCCTCTCCTACCTTTAATATTTTTGGGAAAAGGAGCGTTTCCGCCTTGTGCTCTTACAAATCCTTTTGAGACAACCCTTGTATAAATATGAATTCCTTTCTTTCATCTAACTTATCCTTTAATTCGTTAAGATTTAATAAGTTATTATTCCGCTTTATGCCGCTTTTTTATCTCTTTAGTCTATTCCCTCTGATCGTTTTTTAAAAGTAGTTTGATCTTACTACATTAGAATATACTATTTGAGCTCTTTGCAAAGTTTATGCTTCCAATCGTTGAAATAACATGTTTTAAAGTTTCTGCAAAATTAGCTATCTAATTTACACAGTAATAATTTATTTTGAATTACTTCCAGTTTTGGACTTTATATGATGTATGTCTTTTTTTGATAGGGTTTTAATTAGTTAGTCTTTGTTTAATACATCTGATACATCTATTATGCCTGGTGCCCTTTTTCAAAGAACCAGTATGTATTTTTGCCTTCTTGACTGTTGTTAAGTCCTTTTTCCTAGATTAACTCTATCAAAACAAAAAAAGTCTAAATTCCTGTTCTTTTCTCACTGTAATTAATTCATAGATGATGGCATGTATAAAAATATTCGTGATGATTGTGTTGAAAATCGCAGAAGGAAGCATCTTCACCTATTTTGTAAAAAAATTCATATAGAGTATCCCTGTTAATAAAAGCATAGGGGATGTATTTTGTATTTAAGAATTTTATCAACAATTTTTCTACTCAAGTAGCAGTTAAAAGATGGAAAAAGTAATGAAGCCAAAAAAAGCATCCTCATAGATAGACATCCTTTTTTGAGACTACCTTTATGGCCATCTACCTCGTTTTCAAGGCTATTTTATTTAGAAATAAATACCATATTAGCTGTTTTAAATTAATATCGAAATAGCTAAGAATCTTTATTAATTGAACCCATATCATAAATTTTGAATTTTACAATAGGCTTTATTATGTAATATGCTCTAACGAATAGTTTATGTCAAAAGTATACATTTTGAAGATATAAAAGTAATATAAATATACATGTATTTGTCACTTACTATGATAAAGCTTTATATAGAGGATCTTAAAGGAGATACACAAGTTTTTGACATAAGTAAGCACTAATCTGATAACAAATAGGGATGTTTTTTTGGGTTTCATTAATTTTCCGTTTTTTAAGCGCTATTTGAGCCTAAAGGTTGTTAGTAAAATTCTTAAACAAGAAAATATATTCCCAAATACTCTTATTTAGTAAATAAAAAATATCTAGAGACTATGTGACATTCTACTATACCTTTTGCTTTCAAAAAATACCTAATTATTTGATTCAACTTGGACAATTTCTACTATATGTTCAAATTATGATTAAGAGTATTTAGTTTAACAAGATCTATGAGGAACATCATGTTAATAGTTTAACTAACACCATTGAACTATACAAGGATATATATTATTTTTGGCTCTTGGAATTCTAAACTTAACATTTAAAATTATTTATAAAGTAATATTATTCTAATCAAATACTACTAATGCTGATGTTTGAAATCACGTTAAAAAGCCACCAATGGTAGAAAAAGAAACCAATACCAGAAGGAGCAGAAATAGTTTTTAAAGCCATTTAAGGATTCAACAGAAAGATTGAAATAGAAATAATATTTATGTCAATTTCATACCTATGCTAATACGTTAATTAAAAAAGATAAATATTAGTATCATTTGCATGCGAGTCTACAATTAAATAAAGACGTTTAAGCTTTTTCATTTAATTAAAATTAGCAGAATATTTTATTTACAGAAGTAACGAATAGATTTAAGTAAAGTGTAATTAATTATAAGAACATTAGTTATAACTAGAAGAGATACTATCATCTACTCATACGAGTGAAATGAATAAAGATAAAAGGGTATAATATTAATAATACTGTATTGCGACATGTGAGATGTTTATAAAAAATTACTTTGATTTGAATTGAGGTTAATTATGTATTTGAATGAAATACTATATACAGCTATGAAGCCTTTTATCTTATATTTTGTACTCTATATTTAGATTACAATGTCTAAGAGACTAAGATTTTTTCATCCTTCGTCAATATTATTGTTGGTTTAGAGATACTTGTAAGTGTATTTAAAATGAAGTACTATTTTTAGGATTATGGACATGGAGTAATATTATCTATTTTACGGTAGATTCTATCACATTTTGTATTAGCATATGAAATACCTATTTTACAATTGCATCATCTTGAGCACTTGAAATTTTATATGTTTCCTCGTGGAAGAAGTTTGATTTATATCTTTCTTTCTCTTGCTACGTTCAATGTTATGTGGTATGGCCTGATTGATTTCTTTATAATAATCACTATGACATTACTTACGTTTATAATTTCACTTTTTTACAAAGGAAATAAATCGGCGCATATGCTTTTAGACGATAGTAATTTATTTAATCAGATTAATCTATCTAGTAGGAATCCTATGACTGCTTATCATTGTTGCCAATGTATAGTTCATAATGAATGTGGTTAACAAAATACAAATGAAATAAAGTCAAAGAGCTTTATACTAGCTTGAGCATGTTTTGTTATTTAGATACTAAGGTTAATTGTTATATTTGGAGATTTTGAATCTGCACTGTTTACATAATTCAAAAGGATATCAACCATTTCTTCTGAATAAAGTAATTAAAAAGAATTGTGTAATTTTTATCTATATGAGTTATCATTGTGTATTTGCAGTGTAAAATATTTAATTTTCATCAAAGGCGGTTTTATTATGGCGGAAATATCAAATAAATTGTTAAAGGTATAAAAATGCTGCAGTAGATCTTTTACATGAGATTAACTTTTACTCTTATAAATAAAAAATTTTGCTGTTACAGTCAATTTTACTTAATTTCCACCTAAAAATTATTATCCTTATCCCCTAGAGTAGTGTTTTATTCATTTAATAAGAGGAAAGAAAATTAATAAGCAAGGAATTAAGAGCGAGAAAGCAGCAAACAATCAAGAGAACAATTTACATCAGCGAAAATACCGATTTGAAGCTGAGAGTTTCAATCCTGGAGTTAAAAAGTGACACTAGGAGCTCTAAATCCTTAAAAAATATTTACACTTAAAGAAACGAGGTAAAATGCTCTGTTAAAGAGAGTCTGTCATCCTTGCAGATATCTTTTTATTAACATAATTGTCTTAGATAAATTATAGCTTAGCTTTTAAATTATTGATAGATGAGCCATACTATAGAAGTGGTAGCTAAAAAAGGGCTGATTCTAATGTTAGAGGGGATAAACCTTTAATAAAAGAAAAAAAGAGGTGCTCTTTAATGTAATTGAAAGATTGAAAGTCATACAGAAGTTTGGCACAATTGATTTAAAACCTTCAACTCTATGAACAATGTATAAAACAACTTACTTATTTGGTATTATATTAGAATTTATAAAAAAATATGCTATATTTTTATAAAATATAGTTACAAAAACAAAAATTATGCAGTGATATTGTAATATTTACTTGATAATTCATCTATTTTACTAAAATTTAATAAAAACAAAATGACAATAAATATTTATTAGATAATATATATCGAATAACAGTAGAAAAAATAGTGTATAACAAATATTTTAATAATTCAAAAGGTAAAGCAGTAGCTAAGTCAACGTCTTCTGAATATATAATAGACAATTTTAAAAACCCAGGAAAAAAGCAGATTTGTGTGATATATCCATCTAGTATACAGTTAGAAAAAACTATTTAAAAATAAGATAGATATAACAATAAAAAATAAAACAAAGATAAAAGAGTTTTCAAATAAAAAAGTTGTATAAATTATATGAATTTTATATTAATATTTGAAAAAATATAGTTAGTAAACCTATTCAAAAAATCAAATAATAAAAGTTATAGAATAATTTCAAACTTTAAACAAAACATAAAAATAGAAACAAAGCTAGATCTAATAAATTTAAACTACTGTGACAAACAAGTTATATCAGTATTAGGATTTGATGTTTTATATTTAAAAAATAATATGATGATAAACAAAATTCATTCTCATTATTTATTTGAAATATCAACTCATGATTTGGTATATGCAGGAAACTGTTTAATTAATTCAATATTTAAGAAGCTTTTATTTAGAAAACTTATAAAGATTAATATATAAGCAAATACAGGAAATCATTTTAAATTTCAAAAGCCTTTATATTATGTAGTTAAAGAAATTTATAAAATAAATAATAGTTTAGATTTTGATTTTGATTTTTTTGTTAAGCATTATAGAAAAAAATATTGAGATGTATTTTTTTATTTAAGAATTTTGCTAATAAATTTTTCGCTCAAACAGGGCTCAAAAAATGGAAAAAGTGATGAAACCAAATAAAACATCCTCATATAGTTGATAAACATTTTAAAAATCTTTTATAAGAGAAAAATAGTTTTGAAGCATTAGGTAAAACAAAAGGTATTAATCAACTAATTTCGATTTTCTTAATTTTTATTTACAAACATAATAGAATTACTAATTCAATTGTTAACAATGGAGAAATAAATGTAATTTTTGAAAAGTATGGAAAAAAAACAAGAGTAATGAAAATATAAGATATTAAAAAGTATTTATATTTATTAAACATAATAATAAATTATATTATTATCCACCATCTGATAGATTAAAAAAAAGTGATATAGTTTCAGTTAAAGTTACAAAGTTTATAGAAAGTATAAAAATTAAAAAATCAACCTTATCTTGTTTTACAAAAATAGCAAAAAGTTTAAAAGTTTAAATATTTGTTAAGCAAGTAATTAGTTTATTGAATAATAGGAATCAATCGTTAAATATTAATATTACTTAAATTATTAATAAATAAGTTAACAAATAGCTAAAGAGTAAGTGGCTATAATAATAAATATAAGCAATATAATTGCTTATATTATATAGGGATAGTTAGTTATAGCTTTGGGGTTAACCACTACCTCCCATACAACCGTTTGTTAACTCATTAATATATTAATGATATAGTCATAACATTGAAATTATTTATTTGTTCAATATCAAACTTGTGATCTTGACTATAAAGCAATTGGTAATAAATATTTCTCAATAAAGTTTTAGAAATATTTATTTACTTGTTTATATATTAAAACTTCGATTAATATTAATATATGGGTTATATTAGTAAAAGCCTTTCCAATCGCGGAGTCTCTATTAAATTCAATAAAAATTTCACTAGTTTATAATATAAATTGTAATAAAATGGTTTAAAAGTAGCCAAGTACTTTTGGTTTTGTGAAATATCGCTTTGTGAGCTCTATGACTGATTATGACATAACAATCACTTAAGTTGTTGTGTTCTCGAGCTCACAGACAATTAATCCCATGCTCTTATTTTGATTTGATATGATGATTTCTATCATGTAATTCCGAAGAACATCATCTCCCTATTTTGATATCCATACTTGTTGGGGTATAAAAGAGATTTTAAAACATAATAACTTGAGGCTTTCTAACTGAATTATTCCCTAATATTTTGCCTTTAATAAAGCCAGTAAATCTTTCTGGTAATATTTTACGTAGATTTTACAGTAGTATTGCCTATTCTATTTGTCTTATATAGCCCGTAGCATATTACGTACTATTCTTCACAGTTCAAGTCTATCTTAGTTATATAGGCTAATAAAACCTTTCGACTTACGGTTAGTCAATCAAGCAGGAGCTGCTTTTGACTCCAACCACTGAGTACCAGATTTCACACTTTAATAAAGAATTTATTTTTGTAGGATTTTAAGCAAAGTTTTTAAAATTTAAATATTTAAATTAGACAAAAAAATAAAACGAATTCGGATACCCCATGTGTTTTCTAGTAAGAAACGCTTTATTATAGCAATTTATAACCTCACAGGCACAAAATCGTCCAAAATACCAACAACCTATAAAGGCCTTTTGCCATGAACTAAGAAAATATAAATATTTTCAAGTATAAAACCTAAACAAACATATTTGATGAAAGGTAACTTTAGGGAAATTAAAATATTTTCAAAAACTTAGAACCTTGAAAAAATACAGAACATATTAAATTCTAATATCCCTAACTATAACCGATAAACTTTTACTGAAGATAATATATAAACAGCTACAATTAAAAAACAAAACACATTAAAATTTAAAGGGTATTTGTATACATTTTATTTTATTCTTCTTTTTGATCATAAGCTGTACGAACAGGTTTCTGGGTTATTCCCCTTTGTTTTTACACTATCTAACAAATTTTAGCATGTTATCTTTGTGCATTTTTTCCATTAAAATGCCGAAACATCAAGTATTTTATCGGCCAAAACAAAACTTTAAATATCTAAGAGAACTTTCTTCAGGGATAGGATTATTATCTAAAAGTATCCAGTAAAGTAGGGGATCTTGTCTGATAATTATCTACCTTTGAAATTAGCTGAAAGGCAAAGTAAGATCCATTTAATTCAGTTCTTCAAATAGTTTCTTACATAGCAGTGAGGATGATAAGGTTAATAGGAAGGTTATCCTTCTTTGGTGAGCTAAACTCTAAATCAATGAAACTTTTATGATATCATGATTTTAAGCTTCAATTTAATAAAGTTCTCATATTAAATAATTGTAATACTATATAAATATAAGCTATTATAAATAAAGATTAAGGTTAGAATATTATCATAATTATGGATGCTCTGGCTACCCGAAATGGAAATAAATTAGCGTACTAAGAATAAGAGTATCTCAAGCACAAATTATTCACAAAATTACTATCTGAAATTACATAATGCTCATTCCATAGTTAAAGCATCTTTGAAGCTGGATCAGTTATTTGAATTGCCTTTTTTTCATAATTTCTATGAGTTGGTAATAGCGAATTCACTAGATTTTTACAAAAGTTTGAATATTAAATTTAACAGTTTATTTTTCTTTGCTTTAATTTAGTCTAATATTTTTGCTTTATAAACATGTTTGAGATATTGAGCTATATATAAGTAGATCTTTGAAATATATATTAATATAAAGTGTGCAAAATAACCATGATTTGTGTCACTGATTTAAACCTTAAGCGAAGTATGGATTTAGGAATAATTTGCTTTAATTATAACTTTTTCCAATCATAACCTGAGTATAAGCAATATAAGATAACTATTTATTAAAGTAGAATTGGCGTTGCCAAAGCAGGATTTGAACATGTATGAAAATATACTTTACATAATGTTTCTAGGATTCGGAAAAGTATTTATTGAAAGAAAAGGATAAAAAGTTAAAGTAAAAAATGTATTCTTTTTTAATAATTGCTTTCTTAGCAACAGCTGTAATCTCAAGCGACATAATCTCATCTCTATTTACTAATGGAAAGTGCGCTAAAATAAATAATAAACTATATACATTTGGTGATGAATATACAGAGCGTAACCATTATTGGAATATCAATAATACAGTCTATAGTTTGGATTTAAATGCTGCAGTCGATCCAAAGAGCTCCAACCGTCAATGGGAATCGCTCATTCAGTGGGAGAAACCTGTCTCTCAATTTTTAATTTGTAGTGGCGCTGGAAGTGATAAAAGTAGGATTATTAATATATTTTTTGTATCGAATGGACCCTCCGTATACTATTATAATATTAATAATAAAAGTTGGAATGCTAAAGAAAGTAGTATAAGCTCATTTAATGAAGCAGCAAATATATCAGAAGCCAACAATGATGTGTTTGCCGATCCATCTAGATTCGTTGTTAGTTAAAGCGATATCAATTTAGATGAATACTTTGTGTACGTTACTAAAATGGAATCAAAAGGAAAGAATAACTTCACAGATAGAATACTAGTATATAATGAAAAAGAGAATTCATGGAGGCTCATCAAAGATAAGTTAAACTATACCGGAGTCCCAATAATGGAAGCTTATAACGGTATACTCTACTTGATTAATGGGGATAATAACCAAAACTCTGATAAAAGTTTTGTAACATCAATCAAACTTTCAGATAATGATGCAAGTACAAAACTTATAATTGGAACATCACCACGAAAGCTAGGAAAAGTAAATAGGACTCACACAAGAAATAAAAATTTGATTTATCTTGTATCTGAAAAACCATTTGAATTACATACCTTTGATTTGGAAAAATTAACCTGGTCTCAACCTTACATAACTGAAATTGAAGTAATGGTTAGATGTGCTGTATTTCACAATGATCATCTATTACTTCCTTTTGCAACTTATAAAGATAGTGATAAAGTTACTCCGATTTTCTTTTTAAAAAGTGGGTTTTTAATTGATGAACTAATTTATCAACCTAATTATGAAACTAGGAACAATATAATTGGAGGAGTAGTTGGTGGTGTATTAGGTTTGTTACTTATCATATTTGGAATATATTATTATATTAGAAGGAAAAATAATAAACCCATTATCCCAAACTTTTTCAAAAAAGATAAAAAAGGCTTTGTAAATGATACATTTTAAAGTTAATAGTGTATGATGCAGAAGTATTGAAACAAAACATTAGTTTTCTCAAACAAAAAAATAAGATTAATTTATCAGTTTAAATTTGGGGATGTTTTTTTTAACTTCATTACTTTTCCATCTTTTAAGCACTATTTGAGTAGAAAAATTGTTAGTAGGATTCTTAAACATAAAAATACATCACTATTTATCAATAGGAAATGGAACTGGATAGTAACGTTATTAAATATTTTATTTTATTTAACTTTATATAACTTAAATTATTCAATACTTGATATTTAATTTTAGTTAAGTTTATCAAATTTGTTACTATATTTAATAATTGAGTGCTAAAAGCTTAGGTAGTATAATTTCATGATTTCAATATGAGCATATCTATTATTTTTCCGGTTTATTATATTAATATTCATAAAAAAACATCTAGGCTAAATTACTATTTAATAAAAATTGGTAAATTAATATAAGTATATTTGTAACATAGAGTAAATACTAATGTAAAATTGGTCTTAAGTGAGGATGATTTTTTTGGTTTCATTACTTTTTCCACCTTTTAAGCGCTATTTAAGCAGAAATAGTAAAATTTTAAACAAAAAAGTACATCCCCAAGTGTTTAATATTGTAATTAATTAGATCATTAAATGTGGACCAAAAGTATAATAAGCTTTAATAGCCAATAATATAATAACTTTGATATCTTAAAAAGCTGTTTGTTTAAAATAACAGAAAGAAAATGAGATATCTTTTATTTCATTTATTTGGCTCCTTTTTACACAATTAAAAGCTAGACAGTTTAAACATTTTAATATTAATAAAAACGCTTCGAAATCTATTAAAGTGAATCCTGTTTTAGACTATTTATTGTCCTACATTCTATTAAGTACCATGCCTCTTTTCCCTCTATACTTCCATATTTATTATAATATTGGTAAAACAAAACATTATAGATTTATTTGAAGCTCACTTTCTTTAATAATTACTCACTAATAAATATATAATATATTGGTTCTATCAAACAAATTAAACGTAATCAAAATTTCTAAATTGTCGTTAACTTTATTTAAATTTTAAATAAATAATGGCTTTGTCTCTCAACTTTAAATGCAAACAAAATAATTTTAAAAAAAGATGCACCTTTAAATTATTTTATTGTAAAAATACTAAGGACTTATACGAATTCAAAAAATGATAATTTCAATAAACCTAACTTGACAACTAATTTTGGGTGCAGAAATCATAAAAATTCTAAAAATTCTAAAAATTCTTTTCATCAAAAAAAGAATTTTTTTGAAATTGATTCAGCATGTTTTCCGACGACGAAGAGCTTTTTGACACCATTAAAGCAGTGACCAGCTCCAATAGAGGTCGACAAGAATTAGACGCAGTTCTAAATGAAGCTATTAAAATAGTAGAAAATGATAGTGATTTGGAAAATGATAATCCAAGCATTAAAAATAAAAATAGAAATAAAAAGTTAAAAGCCGACCATGACGATCTTGACAGTGAAGATGATAATATGGAATCAAAGGAAGGCGTACAAATGGAGCCAGAGATCTTAGACTCCTTTGAAGAGGAGACCGCAAGAGAAGTAGTAGGCGAAGAGGGTAAAGAGAAATTAAAACTTAGGCATCAAGTAAGTATTTATTTATTTAATCTTCGATCAATTTATTTAATTTACCGAAAATAGGTCCGCCATCAAGTATCTATCCCACCTGGCTATCCATATGTTCCTATCCAACAGCACAAGCCAGATGCCAATCCTGCTCGTGTTTATCCATTTACTTTGGATCCTTTCCAAAAAGTAAGTATTTACTCGATTGAGCGCAATGAATCTGTGTTAGTAGCCGCCCACACATCAGCAGGTAAAACAGTAGTAGCTGAGTATGCGATTGCACAAGCCCTGAGGAATCGTCAGAGGGTTATTTATACCTCTCCAATCAAAGCTTTATCCAATCAAAAGTACCGTGAGTTTGCAGAAGAGTTTGGAGATGTTGGTTTAATGACAGGTGATGTAACAATTTCACCAAATGCATCCTGTTTGGTTATGACTACCGAAATTTTAAGGTCTATGTTATACCGTGGGTCCGAAATCGTACGAGAAGTAGCTTGGGTTATCTTTGATGAAGTGCATTATATGCGTGATAAAGAAAGAGGTGTAATTTGGGAAGAGACATTGATTCTCTTGCCTGATAAAGTAAGGTATGTATTTTTATCAGCTACTATACCAAATGCGTTAGAGTTTTCCAACTGGATCTGTAAGCTTCATGACCAACCGTGCCATGTGGTTTATACCGATTTTAGGCCTACTCCTTTGCAGCATTATCTGTTCCCGGAAGGTGGTGATGGTATTCGATTAGTTGTAGATGAGAATGGGGAGTTTAAAGAGGCCAACTTTGAAAAGGCGCTTTCACATATTAAAAAGGATACTTTGGAGGAAGAAGTTGGAGGTTCTGGAAAAGGAATGAATAGAAAAATTGGAAAAATAACACAAGGTATATAAAGATATGGTATGACAAATATAAAAAGTAACTTAATAATATTTTTAGGAAGTGAATCGGATATATCTAAAATTATCAAGCTGATCCTTACCAAAAATTATCACCCAGTGATTGTGTTTTCATTTGGTAAAAAGGGCTGTGAGTTGTTAGCGCAACAAATGTCCAAGATTGACTTCAATTCATGTATTATTCATATAATCATAACATGATGTAAGCTAATATTTTATTTATAGCTGTCGAAGCCGATTTAGTAGAAAACATCTTTAACAACGCAATGAACTCATTAAAGGAAGAAGACAGGAATTTACCACAGATTGTGAACATTTTACCATTATTAAAGCGTGGTATTGGTATCCATCACTCCGGTATTTTACAGATTTTAAAAGAAGTGATCGAACTCTTATTTCAAGAAGGTCTTATCAAAGTATTATTCGCTACTGAAACTTTTTCAATTGGTTTAAATATGCCAGCTAAAACAGTAGTTTTTACCTCAGTGCGTAAGTTTGATGGTGTAGAAAGCCGTTGGATCACATCTGGTGAATACATTCAAATGAGTGGTCGAGCAGGTCGTAGAGGTCTAGATGATCGAGGTATCGTTATTATGATGATTAATGAGAATATGGAGCCAGCAGTAGCTAAGTCAATGATCAAGGGTATGTCAGATGTGTTGAATTCTGCATTCAATTTGAATTATAATATGTTGTTGAATTTACTTAGAGTAGAAGGTATAACACCTGAAAGTATCCTTGAGAACTCTTTTATGCACTTCCAGAACCAGGCCAATTTACCTAAGTTAAAAAGGCAATTAAAAGAATTGAATAAACAATTGAGTCAAATGGAGTACGATCCTGCGCTGCCTAAATATTATATGGTTCAGCAACAGTTAGAGACTAGCTCGAAACTGTTAAGAGAGAGATTAAATCAATCCAAGATTGCTGTCCCATTTTTAAATCCTGGTAGATTGGTTAGGGTCAACCATATAGATGTTGATTTTGGATATGGGTTTGTGGTCAATTTAACTTCGAAAGAAGCCATCGTCAATTTAACTTCGAAAGAAGCCAAAAATGGCACCATTGCTGAAAAGGTAGGTGTAGTTGTAGTAGATGTACTATTACCATTAGATAAGAAGAGTGCAAGTTCAGAAATCAGTTATGATTTCAAGTTAAACAATACTATTAGCACTTTATTAAGACCTTATAATCCAAAAGATCCATCTAGCAAAAAGGTTTGGAAGGTAAATCTTATGACCTCATTATTATTTATTTTTTATTTATCACTGTTACAGGTCATTCCAGTAGTATTATCTTTATTAGATGGATACTCTCAAATTATGGTGAAATTACCAACTGATTTAACCAGCAAAGCTAACATTGAAAAGATAGATATGATATATAGTGTAATGATTGATTTAATAATATATGTAAATAATAATATTTAAAAATTTAAATAGGAGATTAACAAAAGGTATAAAGTATATCCCTTATTGGATCCTATAAAGAACATGAAATTAACTGGTGAAGATAATAAAAATATTGTAAAGATGGTAGCTGATTGTGAAAAGAGGTTACTTGAACAACCGATTAGTAATGATCCTCTATTAGAAGAAAAAAAACAACAGTATGATGAATATTTAAAAATGGAAAACTTGGCCAAAAAACTAAAGGAAAAAGTCAGCAGTAGTAATAACATTGAAAAGATGGATGAGTTAAAATGTAGACGTAGAATATTACGCCGTTTAGGTTTTGTATCCCCTTCAGATGTAATTGAAATTAAGGGCAGAGGTAGCTTGTGAGATCACTAACCCTGGAGAATTATTGTTAACTGAATTGATCTTTTGTGGTATGTTTACAGATTTAACAGTGGAGCAGTCCGTTGCTATTTTATCCTGCTTTGTATTTGATGAAAATACTGATAATGATGATGTACAAGTACGTGATGAACTTAAAGAGGCATTCAATACTATCCAACAGAAAGCAAAATATATATGCAAAGTCACTAACGAATGTAGGATTCCAATGGAAGAAGATCTTTATTTAAAAACATTTAAACCTGATCTTATGGATGTAGTATTAGCTTGGTGTGCTGGTGTTAGTTTCGAACAGCTGTGCGGAATGACTGAAGTGTTTGAGGGGTCCATTATTCGTATGTTTCGCAGATTGGAGGAATTGCTAAGACAGATGGCTATGGCTAGTAAAACCATTGGTAACAATGAACTTGAGATTAAATTTTCAGAGGGTGTTAGGTTGATCAAAAGAGATATTATATTTGCGGCATCGCTTTATTTGTAAAAATAGTGAAAAGAATAGGCGTTATGTTCTTATAGTGGCAGTGGTATAGATATTTTTTAAAATAAAATTATATTGGGTTTAAACCCTTTTTATATTATGTTAAAATTGTATTTACGTTATTTTAAAACATTATTGTAAAATTCTATCATGAAAAAATATTTTAATGCTTTTAGAATTTAGAACTATAATACAAATGTAAAATAAAAGATATATTAAGTAGCATTTATTCGGAATAAAACCTTAAAATAGATTAGTTTAGCTCAAATGGAACAATTATGGAGATATTTTTTATCAACTGTCCTTTTTTGTTACTTTTGAATTTACAAACTAATTAACCAGTACGCCGTTCAAGCTTATATGTGTGCTAGTTAGCTACTGATTTCAAAATAAAAACCAAGCTAACAAGCCTCAAGTTAATAATAAAAGAAATAGTTGATTATAAAATTCACCATTTATCAACACTTTAGAACTTAAATAACTGCACTGGTTAATTTCTAAACTTGAAAATAGCAAAAAGGATAACTGACAAAAAACATTCCAATAAATCAGTTTTTTAAGCACTGAAAAAACATGGCTACAATTTTAAAAGCCATCAACCAAAGTTTCGTTCCATCAGTCTATTGGTTGATACTAGCCAATTATATTTCAAAAATGTATTCTTTCCTAAAACAACATTTTGAACTCTAGAAAAATAACACCAAGCCACTTCAATTTTAAAAAAGACAATGAAAATACAACCATTAACACCTGAAGAAGCACAAAGATATCGAAATTTATACATCAGTCTTAATGGAGATGAAAGACGCTTATTAACAGGGGATAAAGCCAGACAGGTCTTTCTACAGAGTAATTTGAATGCTCAAGAATTATTTTATATTTGGTAAGTAAAATTTTATTTTCTAATAAAATATAAATCTAGTGTCCTTTTTCCTTTATTGAAACTAAACAGTGTATGCTGAGACTTAAACTAAACTATTAATAGGAACTTATTAGATCCAAATAATCGAGGTTCTTTAGATCTCAATCAATTTTGTTTAGGTTTACATATCATTCAAGCAAGAGTAAATGGTTGTGATTTGCCAAATAGTTTAAATGAAATCCCAATTTATAATAATAGCAGTCCTCAGCCAGCTATAAATAACGTGAATCCTATGTTTAATAATAATAATCCCAACTTAACGGTGCTTAAAACTGGCTATATGAACAGTAATAATAATAATAATTCGATGAATCAAGAAATAATTTCCAAACTTTTAATAATAATAATAATAATAATAATAATAATAATAATAATAATAATAATTTACATACTAATATGCAACCATTTAACCAAGCAGGGACTAGAGTTAAAGCCTCAAATAAAAAAGAAGGTTTGCTAAACAACATCAAATTACTTGAAGGTAAACTCGAAGCCCTCAAAAAGAAGCAAAGTATAACCAAAAGGGATAAACCATTACCAGAAAGTTCGTTAAATAATGGTAAAGAATTATATAAACAAGTACCAATCTTTAAAGAAGCCTTTTTTGAAATATATTATCAAAAATTAGAACAAAAATATCAAAAGATAGATTCTAAAGAGTATGAAAAAGTTATTCAATTATACGAAAAAAACCAGCAATTAAAAAATGGTAATTGGGTTGAAAATGAGTTGATTAATAGTTTAAATAAATGCTATGAGATTAAGTTAGAAATATTTAAAGTTGAAGACAGTGTGCAATATGGATATAAGTTGGGTGGTGAGAAGAAAGAGGAGGTAGAGGAAGAAGGGGATGAAATTAGTAGAAAAGCAAAAGAGTTATTAAGAAAAAGGATGCAACAGTTGAATTTAAATAATGAAAATGAAACTCAAGGAATTAATGAAGAAGCTAAACAAAGGATCAAGGAATATGAAATTGAACTTGAAATCAAAAAAGAAGAAGAAATCAATCGAATTAAAGCAATTCAACAAGAAAAAGAAGAAATTCAAAGTAAAATGGAAACGATTAAAAGGAATTTAATACCTGAAAATTTTATGAAAGAAAAGATAAAGTTTAACAATTTCAAAGTTAAAATGAATTTATATAAATCTTTTGAAGCTAGTAAGAATGTGTATTTTAAATCATTTTTAAAGGATTTAATAAGGCTATCGGAGAATATCAATATTAAAGACGTTGAATTGTTAGCTATTCCAGAAAAGAAAACAAAGGATGCTAAAGTGGAGGATATTAGTGATAATATTGCTGATAGAAATACTATTAATAACATCGGTAATGTTAGAAGCAACGAGCTATTTAGCAACGGTAATATAAGTAAATCGATTGCATCTAAACAACCTGAAAAAGAAATTGATCAAAATATAATAATAAAAGAGAAAGAGATTACGAAAGAAGTAGAAAAACCAAGAGTGGAAGTAATAGAACCAAAAGCGGAAGTAATAGAACCAAAAGTAGAAATAAAAGAAGATCCAAAGGAAAGAATTATTGAAAAAGAAAGCAAATTAGAAGAAGTAAAGAGTAATAATCCATTTTTAAATAAACAAAGCCATAATCCATTCTTTAACCAATTGAATAATATTAATAACAATAAAGAGGAAAGAGTAAAGCAAGATGATGTCCTTGAGAGTAAAGATAATAAAGAAGAATTACAGGAAAAAAGTATAGTTGAAGAAATAAGTAATAAGGATACAAATAAAAATAATGAAGAGGTAATTGGGTTAAAAGAAGAAGAACAAGGAGAACAAGAACAAAATATACTTTATAAAGCAATTGCTAGCTATGATTATTCAGTTGAAGATAGTGAATTTGAATTTCAATGTAACGATTATTTAAATGTATTAGAAGAAAATGAAGAATGGCTATTAGGCTATTTAATAAACAATCCCTCTTTAATGGATTGGTTTCCTAAATCTTATGTTGAAGTTGTTAATGAAGATGGGGAAATTGAATATAAGCAACAAAATAATTTATTTAATGATGATGATCAAATTAATAATTATGAGGATAGTCATGAAGATAATGCATTTGATAATTATGCTAATACTGATAATGTATTTGACAATTCTATTAAGGACAACAACATCTTTAATACCAAACAATATAATGAGGATACAATCATCGAAACAGAAGAAATTAACAAAGATATTGAAAACAATGAAATAGCAGAAGAAACTATTTTTAATAATGAGAATATAGAAGAGAGAAGTAAATATAAATTATTGTTTGAATATAGTAATGAGAATGAAGAAGATGAAGACAATACGGTTTTTGAACCAGATAGTATTTTTATTGTTATTGAAAAAGAAGATCCTGATTGGTGGCTATGCCATTCAATTGATAATGAAGAAAAATTGATCTATTTGCCAGCTAGTTATTTGGAGTTTTATGAGAATCTATAGTAAATAATTTAATAGTTAGTATGTTAGTCCCATATCGATTAAATTGAGAATTTTTTCAAGATATAATACATTATTTTAAATAAATATAATGGAAATAAAATTTAATATGAATATAAGTTATTGAGTTTTTTTACTAAAATTTTAAAAATAGTTAATGATTTATAGCACTATTTTATAATAACTAAATATTTATTATATTGGAAATTGAAGTGTATAGTATGTTTTTATTTACTAGTATATAACTATTAATAGGTTTAATAAAAAACTATTAGTTTTATTTTAATGAGTCAAATTTCTAATAAATGAATTAATTTTTATATCACAAATGAATAGCTAAATTTCGAAATCTTAAACCTAAATTTAATTAAATCCGAAACTTTGTGGGATTTTTTTTAAAATCCGATAAGAAATCAGATTTAAAAAATATTAATTAATTTTCTGCTAATATCAATTAAACTATTTTTAACAATGGTATATAGAAAACAATTAATAACTCGTATACTTACTAATAAATCAGCTTCAACTTGTTTTTTCAATTCTAACTACTCTGTAAAATCTAAATTGTTAAAGGAGGTAATAGTTTTCATTTAATTATAGATAACAAGAGTTTAATTTCTTTTTAGTTTACTAATGCTTCTACTTTAAGTGCAGATCATGATGCCAAAAATAACATGTCTCAAATAGAAAATCAAAAAATTATTCAGAATAGTCTTTCTGGCGATATTGAAAATATCAAATCTGTATTTAAATTAACAAAAGAAGAACTTATTGAACTTAAGCAAAGCGTTGAACAACATCCAATATTAAATCAATTAATTCAGCCAAGTTTCGAGAATTATAATTTATTAGAGATGCTTACATTTTATACTAAACTAAAGAGAAGTATTTTAAATAAAGATGAAGAGGGAATGAAATTAATATTAATTCCAAAATTGAAAAAAAAAATTACATACATAGGAATGAAATGAATATAATAATTTATACTTATTGTGAATTTTTGGCCATTAATGAAGGAGATAAAAATAAGTTTATACAATTAATTTATGATCTATTTAATATTATTGAAAGTTATTATCAAAAGCTGTTTTTATTTAATAGTAATCAATTTGACATGTTATTTCAAACAATTGAAAAAGTAAAGTTAAATGAGATGGATAAATTTGAATTGATGTTAAATATTAAATGCAAATTAAATGAGCTAGGAATTCAATTTAATAATATTCAACAATATACTCCTTTTTTTATTACTTTATTAAATGAAACATCGATAGCTAGTGGTATTAAAGATATAAATATAAATAGTAGAGATATAGAAATAGATATTAGTCAATTATTAACTTCAACAGAAAAAAGTCATACTAGTAATGAATATAATGAACAATTAAGAATAAAGCTACAATTAGTTGAAGAAGAGATGTTAAAAGAGGAAATAATTTATGATTTAAAACATTTAAAATTAAGTTTAATATTATTATCTTTCAATAAATTCAATTACAAATTAATGATTGATCGATTTAACTCAATGAATCAAAAAGATATTGAATGTTATTTTATTTTATTTAAATTTGCTTTACTTCAACCTGAATATAGTCGTAAGGTATTACATGTGTTTTTTGATCAATTCATTAGAAACGAAAATAATATATTGGGAAGTAAAGAAAGGAGCAATGTAGAAACTATGATGAAATATTTGATTTTATTAGTTGATAATAGTAAAGATCCGAGTACCTTTTTATTATTTAATAGATATTATCAACACGTGAACCAACATAATAATATTCAATTAACACAAGAACAATTAAAGTTGTTATTAAAATATCAACATTACACACAATTTAAAATTTCATTTAATTTATTAATTAAAGATATTGAAAGTTATAATGATCCAGAATATAATTTGATTTTATTAGTTTATTATACTCAAACCAAAAATTACATTCAAGCTAATGAATTAATTAAAGAAATGATACAAAATGGTAAATTTCAACAAATATCAATTGTAGAAGCAGCAGCACAAAATTCCATTTTTCAATTTTATACTGAAAGTATAAATAATAATAATAGAATTTCATTTACATATGATCAACAAATACTTATAAGTTTATATTTAATTAACATAATTAATTTAAATTTACCAATTTATTTAAACTATGTTTGGTATTCTATTCCATTTCACCTATTTACTCCCTGCTACTTGCCCATCTCCTTCTTAGCTTATATCAAATCTAAAGTTTTGTTATTAGATTCAAGTGTTGATATTGAAATGTGGGATCAATTAATAGAATTAAAACAAAACCAACAAAACGGTAATAATAATATACATCCATTAGAAAAAGATGAATGGTTATGGCAAATAATAACAAAAAATTAAATTTTTAAAAATAAATAATAAAACAAAAAACAATAAAAATTCATAATACATATAATTATTTATTTTTTCACACTTCTTATTTTAAGTTTACTTTTCATTCTTTAGTTCTTTACTTTCCAGTTGAATCTCATGTAGATTATTATTTACAATAATAGAATGAAATGAAGTATTGTTATCTGACTCTTCATTGATACTATCATTCAAATTATATGGGTTTTCTAAAATTTCTGTTTGAAATGAAGCAATAGAAACTGGTCTTTGATTTCCATCTTTATCATGAAGCTTAGTTGGCATTCTAGTTTGAAATGAAGTTGGAGCAATTAAAACTTCGGAATGAGTAGAACCATTGAAACTAGGATTCTTAAATAAACTAACTCGATTAGAATTTCTATTACCATTTTGAGCAACATCAATAATAGTTCCTGGCTCAAACAAATCTTCGATATCCTGTTCCACTTTAATAACCTTAGCTTTTTGTTTATTATTTGTATCAAAATTATGCTTTTTTGTTGTTAATAAAACAGAACCTCGTTGACTTTCTCCGGATAAACTTAACATGGATAGCCTTTTATTTAATAATTCGACATCTTCGTCTCCTGTCTATAATTAAATTGAAATGAATAAAAATTAATAATTATAAACTTGAATCTTTACCATCATAATAATAGAATCCCTATTAGCTCGATATCTAACATATGTATGGATACCACCATGTTTTTCAATTTCCTTTTTGTTTCTAAAATAAAATACACCACCAATAATCAATATCAATACAATAACTGAACCAACTGAAGTCGATGCAATTAAAGCTACATTAACTTCATTAGGTTTATTTGAATCTTTAATTGGTATACATTCTTCTTTTTGACATTCCCAGCAACTACGCGGGCGTATTACACATTGTTGAGTATAATCACAACTACATCGTTCAATTTGTTGAGCTCGACAATCTCCTTCAGATAAACAACCCTCTCGTCTTTCTAAAATTCTTTAAATTTAACATGGGATGAATTATGGGACTAATGAAATTACCTAAAGTATTTGATAGAATAGAGTTCAAGCTTAGTAAAGCAAAGAGAATAACGAATAAACGTTGACTATACATTGTTTTAAGTTATTGAAATTAAATTGATAATATATAAAATTGTAAAAAAGATAAGAATAAATTAATTTAGAGAGTTGAGCCTTAACAATTGAGTAATTTTTTTGTTACTTTAATCAAATTTTTAGCTTAGGTGGTTCTTAATCGATTTAGGTGATTGGTGGGCTCTTGTTCTTGGTAATTTATTAAGTGATTTGAGCTAAATTTGGTAGTCTCAATTGTTAAAATTGAAGCCTAATTTTTGAATTTGGACTTGAAATTAATTAAATCACATTGAACGTTGTTTATTTTGAATAGAAAAATTGGGTATAATTGATTAATTTGCTAATTATGTTGAATACCAGGCTTTAAAGGGCAATAAAAGGCTATAAAAATGATTTTGGTTAATACTATAAATAGTGTTCAAACGCAATTAATATTTCACTTTAATATATTAAATATTTGTGAATTTTCAGATGTTTTATTTTTTGAAATAAAAAAATCCAAGGTGATGCTTTTAAAGCATATTTTTGAATGTAATTTCTAGAAAGAAATAAAAAGCACAAAATAATGCTAATGTGAAAATATAATAAAAAGGTACCTTGAAAAATGTATGGTTTTATCAACATTTAGTTTTGTTTCAAAGAGAAATAAATGAGAAATACTTGATCCGCTTATAAATTTACAAAGATTTTCTATTCAGAGAACAAAAAGGAGGACTTGCTGGAAGGGTAGAGTAAAAAGCTGAGAGGCTACAACCAAAGGTTTAGTAAAATAAAGCAAAAATATATGGGCTTCTAATAGTTAATAACAGAATTCATAGAACTTAATAAAAAGCAATATTGGTAAATTGATCATCCTATCTTGTTCCTTAAACACTAAATATTTTATATAGTATAGAGTGCAAATCCATCATAAGTTCACGCAGTTTAGCATTACAATCGTTTCCATTGCATTACTAATTGCACTGTTATCCATAAACTCAATAGATGCAACAAGTAATGATGGGGTAGCTAATTCAATTGATTTCTTTAGACATTTATTAATTTAAAATTGTATGTAATTTTCAATACTTATAAATTTGGGAAAAAGAATAAGAAATAAAGAAATAAAGAAATAAAGAAACAAAGAAATAAAGAAATAAAGAAATAAAGAAACAAAGAAAATCGTCAAATATGGCTTCAAAATTACTGATCTTAATTTGTTTTATAAAGTTATATTTGGCTAAATTATCCTTTACAAATAATATGGCTTCAAAATTATTGATCTTAATTTGTTTTATAAAGTTATATTTGGCTAAATTATCCTTTACATTAATATGATGACCTGGACCTAAATTTTCTTAAACAATGAGGTTTAAATTAGGGTTAAATTCTATATCATTACTACCAAACTCTCCAAGTGTTATCTTAAGTACCTTTAAATTTGTATATTTTGTTTTATATCGAACCTATTAATGTACAAATCACCACAATATAATCCAAATGAATTTAATCTATTTGGGTTTAATCCATTAGTAACATGTATAAACGTTATATCACAATTATTGTACTTGAACACTCCACTTTGACCTAAATATTTACCAAATACACGTGAATACGGTCATATAAGTAAAATGTACATAATTAATTTTATTAATTTTAGCAGCCTGGGAGTTAACTTTTTAGCTTTGTAATCATTGTCTGTATTATTATTATTATCACTGTCATAATAACTATAAAAATAATTTATGAGCTCATTAAGTTTATCGTTACTACTGTTACTATGAACATTTACATTTCAAGTATCACTATTAACCTTACTTATATCATCATCTGGTTCACTTGAATAGTAAACAGATGTTATATTTGGACAATAACAAAAATTGTTGATGCATGGATTTTACGCTTACGTGCTTTAATGATCAGTACCTCCTAATGAAATGTTACTGAAAACATGAATACTTATTGGCATTGTCATGATTATATAGTAAATTAAAAAACATAAATCAACTATTATTCTGGATGGACTAGCTCGAATATCTCTTCTATTAATATGTTGGTTAATTGATCAAACAGTATTATTGTTTTAAAATAAAATAAAAGTAAGAAAGAGCTTAATAAAATTATCTATGATCTATAGCTATGATTTTGAAATCAAGTGATCACATGAAGTATTAATATGAAGCAGATTAAAATCAGCTAAATAGATCTAGATTGTGCTTCGAGGCTATGACATTCATCCAATTGATGTAAACTTTAAACTGAAGATCAAAATAACTCAATAGTTACAATATTCTGATAGATTAATAGTCGAAGTTTATAGATATTTTATAAACTCTAAAACTATCAATCTATATAATAATGAATAGGCTTTATAATACCAACAATAAAATAACTTCATTATACAGTAATAAAACTCTAAATTGATAACTAGTTTTATTTTTAATAAAATAGATTAAGCTGGACCACCCATCATTTGTGAAAGTCTTGAAAGTACTTGATCAAAAGGAGAGCCAGCAAACCCAGGGATAAGACCATTTTCACCACCCAATTTTAATAAACCTTCGAATTGTCTTCTTTCAACAGTATTTTTATGATGATGACCATGGCCGCTTCCAGTCGGCAAACTTAATACTATAGCTGGTAAATAAATTAGGGGTAATAATTTCATGATTTGTTATTGAATTGATGATTTTTTTTGTTGGATCTTTAATCTTTTTATACTTTACAATCAATATTTTAATTACCATCCCCAATTTCCTCTTATTATAAATAAATTAAGGTCTTCTCTTTTGAACCGCACTTTAATTGACTTCATTTTTATTTAGCGAGATACAGTAATAATTTTCTAATAAAAGTATAACTAATAAACAATTAATCAATAATAAATTACTATCTTACATAATAAATTTAAAGTACTATTACTAATAAAAATAATTTACTATCAATATCATTTGCTAATAATAAATAATGTATAATTAATAAATTAAAAAAAGGCATAAGATAAAAATAGAAAATATCAAAAGATCTTAAATACTAAAAACATAAATATTAAATCAATATGTTACATATTCATTATTTAATACTGCAAATATCTAATTTTTTATTTCAAATATTTGATTTATAATTGTACAATATTAGCTATGAGCTAATTTAAACCCCAAGGTTCAACTTTTTCTTGGGTTTGACTTATTAAAGTAGTAAATTAAACAAAAATGCTATAAAAATGAAGGGTGTGTTTTTGTGAAATTATTAAAGAAACAGTGGATTAATGAAACATATATATATATATATTGAAAATGAGATTACAGTGTATTTAAATAATTGTCCAGATTTAAATCTATGTTTTATTTCTATAATCGTGATATTTATGACAGGTGTTTTAATGATAATAATATTAGAGTAGTTATTGTATTGTCGAAATTGAAAGAAATGACCATAGTCACTTTTAAGGACGAACAATACCTAGGCCTATTTAGTGAATATTTTAATCAGTTCAAAACATTTGACTTTTTTGGAGACAGTATGTGTATTAGAAATGTAATTAAGTTGCTAAGCCTGAGTATATTGAGGTTACTTAGAATACGAACTTCAGAAAAAACGAATTTTGATAGGTTAGATATCATCAAAATGAAATTTAATCAATTAACGATACTATTTTTAACTTTTTGCAAACTTAATTTTACTCCTATTAAATTTGGTCCAAATGTAAATTTTACTTCTGATTTAGAGTTATAAATCAATGAAACTTATGGATTTGAATTTAATATTAAGTATTTTGGCAATTTAAGGCAACTAAAGAGTATAAAATTCAATTATTGAAGTCAATAACCCTTGATTTTTGAGCTTACATAAAATCACTTTTCTTTTTACAAAAAAGTTAAAGTCTCTACAATTGATCTTGACTTTAATTCATTTTTTGCTACATCTTATAATAAAACATTGTGTAGTATGGGAATATTTCTTTTGATTTCATTACTTTCCCGTTTTTTAAGCACTATTTGGATGGAAAAATTGGTAGTAAAATTCTTAAACACAAAAACACATCCCCATATGTTCACTCTTTTTTATAGCCTTCATATCTATCTTTTTACTACCTCTCTATAGAAAAAGAGTTAAACTCAAAACTTTCTACTATCCTTTACCATTACCCATACGTGTTGCTCTTACCATTTCACCATATCCTTATGTTCTCTCCTAATCTAACACTTTTATCTTCATTTTAACACATCAGGCCTTATACTATTTATAGACCAAATTCCTGTACTATTATATTAGCACTTTGAGTCCTCCTTATCACTAACTCCAACACCAACACCAACCTTTCCTGGACCTTATTCCTTTTGATTTAGTATCGCACCTTGTACCTAAGGTTTTACTCCTGACTTGGTTCCTAATTCTGGCTACAGAGCTTTATAATCTTCACAAAAGTTTTGACTTAAAATAAATTAACTCTATTTCACTTTCGTTCTTAACCTTTAATTCTGTTAGTCTGTCGATCCAGTATGAATCTTTATGGATACAGAAAATAACTTAGATCCCGCTTTGCCTTTCATAGTAAGACAAAATAAGAAGGATTTAAACTCTTTTTTTGTTCTTTCATCAACCCTAAAGGGATGACATGGTCCCCAGTAGTTACTGTTACTACCATTTATCACTTATGTTTCAGTTAATAGGATACTTAGGCGGAAGCTTTTCAAAAAAAGTAATAAATCATTAGATTATTTATATTTTTTATTGTTTAAAGTAGTTTCATATCAATGGAGCTAAACTTTAATACTTGATATTATAATTAATCAAGCAACTTTAAACTGCAATATTGAATACTATAATAAATAAATTAGCTTTTAGATAAATTTTATATCATTATTTTTAGTAAAATTTTTGTTATTTAAATCATAGGTTAAATGGACTAAATCTACTATAATTTTCTAACATCTCTTGTATACGAGTGATAATGAGAGTTCAAAAAAATACTTCAATTACTCTCACTTTCTTTCGCTTTGATATAGAGATGTCCAAATTGGTTTCAGAATTTATTTAAAAATTAATCTGAAGTTTTTAAGTTCTTAACATATGATTGGCTAAATTTAAAAAGCTTAAAGTTAAATAAAAAAAATTAACTTAAATGCTTTGTTTTGATTGTTTTGTTTTTATTGAATATTTAGTGATATATAATACAGATAATTATCTAATTTTGCTTTTTATTAAAATTAAAATAAGCGTAAGTTTTTGTAGTTAAACTTTAGTTTTTAAAATTTTTAATATAATAGGGAGAAGCATACTATATAAACATAATTTATTTACATTAATTTTAACAACTATTTATAATAACCTATAGCTTATGGAATTTTATAATAATAATAATAAAAACTATTAAAGTTTAATATTGATAATAATAAACTTAATTAAATAGTATACAAAATTAATTCTTTAAAGGAAACAGGAAGTAAAAACCAACAAGTAGCGTTATTATCAACTATAGCTTTAATATATTTTTTTGATGTAAAGATCTTAGATTTGATACAAGTAGAAATTAATATGGGGTTGTCTGAATTAGTTTCATTATTTTATCCAATTTTTGAAAAGTTTTGTATTTTAAAAACTTCGCTTAAAATTCTATAAAATCATATCTTTTATTAAAACAAAAGTACCCAAACACAGTTCTAAATCATTCTATTATAGTTTATACTGTAAGCTAGTTGAATTTCTACTAGATCTTAAATATATGTTCTTATAAAGCTTAATTGAGAAATATTTATTATCAACTGCTTTATAACCAACATTTTAGATTTATTATCAAATAAATAAACTATTTTAATGTTATAACTACATTATTAATATATTGCCAAGTTAACAAATAGCTGCATGGGAGGGAGTGGTTAGCACCAAAACTATAATTAACCATCCCTATATAGTGCAAGTAATAATAGTTTTTACATATTATTACAGTTACTTGTTCTTTGACTATTTATTAACTTAGCTATTAATAACTTAAGTAATCTTAACATTTAATAATCTATTTCTATCATTCAACAAGCTACTTACTTGCTTAGTAAATATCGAAATTTTTAAATTCTCTGTTATCTTCGTAAGGTAAGCTGGGATCGATCTTTTAATTTTTCTGTTTTCTATAGACTCTATAACTTTAATTGGAACTATATCGCTTTTTTTTGATGTATCAGATACTGGATAACAATGTAGTTTATTATTATGTTTAATAAAGTGTAAATACTTCTTAATGCCCTGCATCTCTATTATTCTTTTTGTATTTTTGTTTCTTTCATACTTTTTAAAAATTATATCTGTTTTTTCATTTTTAACAATCGAGTTATTAATTTTATTATGCTCGCAAATAAAAGCCTCAAATCTTGAAATTAATTGATTGATATCTTCTATTTTACCTAACGCTTCAAAATTACCTTTCTATTTTGAAAGGTTCCCAAGATGTCCATCAACTATACTTTTTCCATGATGCTCAGCAAAAAAATTAAGATTAACATTCAAACTACTATTTATTTTATGAATTTCTTTAAACATATAGTGTAGAAACTCTTGGGATCTAAAATGATTTCCTGTATCTGCCCATATATTAATTTTTGTAAACTTTTTAAATAGAAGCTCTGTAGAGATCAAATTGATTAAACAATCTCCTGCATATGCTGAATCATGATTCAATATTTCAGATAAATAATCAAAGTAAACTTTGCCTATTGTTTTATGATCTTTTAAATACAAAACACCAAAACCTAATACTGATATAGCTTGTTTATTATAATGATCTAGATTTATTGAATCTGGTCTTGTTCCTATTTCCATATTTTGTTTAAAATCTAAAACTATTATACAACTTTTGTTATTTAATTTTTTGATAGTTTCATTAAATGTGTTTTTTTGAGTATCAACACAGAATTTATGTAATTTGTATAGTTTTTCTTCTTCGTTGAAAATTTCTTGTATCTCTGCTTTGTTTTTTGCTGTATTTATTTTATTTTCAAATAACTTTTTTCTAACTGTATACTGGGTACATATATTACATAGATCCGTTTTTCTTGCTGGATTTTTGAAATTACTTGGTATATATTTAAAGAACGTTGACCTAGCTACTGCTTTATCTCTTAGATCATTCAAATATTTACTGTATATCATCCTTCTACTTTTATTTAATATATATATATTATCTGATGAATATTTACTATCGTTATTTTTTTTATTAAATCTTGATGAAATAGTTGAATCATTTAGTAAATATTGTATGGTAGTTTCAATTTGCTCATCTTTAATTTTTTTTGTATTTTTAATAATAGGTTTTAATGTTGATATTTTATTATTATTACTTGTTTTTGAATAATCATATTGATTTCTATTTATATTAAACCCAAAACTTTTACATTCATCAAAAGAACATACTGAAGCTATAGTTGATAATAACGCTACTTGCTGATTTTTGTTTCCTGTTTCCCTTAAAGCACTAATTTTATATATTGATTGATTAAGTTTATTATTGTTAATAGTAAACTTTGATAATATATCTTTTCTTTATTTCGTTTTATTATAAAATTCCATAAACCTTGGGTTATTATAAGTAGCTCTTAAAATTGATGTAAATGAATTACAATGTTTATATTGTGTACTCCTCCCTATTGTATTGAAATTTTCAAAAATTCCATTTCGAAGTTTAGTTATGAAAGTTGCATTTTATTTTTATTTCAACAAAAAATAAAGTCAAATAAGTGCATTTATATAATTAGGAAAATTAGCTATTTAAGAAAAGGAAACAATTAAAATAAGTTTTAAATAGAGACATTTAATTTTAGGCTTTTTAGATTTAACCGTTATATTGGACACAAACTTAAAATTTTAAATTTGGATTAATTTCCAAGTAGATTTTGAAACCAATTAGAACAGCCCCATATGCTAATTGTTTATTGAGTTACTAAACCTCATTTCACTAATCACAGATATTCAATCGATTTATTTTGCTAATAAAAACTTCCTTAATAACCAACCTAAAAATGGTATATTTCTTAAATGTGATAACTATAATTTAACCAAATGTAAGTTTATCAAAAAAACTGAAATTAGCTACTTTAAGATTAAAATCAGGGTCCTTTTACCTTATATTGTTTTTTCCAAAACTTGAAATAGTTAAAGCTAATTACTTGAGTTTAAAAAGCGAAGATAGATGAGACCTTGATTATAAATATATTAATACTACTCCACTATTACTTATCATAGCTTTAAAAGATTGTGATGAGACATTCCTTGATAGTTCATCAAAATATATCTCATTTTTAAATCAGATGAAATTATAAATAATTCAGGTAATAAGCTACATTTTAACATTTATTTTTATTATTGAATCATGTTATGTATAAATTAAATATATTTTTTTATGTGGTTCTATAAAATTTAAAATGTTGTCATACTAATACACCTTAAACCTTAATGTTTTATTTTATGCTTTATTAGATAACAGATTATAATATTTAATAAATTTACACAAAAATCAACTCTTAAGTAAAATGTACTTACATCATGTTTAATAAAGTCCCCACTATTTAAACTCTGTATTAAATGATCTAATTCACATGTAACACATTGGTATTACTTCTATAAAAATAGTACAATAAATGAAAATGTGTTTTGTTTGAGAATTTTACTACAATCTTTCCACTCAAATAGCGCTTAAAAAATGGAAAAATAATGAAACCAAAAAAAACAGCCCCAAATATTTAAATAACCAGATTACGTTTATTGTTAACTGTTATAGCAATAGGGTGATTTAGGAATACAGTAGGGATATAGAAAAATTGCTTTTAGCATTTTGACATTCTAGCCTTTCTTAAGTTTTACTATACAACTTAATTTAGTAAATTAGTCAAACCTCGTACTTTAAAAGGTAAATTTAAAATGTTTAGCCAGTAGTATTCCAGTACGTAGCAGTATCTTGACTAAATTTTTGTCCATAAAATTCAATTAGGAGCTGAAATCAACAAAATCAATATTTAATTCTTTCCCTTTTTTTTCGATTATATAATTCCGAAATGCAATTAGAATTTGATAAACTATCTGATATATTACTAAAAGAAGCCTTTAAACCAGTAAATCCAGAAGAGTCAATCGATTTGTGTTTCTTAAATAAAGAGTTATTTAACATTGCAAACAAAGTAAGTGATGTATAACTCAACTTATTGACTATATAATCAAACTAGCTTTACTAAATATTGGGAATATTAATAGGAACTTGTTGAAGAGAATCGATTATTTATAAAACATATGGATACTGAAAGCAAGGATCTTGAGTATTTAAACTATTGTATAGATTTAAGATACACATGATATTTAAGTACAGGTTGTGTTTGTAATAATTCTAGCAGTAATAATAATAAAAATGTAAGATTAACTATTGAGATGTCAAAATTAATAAAATTAGAAAAATTGACTACTAATTAGTCTTTTTAGGCTAATATTAAGTCCATTTGGCCAATATTCTAAACAACTTCATACATTTAAATATCAAAAATCTAATGCGTCAATTCGAGATATAGTTAGACATTTAAACCCAAATAAATTAGAGTCACTTATTATAAATATAGGGGAATACTTAAACTTTGATGGATTAAATATAATTAAAATAAAATTCATCAATTTGGAAACACTGAAATTAGCCTCTGCTACGTTTGACTGATCATTTAACGATTAACATAGATACAAAATCCAATCTCAATTTAGATTTAGAAATTACGCGAAATGCAACAAACTATGATTTTTGTTTTAATGAATTTGAGGACTTGAAAGACTTAAAAAGTATAGGGTTAATGGGTTGTATCAGTTTCTATTCAGATACCAAAGATGATTACTATGACTTCAAATTTATTAAAAACAACAATGTTGTTGCATTAGATTGCTTTGATTCAGACAAAATACTCAATTATAATTTTTCAAAATTATCTACTTTAAAAGAAGCCTATTTCAAGTTTTTATCTAGAGACCTCTTAAATCCAATCTCTTTATTCCAAAATATTCAAACTATCTATATTTTTAGTTTATATCTTTACTGTAAACTACATGATAGTCCCAGTTTTCCTATAAATGATTTTCATAATGGATATAGTTCAATTAAGTGCAAATTTGTTAAACAAGTTCAAGCCAATTACTGTCATACTGCAACTAGAGGATTCCTTTCCACAAAATTTGGAATAACTGATGTTAAATGTTTCATTAAAAAATCAAAGTGTAGAACCTGATTATAAGCATACTACTCTCTTGTTACTAATTACGCTTATGGTAAATTACAGTGAAGATGTTTTTAATGTTTTAGTAAGGCATATTCCATCACTAAATTGGATAAAGCTATAAAAAATTAGTCATAGTTAATCATGTTTGAGTATTTTTATTTTATGATCAAGTCGTTTTATTTATTAATTGGTCTTATTTATATTGAACTCTACTGATTTGTTTCATAATTTAATTTAAACTCCAACAATAACTAAACAATTTTATTATATTGAGTAGTGGGTATCACATAGTTGTGATATCAGATAAAGTTTTTTAATTCAAACCATACACTGAATAGCCAACCTTTATATAATTTATAATTATCTTTTGTATCAAAGCAATGCAATAACTCCCTTTTCAAGACAGTTCCTTGAATTTTTAACCCTGTTTGGTTTCGATCCCTTAGTAAAGGCTAATATTTTTAAATATGTTAGATCTTAATTCCGTATTTAGTGTGAAATATTTAAATCCCATTATGTGCCTACATTGACAGCTATTTAATACTAGTAACATATTGATTGCATTGTGAATGATATCTCATATATATATATAACAGCTTTAAAAGCTTTCATTTGGATTTATTTTATAAAGCCCAGCTTCAGTAAAAAACAACATATGGGGCTGTTTTTTTTAGTTTCATTATTTTTTCATTTTTTAAGCACTATTTATGTGGAAAAATTGTCAGTAAAATTCTTAAATACAAAAATACATCCCCATATATTAGTAGCTTCGCTTCGGCAGAATAAAATAATTATTATGAAAGGTTAATGGCATTTACATCACTAGTTTAAGGAGAATTCATGCTTTCTCCAAAACTACCAACTTATACGTCCTCTATCTCTAAGGAATCAAGACCCCTTCCATCATTCTTACTTGCGCCCATTCTCTGAATAGCTTTGGTTTGATATGGGTAAAGGTTTCTTCAGTTCTTCAGTTCTTCAGCCCTTGATCCTGGTAAGATAATAAATTTAGCCTCTCTCTTTACTCACAGTATAAAGATGAACCAGTTGGTGTATCATTATTGTTGGCTCCAGATCCTTATGCTGGTCTAGTCATGAAGTGATTTTTAACTGTAATTTTACTACCCCTACCTCATTTCACATGGATTGTAAATCTTTCATTTTCACAAAATTTAGAATTGCCATAGACAGAATCCATGCGCCTATGGGACAGCTCTCAATAAACAAACCTTGCTAGAATTTTCCAAGATCTGAAATTTTAAGTCCAAATATACCCTTGTGCTAATGTGATAATAACGTTCCATTAAATCTCTTCGATGTAATCTATAAATAAATCATGTTTCATAAATAAAGTACGAAGCCCCTAAAGTGCTCGGATTTTGAAGAAAACTGTTATATATAGCTTACAGTAAGGAACTATGATTTTATGAAAATGATAAATAAGCCCACTTAATAACAGGAACTATGGTTAAATTGATTTGATTGAATCATTTTCTATACTCATTTATATAAGAACTCTTTATCCATCTGCTTTATATTATTAAAGCTACTTCAATTTAAATATTCAAAGTATTGGATCTTTATTTTATAAATATGGGGATGTATTTTTGTATTTAGAAATTTTGCTAATAATTTTTTCACTCAAATAATGTCTAAGAGATAAAAAAAGTAATAAAATCAAATAAAACACCCCTATATGGAGATGTATTTTTGTGTTTAAGAATTTTACTAACAAGTTTTCTGCTTAAATAGCGCTTAAAAATTGGAAAAAATAATGAAGTCAAAAAGAACACTCCTATATACTGAAACTCAAACTGCTTTCAATAAAAATTGTAAATTTTTAATATATGGGGTTGTCTGAATTAGTTTCATTATTTTATCCAATTTTTGAAAAATTTTGTATTTTAAAAACTTCGCTTAAAATTCTATAAAATCACATCTTTTATTAAAACAAAAGTACCCAAACACAGTTCTAAATCATTCTATTATAGCTCATACTGTAAGTTAGTTGAATTTCTACTAGATCTTAAATACATGTTCTTATAAAGCTTAATTGAGAAATATTTATTATCAACTGCTTTATAACCAACATCGTAGATTTATTATCAAATAAATAAACTACTTTAATGTTATAATTACATTATTAATATATTGCCAAGTTAATAAATAGCTGCATGGGAGGGAGTGGTCAGCCCCAAAACTATAATTAACCATCCCTATATAGTACAAGTAATAATAGTTTTTACATATTATTACAGTTACTTGTTCTTTGACTATTTATTAACTTAGCTATTAATAACTTAAGTAATCCTAACATTTAACAATCTATTTCTATCATTCAACAAACTACTTACTTGCTTAGTAAATATCGAAATTTTCAAATTCTCTGTTATCTTCGTAAGGTAAGCTGGGATCGATCTTTTAATTTTTCTGTTTTCTATAGACTCTATAACTTTAATTGGGACTATATCGCTTTTTTTTGATGTATCAGATACTGGATAACAATGTAGTTTATTGTTATGTTTAATAAAGTGTAAATACTTCTTAATGCCCTGCATCTCTATTATTCTTTTTGTATTTTTGTTTCTTTTATACTTTTTAAAAATTATATCTGTTTTCCCATTATTAACAGTCGAGTTATTAATTTTATTATGCTCGCAAATAAAAGCCTCAAATCTTGAAATTAATTGATCGATATCTTCTATTTTACCTAACGCTTCAAAACTACTTTTCCATTTTGAAAGGTTTCCAAAATGTCCATCAACTATACTTTTTCCATGATGCTCAGCAAAAAAATTAAGATTAACATTCAAACTACTATTTATTTTATGAATTTCTTTAAACATATAATGTAAGAACTCTTGGGATCTAAAATGATTTCCTGTATCTGCCCATATATTAATTTTTGTAAACTTTTTAAATAGAAGCTCTGTAGAGATTAAATCGATTAAACAATCTCCTGCATATGCTGAATCATGATTCAATATTTCAGATAAATAATCAAAGTAAACTTTGCCTATTGTTTTATCATCTTTTAAATATAATACACCAAAGCCTAATACTGATATAGCTTGTTTATTATAATGATCTAAATTTATTGAATCTGGTCTTGTCCCTATTTCCATATTTTGTTTAAAATCTAAAACTATTATACAACTTTTGTTATTTAATTTTTTGATAGTTTCATTAAATGTGTTTTTTTGAGTATCAACACAGAATTTATGTAATTTGTATAATTTTTCTTCTTCGTTGAAAATTTCTTGTATCTCTGCTTTGTTTTTTGCTGTATTTATTTTATTTTCAAATAACTTTTTTCTAACTGTATACTGGGTACATATATTACATAGATCCGTTTTTCTTGCTGGATTTTTGAAATTAGTTGGTATATATTTAAAGAACGTTGACCTGGCTACTGCTTTATCTCTTAGATCATTCAAATATTTACTATATATCATTCTTCTACTTTTATTTAATATATATATATTATCTGATGAATATTTACTATCGTTATTTTTTTTATTAAATCTTGATGAAATAGTTGAATCATTTAGTAAATATTGTATGATAGTTTCAATTTGGTCATCTTTAATTTTTTTTGTATTTTTAATAATAGGTTTTAATGTTGATATTTTATTATTATTACTTGTTTTTGAATAATCATATTGATTTCTATTTATATTAAACCCAAAACTCTTACATTCATCAAAAGAATATACTGAAGCTATAGTTGATAATAACGCTACTTGCTGACTTTTGTTTCCTGTTTCCCTTAAAGCACTAATTTTATACATTACTTGATTAAGTTTATTATTATCGATAGTAAACTTTGATAATATATCTTTTCTTTGTTTTGTTTTATTATAAAATTCCATGAACCTTGGGTTGTTATAAGTAGCTCTTAAAATTGATGTAAATGAATTACAATGTTTATATTGTGTACTCCTCCCTATTGTATTGAAGTTTTCAAAAATTCCATTTCGAAGTTTAGTTATGAAAGTTTGCATTTTATTTTTATTTCAACAAAAAATAAAGTCAAATAACTGTGTTTATATAATTATGTATTTATATAATTATATAATCATATAGTTATATATTATATATCTGTTAAATATCTAACAGAACTAACATAAAATATATAGTTAGGAAAATTAGCTATTTAAGAAAAGGAAACAATTAAAATAAGTTTTAAATAGAGACATTTAATTTTAGGCTTTTTAGATTTAACCGTTATATTGAACACAAACTTGGAATTTTAAATTTGGATTAATTTCTAAGTAGATTCTGAAACCAATTAGGACAGCCCCATATTTATTTATAAAATCTAAAGATGAGAGTATAGACTATGATAAGCGACAAAATAGATCAAAACGACTTTATATATATAATATAGAGTTAACTTTTACTTTAATATAACTTTTGAAGTAGGGTTGAATTAATATAATTATAATGAAAAGGTGAAGTAAAGAAATCATATAAATAAAATAATAATTTTTATTATTTCATTTTAAAAATGGATAAGATTTTATTTTTACTATTTTATTTTATTTATGCTAAGTTAAATAATAGCTTAAAGTTAGCTCAAATTCATCTAATCAACAATAAGCTGCCTCAGTAGTGCTATTTTGTATATGCTTTGTTGATAGAATTCATTGATATGCCAAAATATACAAAAAATCAATTCAAGCTATCTTTTTGTAATTTACAGTACTTCTAAGCGACATTGAAGCTTGACTGATTGACCGACGTATTGACTGACATATTGTTAGAAACTATACTCAAATCATTAGATCCAAAAGATGTGATTGATTTGTGTTTTTTAAGCAAAGATTTATTCAATATCATAGCTAGAGTGATCAAGTACAATTCAACTTAATGTATAATGAAGAAAACAGTTGTACATATTGAGACTATCAAATAGAATTTATCAAAAAAGATTTTGGCTTAATCAAATATATTAATGTAATTAATAAAGAAATACCAAGTAACTAAATACGTGTTCAAGTCTAATATCGATGTACGATATATACAGACCAGATACTTTATCAAAATATTGGAATTTTATACAACGGATGTTATGTTAACTAGAAATATTGCCAACTATTTAAATCCAAACAAATTAATGTCACTCATATTAGATGTAGAACATACACTTCACTTTGATGGAATATATATACTTAAAACCAAGTTTACTAATTTAAAAGCATTAATGTTATTTGGTGCATTCAAGTATAACCCTAATAAACTTAATCCGAATATAAATTCGAACTTTAAGTCAGAATTCGAAGTTGTTTGTTTTGGTCCAACCTATGCTGACAACTCTTTTGGTGATTCAAAATAATTAAAAAAAAGTAAAGCTATTAAATATTGAGAACTATGATTTAGATTTTATGGGCTTCAAAATGACTGAAAAGAGAAGAAACATTGCCTTATGTTATTTTACTCCAAGGTATCGAATTAGTTCTAGGTTTCTAAAGTTACCAGCTTCAAAAGAAGTAAATTTCGTGTATGTAACAAAAGAACCATCAAGATATCTTCACAAGCAAACATTCAAACTATACATTTTCATGATTTACGCCTTAAATATCAAAAATTTAACAACAAAATTTTTAATAGAGAAGATTTCTACAAAAAGGGATACAATTTAATTTAGTGCAACTCTACAAAACAAATTTAAGTAAGTAAGTTCACTCCGGTTATATCACAATTAAAGAGCTTGTTCATTTTGTATCGCTTTTCCCGAACCTTGGAAAAATCAAAATTTTAAGCTTTACTTGGGGAGAAAATGAATTTGATTGTAATCATATTGGTGCTACTCGTATACTACTTGTTGTAAATTATATATCTGAAGATAAAAAGGCCTTTTTTGCTTTATTATATGGGGCTGTTTTTTAGTTTCATTATCTTTCCATTTTTTAAGCACTATTTGAGTGGAAAAATTGTAGTAAAATTCTTAAACAAAAAAATACATCCCCCATATGTTTTATTGTTACATCATATGAGAATTTAAGAAATTTATTTTAACAATTTGAGTCCAAGTAACATAAATATTGGGTTTAAAGAGCATCTAAATATGTATTCATCTTTCTTTTACTCCCGGCTTTAGTAAAACTACTTATACTTCTAAATAAATATTGCATTTTTTATTTGATTTTTTTTGTATCATTATACTAATATGGTATAATATACTCAAGATGGTTGCTATCCAAACCTACCAACACATCTACTTTTTTGACATATGGTTTGACCAATTTCAAGGCTTCAAGTTACACGTTTTTCTTAGCAGTTGTTAGCATTTTTCCAACCCAATCAAATATTTTTAACATTCTACAATTTAAGTTAAAATTTATTATCCAATTAAAGGCCAATTAATCAAAACTTAAAATGCTTATATTCAATTTAACTTAAAAGGATTATTAGACTACGATTAATAAGGAGCAGTAAACATTAAATTATTAGAAGGAAGTGTTAATGTCAGTATGAATAAACGAAAAGAAAATAAATTGACCAATTATTTTTTAATAATACCAAAAAAGAAGAATAAATTAGGTAAGTATTTCTGTATATGAAATAAAATTCAAGTTAATCTATAACTGTTTTGAACTTAACTAATACTTTTTTCGTTTAAAAGAAACAGAAGATGTTGTTATAGATAATGAAGAAAATACTATTAACGAAACAGATAAAGAAATAAAGCTGGAAGATAGTATAGTATTAGATGATTCTTTAGAAGCCAACAAAAAAGAATCCACTAATAAAAAATATTATAGTTTATTTAATAAAAAATGGGAAATGGGTAGTAATAATTTATCAGTTAAGCAATTATGGACATATAAAGAACTAACATCAACTCCTTATCCGGATAAGGAATACTATGATTATTATTTTAAAGCTGTCTATGGGAATGAAAGTATGACAGATAAAAAAGAGGAGGAGAATGTTAATGATGATGGGAAAAAGAGCGATGGTAGTAAGACAGCAGAGGATTTTAAATTTGATATTAAAGAGAGAAAAGAGGTAATTATAGTGGAAAAAGAAATCATTAATGATATTTATAAAAATGAGGATGTGTATAATAAGAAAGAAGATAATGTTATTGATGGTGGGAAAGAGAGCGAAAGGAACAAAGCAATAGATGATTTTAAATTTGATGTTAATAAGAAAAAAGGGATAGTTAAATCAGAGAAAGGATCGGTTTATTTACCTTCATTCGAAACAATGTTTAATTTATTTCAACAAAATGAGCTATATAGTAATCAAAAATCAATTTTTAGTTCATTTAATAAAAATACAAATAGCAATAAAGATTTATTAAATAATTTTTCGGCACAAAAAAACGGAGGTTTTATAAATAATAAAGATAGTATTATAAAAATTAAAACGTGGTTGAGTTATTGGAAGTTAATACCAGAAGATAATACTATTTATGATGATAATGAAGAAGAAGAAATTTATAATGAAATGATGAACTTGAGAGAAAAAATAAAAGAAAATGAAGAAGAGGACTATGGAAGTAGAAAAAAGAAAAGTAAAAAGAAGATAACTAAAGAGAAAAAGAAAGCCAATAAAATGGAACCTTTTTTATTGATTTATGGTAGCCATGGAGTAGGAAAAACAAGCTGTATTTATCTATGTGCAGAAGAATGCAATTATCAAATATTGGAAATTAATTCTACAAATAAAAGATCCAATAAAGAATTAAATCAGTTGCTATTGGAGTTATCGAATAATCACCTGGTGAAAAAAAATCATACTAATAGACTATTAAATGGTAGCAATAAGAGTAACAAGAAATCAAATTTATTGATATTAATTGAAGAAGTAGATATTCTATTTTCAAGTGATAAAAACTTTTTAAGCAGCTTAATTCAAATTGCTAACTTAAGTAAAAGGCCGTTTATACTTATTAGTAATGGTAAGTTATTATAAATTTTTTATAGTAGTGCTATAATTTATATTAATGTTTTTAGATTCAATAAATGATCAAATACCAAAAACAATGGTCTATAAAAACATAAAATTCAAACCTTGGAATGAACAGCAATTAATTTTATTTCTACAATTAATAGGATTAAAATATCAAAAAATCATGGAGCTAAATTGTATTAAAAGGTTAATTTATATGTTGAATTTTGATATTAGAAGAATATTGAGTTATTTAAATGTCTATTATTTGAATGAGACAACGGATAATAATAACGAGAGTAATAACGTACTGAAAGATAGTAGTATGAGTAATAATATAAAGGACGGGAATAATCAATTAAATATTCAACAATTATTAAAGATATTTAATTATGAAATTACTACTGAGTTAAACTTATTAAATGAGTTGGAGTTTAATACAAAATATACAATATTAAATGAAGCAAATTTAAATTTAACTTGTAATAGCGATTATTTTACTATTAGCGATGAAATAAGTAATATCGATGACGAGCTATATAATAACAAGGATGACGAGGATGAATTATTTAATAACAAGGACTTGGAGTTGGGGTTTATTAGAAATAATAGGCTCTACACTAGTAATAAAAATACACTAGATGAAAACAATAATACAGTCAATAATAACAATAATAAAGTAAACAATAAGAATGATATTAGATTGGATAGTTCTAACGATGAGCATGAGGAAATAGATATTATGAATTATGAGGAATTAGATAATAATAACATTATTAAGCTAGATCGTAATAATAAGAATGAATCAAGTAACGGTAACAATGATGAATTGAATAGTGCAAATATCACCCAATTGAACAACAGTAATAATAGCAATTCAAATAATAATAATATAATTGGATCGGATACTGATATTAATGATGAATTAGTTAAAAATAGTGATAGTAAGCTAAATGTTGACAATAACAGTCAAGTGAATAGCAGTGATAATAGAGGGTCATGTAATAATAAGGTTGATTTAAACAATATCACTGATAGCAATGAGCCCAATTTTGGTATTATAATCAAACAATTGGAGTTAGATAGTATCAATGATTTATTTAATTGTAAATTCGAATCAAAATATGAAAAGGTAAATAGATTTAACAAATAATAATACTTAATATTTATATTTAATACTTAATAATTTGTTAGTATCTAATACCAGATTTATGTCATAATACATCAAATTATTATCATTGGGATGAAATCAATGATAATACAATTAATACACATCAATGTTTTAATACTGAAATTAAATTTGGTATAACAAATAATTATAATCAATTAATTAGTGAACATAATTATAGTAATTTTGTATTTAAAAAGGAATATAATATATATAATGAATCGATACAAGATTGTAATAATAATAATAGTAATAATAATAATAATAATAATAATAATAGTGATCAATTAAATCATTTTAACCAAGTATTAAATGAATGTTTATTATATAATAATACCAATCATAGTCATGAATTATACAATCTATTAAATAAAAGTAAAAATTCATTAAAAAATTTAAACCAATTAAACTATGAATACAAACAAAACAATATAAAATTTCAACAATTATTAATTGATAAAATGAAATTTCATTTTAAAAATCATTCAAAACAACAAGTTATTTTAGATACTTTATTTGTTTTAAAAATTCAATTAATATTTCTTAAAAATTTAAGATTAAGAAGGAATTTATTAAATTTAAAATTATTTAATTTTAATTTAAAAGATGCTTATTTTACCCTTTATTTAACAACGTTTAAATTTTAACCAAATATTGATATTACTATGTAGAAATAAAAAAACAAACAAAAATAAATATATAAACTGTACATTTTATTATTATTATTAAATAAATTAAAATAAATTAAAATAAATTAAATCTATTTTTGATATAGTTATTTAATAAAATTACCCTTTTTCAATAATAAAAATAAACTTTGCTTTAAATCAGTTAATTGTAATTCTAAATTAATTAAATAATTTAAAATTTCATCAATACGATTATTATATAAATGAATTTCTTGATGTTTTAAAATTAAAATACCAACTTCAATTAACAATTGAAATTCAGATTCAGGTAATAATATTAAGTAATCCCACAAAATTAAACAATCTTCTAATTTTAACATATTTGTATAATAATTTTCGATCCTAAATAATAGAATACAACAGATTAATAGAAACATATGATTATTGTCATTATTACTTACCAAGAATGTAAATACATTTCACTTTTTAGTTTAATTTTTTGAAAATGAAGGTATAACTAAAACAAAATAAAATTATATAAATAAAAATTATATAACAAAATGATCTCTCTTTTGTTACCTTTGGTAATTTTTCCAAAAAAGCATGTTCAAATTTGACAATAAACTTTGTATAAATGGAATTATTATTATGATACATAAAAGCATCTAAAACTGGGTTATTACATAATAATTGTAATCCAATAAAACTCCAATAATCATTTAAATTTAACAGTAGTATTGAAGCTAAATTAGCAATTGTTAGTTTAATTAATAATTCTGGTTTTAGTGAAGCATAAGCAATTAAGATATCTTTAACATTTTGATAATATGGACAATTTTTTTGAAATAAATGAAGATTTGGAAATGTGGATTTAATTTGTAATTCAATTCTTTGATAATTTTTATCCAGATTAATTTGATATTCTAAATTGTTGGAATGTTGAAATCGATTTAATAAAAATTGATATTCTTCTTCATTAATTTGCTTTAAATATTGATTTTTAGTATTGGATTTAATACTTCTTTTAAAAAATAATTGCCATCCTTTTTCTCGAACTGCTGTAGGCAAACCATCATATAAATCCGAATAAATTAATTTTAAGTTTTTATCAATATCTACTAAATATTTTGTTTCCCATAATTCTTTCCTTAGATGTTGCTCTTTTTCATATAATTTAATTTTTTCTTTTCTTTCTTCTTCCTTTTTCTTTTCTTTTTCATTACTTATTTTCATCATATTTAAATACTCCTTTAGATGTTTTTCTTCTTCTTGACTATCTTTTGCAGGTAAGGTAACTAATCTCGTTTTATTGGTAAGTGGGACTTTTTCTTCTTTTTCTTCTTTTTTGACTTCTTTTGTTAATGAGATACGTATCTTTGTTGGTTTAGCTTTCTTTTTTGTTTGTTGTTCATTGATGTTAATATTTTGAAACTCTTCTTCTTCCTCTGATAACAATTCTTTAGAGTATTCCTGACTTTGATTTGGTTTTATTTGACTAAAGTCTAATCCATTAGTTTCTTCTTTTTCTTCTTTATCGATATTTTGTTCGTTGTGGTTACCCTATTGATATTATAAATAAAATAATATGTATTATTGAAACACTTACATTAATTTCTACTCTTTCTAAGTCATCTAATAAAATGTCTAACATTTTTTCTGTAGGTACATTGGGATTCATAATGAAATATAGAATAAAAGAAATTTATCTTTGATTTAAAAATTTTATTTTATTGTTTTATTTTTTGATGTTATTTCCTTAAAAGACTTTAAACACATCAGAAGATTTCATTGGTTAATTAGAGAATGGAATTTGTTATTTTATAAAAATATGCAGTTTTAAAGAGTTATTTATAACTTAATTAATGAGTGGAAGCTATTTTATTGTAGATAATAGTAATTGAGTTTATTTATAACTTGAATTTGAATAAGAGTTTAATAAATTTAATTACTTTTTATTATAAATAGTAGTGTCAAATAATTCAAGGATAATAAAATGTCATACTATAGCTTTAATTCAACTAAACTTAAATTTATTCTTTATTATAGTTTTATCATACAACATTTATTAAAAAATACTCATGATGCAGTAACAATATTGTATGTTAATACTATACTATCATAATATAAATTAGATTAATACATTGAAAAACTAATTTATAAGGTCAAAAAGTTAAAAAATTCCAGTTTGAACCAATAATAAGCTACCATTTAATCAAATCTCATAGCACCAATAAAACATCATAAATCTTCGGATTCAGTCTATAAGTTCTAAATACACTACATCATACAATTTTTTATATTATTCACCAAATAATAACCAGATACAACCAAATTCAAAATGAGCCACGAACCAGTATATACTATACTAAGTTCTATGGAAGAAGGGAATGAACCTAGCCATAATGAACTTAAAAAGAGTTTAGAAAAAGGACGTGATAGTGAAAAGATATCCAGTTTAAAGTCAATTATCAATCTCATTCTAAATGGAGATAATTGTGAGGATCTCTTAATGCATATTATCCGCTTTGTTATGCCTACTAAAAACAAAGTATTAAAAAAAATATTACATTTTTACTGGGAAGTATGCCCAAAGTTTGATAATGAAGGTAAGTTAAAACAAGAAATGATCTTAGTATGTAATGCCATTCGTAACGATTTACAACATCCCAACGAATTCATTCGTGGAGCAACATTACGCTTTTTAAGTAAATTACAACAAGTGGAATTATTAGAACCATTGATACCCTCTTGTAGAGCATGTTTAGAACATCGTTTATCTTATGTTAGAAAAAATGCCATTAATGCCATTCATTCCATTTATAAAATTCATCCCAATTTATTACCTGATGCTCCAGAATTATTACAATCTTTCCTTATAGCCGAACCTGATGCTACTTGTAAACGTAATGCTTTTATTATGTTAAGTAACACTGCTCCTCAATTAGCTACCCAATTCATTAAGCAAAATTATGAACAAATTATCTCATTTGATGAGTTACTTCAATTAGCTATCTTAGAGCATATTCGTAAAGATGCCATTGATAATGTAGGTGAAAAAGTAAGTTGTAATTTTGCTTTTATGAAAGGTCAGTTTGATTGGTTTTATTTTTTAGGCTAGATATATTCAAACTGTTGTTGAATTATTGAGTGCTACCTCACCTTCCGTTAAGTATGAAGCTGCTACATCTCTTCCTTTATTATCATCTAACACTGTAGCTATTAAAGGTAATACTCACCATTTAGTTAATTTCAACCAACAATTAATAATTAAATTTAATAGCTTCTGGTGCTTGCTTCTTAGAGTTAGGCCTAAAAGAATCTGATAACAATGTTAAATTAATTGTATTAGATCGTTTTGAATCTTTATCTAAAAAGAATTTTGGATTATTTTCTGAATTAGCTATGGATTTATTAAGAATTGTAACTTCCAGCCCAGATATTGATGTACGTTCTAAAGTATTAATGATCGCTAATTCATTGATTAATAAACGTAATGTGGATGAGATTATTCATTTTTTACAAAAAGAATTGTCACGTACCCATGATCAACAATATGAAAAGGTAGCATTAACTATGTTATTGTCGAGAGATCAAAATTGATGTTTTTTATCTTTTATTTTCTAGAATAGTGAATATCGTGAATTATTGATTAAATCAATTCATACTTGTGCTATCCAATTTCCTGAAGTGGCTTCTAAAGTCATTAACGTTCTAATCGAATTTTTATCAGAAAACAATAATAATGCTGCTGTTGATGTTATTTCTTTTATTAGGTAATTATACATATTATCATATACTCAACGTATTTTCTAGTATTAATTAATTTAAATAGAGAAGTAGCAGAAAGATTCCCTGAACTAAGAGCAAATATTTTACCCAATTTATTAGCTTCCTTTTTAGATATTAAAACTTCAAGAGCTTTACGTGGTGCTCTTTGGGTTATTGGTGAATATTCTACTGAAAGGGAAGGTAATTTCAATAATGGAATTTGTAAAATAAAATTGTATATTAAGTTTTTTATTCAAAGTAATTGAATCTGCATGGCAAAAAATTCGTGAGAGTTTAGGCGAAATTCCAATTATTTCTTCAGAACAGGTAAATAATAAAATTAAAATAGTATTTTATTAAGTAATTCCACTTAGTTAAAACTTGAAAAGTTACAAGATCAAAGTAGTAATGAACCTGAGACCGCTCAAACTTATCAGTCATCATCTAGACGTGTCAATGCTGATGGTACTTATGCTACAGAAAGTACATTTACGTCAAATAGTAACAACTTAGAAGCTTTAAAATCAGCACCAAGACCACCTATTCGTAGTTTATTGATACGTGGGGATTATTTTGTAGCATCTGTATTATCTTCTACACTTACCAAATTAGTATTGAGAATGAAAGAATTATCTATTGATAGTCAACAATTAAATTCATATCATGCGGAGGCTATGTTAATTATGACTAGTATATTAAGACTTGGACAATCCCAATTTACTATCTCACCAATTGATAATGATAATTATGATCGTGTATTAGAAAACTTAAAAATGTTAAGTGGCTTTAATAGTTACCCAGAATTACAACTGGCTTATTCTGAAGATAGTCAAAAAGCATACAAAAACTTGTTAAATTTACAAAAAGAAAAAGTTAGTGAAAATAAAGATCAACAAAAGAAAAAGAATAAAATCGAAGTAGATGATAAAGTGACTTTTCGATTTTTTGAAAACAAGAATTCATTAAATAATAATAATGAATATGAATTGGATTTAACTAAAGCTACAGGTGAATTAGAGGCTAAAGAAAGTTACGTAACTAAATTAGATCGTATAATTTCACTATCTGGATTTTCAGATGCTATTTATTGTGAAGCTGTAATTGAAGTTCATCAATTTGATATATTATTAGATATATTAATGGTAAATATGACGGATGAAACATTACAAAATGTTAGTCTAGAATTTGCTACTTTAGGTGATTTAAAATTAGTTGAAAAACCAACCAGTACAACATTAGCAGCAAATCAATTTTATAATACTCGAGCTTCAATTAAAGTAGCATCTACCGAAACTGGAGTTATATTTGGAAACTTAAATTACGATTTACCAAAATCTAGTAATGAAGGAAGTAGTAGTATATTATTAAATGATTTACATATTGATATTATGGATTATATTTATTCATCAGAATGTAATTTACATCAATTTAGATCTATGTGGACAGAATTTGAGTGGGAAAACAAAGTGAATTTAAATCATACTGTATCTGATGATTTAAAATCTTTCTTAAGTTTAATTTGCCAAGCTACCAATATGAAACCTTTATCCAATATTAAAGATTTAGAAGAAGAAGATTGTTACTTTTTATCCACCAATTTATATGCTAAAACTATTTTTGGAGAAGATGCATTGGCTAATTTATCCGTGGAAAGAAAGGAAAATTCGATTCAAGGTCATATTCGTATTCGTTCTAAAGCTCAAGGGTTGGCTTTAGCTTTAGGTAATTTTTTTTATTCTAATTGTTTATTGTGTTTATTAATTTTTTAATTTTTAATTTCAACAGGCGATAAAGTTTCTTTAGGTAATTTATTAGCTTTATTATATTTATTATAAAGTCATTAATATATTTATTACTATAGCTATTAAATCCAAAATAAAAAATTAAATCCAGTTTCTATCTAAACACGCGTTTGTCGGTTATTTCTTTTCAATCAAATAAAAGAAAGAAGTCAATATATTATATTTATTATTTATTTTATTTAAATTTATTATTAACAATAAACAAAAATTAATAATCTCTTACGATTAACTCATTTCAATAAAAAAAGATTAATAACCCCATACGACCAAATCATTTGAATCCGAGCATACAACCAATGAATCATTTAATGTATTATAAGCCGCATCATATACTGTCCCATTTAAATTAGGTACATTTAATTCATTAACAATATTACCATTAAATCGATCCCAAATAAAATAATTGGAATTTTCAGAGCCTGAAGCAATAAATTGATTTCCAATAAATCGTGCTTTAATAAAATGTTTCGATGTATTTTGATGACCTTTGAATTTTATTTTGGGTTTGTTTAACATCCTCATATCCCATAAACGATGATTGTTATCTTTACTACTCGTGAGAAGGTATAAGCCACTATTGTCACTTTGCACTGAAGTCAATTCACCTAAATGATGACCAAGAGTTTTAATATTCAAACCGCTACTGATATCATATAATTTAACACTACAATCTTTGGAACTATAAGATAAAAAGTAAATACATTATATTATCCAATAGTAATAAAAATAAATAAGCTTACCCACTAATTAATAGATTCCCATTTGGATTAAAAGTAATTGATGTAACAGCTAATTGATGTCCATTAAATTGCTTAATAGATGAATTTTCTCTGTTAATATCAAATAGTTGAATTTTTTTATCATAACCTGCTGAAGCTAAATGATACTTTTTATTAGGATGGAATTTCACTGTGTAAACATCATGACTATGCATTGAGTATGTTTTAATACAACTCATACTATTATAATTCGAATGGGTATTTAATTTCAAATCATAAATATTATGATTATTAGCATATTCTTGAGAGTTCGTTGCTGTTATATTGTTTATCTTATTGTTGACATTGATATCTCCATTATTCTCCAATAAGTTTTCATTAAAACACCACAATTTAACTGTTTTATCTGCAGATGCAGAAGCTAATAGATGTCCTTCATTATTATTACTTAATTCCCAAATTCTAGCTTGATGACCTTCTAAATAAGCAGTAGGATGTATTACTTCATTGTCATTATTTAAGTTCCAAATTAGTATCTTAGTATCTGAACCAGCTGAAGCAACCAAGTTAGTATTATTAAAATTACAAATACTTTTAACATTTTTATGATGACCCTTTAATATGTGTTTGATTTTATTAGGTATTGGTATAGGTTCATAATCCATAAATAAAGAATCAATTTGATTGTTTTGTGACTTATTTTTTAAATGTTCATATTTATTAACTTGGTAATGAACGGCCTGATTTAATAAAGTTAATAATCGATTCGGTGGTAAAGTCGGTAATAACTGACTTTCATTTTTTTCAAAATGTTCTAAATTTAATAAATTATTGATAGATAAACATAAATTTTCTCTTTCTTTACTAATACCTAACCAAGATTTAAAATTTAAGTGTTCTTGAACTGAATTACAAGTTAGCAGATAACATAAATCTTTAAATTCTTGTTGATTAATAACATGTTGTGTTTCCAATGGTTTTAATCTCTTATTTAGTAAGTTAAACGCTTTTTGAGTTTCATGTAATTCAATTAATTCCAAGTATTGTTGTTTATAAATTTGGTAATGTAAACTTTTATTTATAATACTTAACTTCAAAACTGGTTTTTGTAATAATTTTTCAACTTCTAACCATTCCCCATCAACAATTAATCCTTTCATTCGCTCAATATCAACTTGTTTAATTTCCTTTTCTTTCAAATAACTTGACGCTTCGTCCGCTAATACTAATTTACTATTTTGAAACCCTAAATCATCCAAATATTGTAAAATTAATTGGATTATCTCCACTTGTTTTTCTCCATCTCTAATATCTATCAAGCTGCTTGGATCTATTATAAAGTCGGATATTATTATTTATATTTTATTATCATCTGTATTATTTACTCTCATTGTGTTCTAAACTCATGTTTTTTTAACAAAAGTTGGGTGACTACAATTACACTAACTTTCAATCAATCTTTCTATTAGTTAATTACTTAGTGGTTTCATATCTACCAATTAAATAAAGTTAAAAATCATACTAATATTCAAATATTAATTTCTCTTAAAAATTTATTATTATTGAATTATAGAATTATTATTAGTTAAAAGAGTAAGTTAAATTAAGCTTTATATCTATTTTCGATATCTTTAAAGTCAATGGAATCTCAATAACATATTTCACCACTTATCAAGTTGAAATAATTTGTTACAAGATCCCTACAATTTTTGTTTATCATCTATTAAAAGAATGAATTTCATTTACAACTATCTATCTAGCAAATCCAAAGCCTTGTTCATACTTATTTCACGGATCTCATAAGATGGTTACCGGGTACTAAAACAAAGATAAGTGATAAAACCATTGTGAGACCAAAGGAAATCAATAGATGAATCACTCCTTTTTTGAAATGAGCTTTTTTAATATTAATATCTTCAATACGTTCTATTACAAAAAAAGCAATCTCTCTAAATTATAAAATCAATTTTTTTGTTAATTCTACTTATAATCCAAATTTACCTTTTACCCATTATACCAAGTATTGGAAAAAAATTAAAATAGGTTGAAAAGAGAAAGATTAAACCAATTAATACAAAAGGTATTAATACTAATCTTAAAGCGCTGGGTCTTAAATCCAAGAATATCAAAGTGAGTGCAAAAGTAAAACCAAATAATAATAACAATAATCCCACTAATAGACATAATTTTGAACTTGATGTAGTTAAATTTGAATTAAAACAAAAATCAATAAATCTAGTATAAAAATTGCCATTTAACTTGTTGAAAGCGAATTGTTTACTTAAAGAAAATATTTTTGTCCATGGTATATCGTTAGAATTTAAGCTTTCTTTTGCTGTTAAAAAAAATTGTTTTGGTACACCAATACTTCGATTACTATCTGGATTTAAAAAATCAAAGATAATTTCCTCACTTTTTTGTTTTAAATTTAATACTGTTTCTTGTTGCTCCATCGACATACCAGAAGTTATTATTAATGGTCGATTACTGAAAGGTACTGTTGCATTAATTAATTGACTTTCATCTAAAGTAGCTGGTGGATAGCTTTGTTCCATATTAATACATTGAGTTTCAAAATCAAGAACTGCTTGATAAAAAATTAATAACAATGTACCATAATCACTTCTCTCTTGTATAAAAGTAATAAAATTTTGCTTTGTTAATGGTGGATAAGCTTTATCTGAAAATAATTGCTCTAAAGTTGGTAATCCCGATTTTAAATTATGATTTTTGATTCCTTCCCAATTTAATAATACTTCGTTAGGTATCCTTTTGTCTTCTGAAGCTCCACCTTCAAGCTCATATTGCCCTTGTTCTACCATAGCAAATTACTGTAACTATTGAATAATTTTTTATAAAAATAGGTGAATTTGAATTCTGCAGTGTTTATGCTATCAATTAAAACGTTGTAACTGTTGCCACTATTTAAGATATTTAGTAATTATCATAATTTAAATCTAGTTCATTTCATTGGTTATTAAAAAGTTGGTACGAGAAGTCAAAATTCCATTGATTGGTTCAAATATTCATCTTTTTAATTAATTTGGTTGAATTTTGGACTTTAAACTTTAAACTATTGTTTAGGCTTATTGGTTTAGTTAAAAGTGTAGGTTGGATAAGATGAATTAATTGAATATGGATGAATTTCAATGAATATTTAATTTATGGAGTAAATGTTTAATTTATAAACATGGGGAAGTCTTTTAAAGTTTTGTTTGATTGTTCATTTTTATATAATGAAAATATCGGAAAATTTGTTAGCTAAATTCTCTAATAAAAAACGTGTCTATAAGGGGAATTTTTTTTATTGATTTCTATTTAGAAACTTAAAAAATATTTTGCAATATTTTGCTCAATATTCACTAATGTTTTTGATTCTTTTAAATTATTTTATGAAAGTATTTTAATAAGTAAATGTATACAGTTTTTTAGATACTTGATAAAAAAATGCAACAGCTAACTTAAGTAGTATACAGAGGTGTTGTAATTAGTTTCATTTCTTTATTCAATTTTTAAACATTTTGTATTTTAAAATATCTTGAAATTTTATAAAAATAAATTCTTTATTAAAAGGCAAAAATATTCGACGCTATTTTAAATTATTTTAAAATAATTTATATTGTAAGTTAACAGAATTTTTATTAAATTTAACAAAAATAGCCAGACTAACAAGAAATTTACTATTATAGCTTATATATTCATATTAATCAAAGTTACATGTAAATAAACACGTTTTTTTATAAAACTTCATTAAGAAATATTTATTATTAACTGCTTTATAGCCAACATTTTAAACTTGCTATTAGATAAATAAGTTATTTTAATATTATAGTTATATTGTTAGTATATTAATAAGTTAATAAATAGCTGTATATAAGAGAGTGGTTAGTTTCTGTGAAATCTGGTACTTAGTGATTGGAGTCAAAAACAGTTATTGCCCAGTCGACTACACTGTAAGTCGAAAGGTCTTAGTTTATATGACTAAGATAGACTTGAATTGTGGAGAATAGCACGTAATAGGCTACAGACTATGTAAGACAAATAGAATAGAGAACACTACTGTAGAACTTATGTAAAATACTATTAAGAAAACTTAGTGGCTTTATTAAGTGTACGAGATATCAGGGAATAACTCGGTTAAAAAATCTCGAATTACTATGTTCTAAGATCTCTTTTATACTCTGACTAGTATGGATATCAAAATGAGGGATAATATTTTTTGGAATGAAGCTAGAAATTCTTACAACAAATCAAAATAAGAGCATGGGATTGATTGCCTCTAAACTCGAGAACACAACAATTTGAGTGATTGTTGTATTATAATTAACCATGGAACTGACAAAGTGATATTTCACACTTCAAAACTATAATTAATTATTTTTATATAATATAAGTAATATATGATAGTTTTTACTTGCTATAAATACTTGCTTTTCAACTGTTTATTAACTTAGTTATTAATGATTTAAATAGCATTAGTGTTTAATAAATTATTATTTACTTAGCAAAGCGAGATGTTTTTTAGTTTCATCACTTTTTCCATCTTTTAAGCGCTATTGTATAGAAGGTTTATTAGTCAAATTCTTAAACACAAAAATACATTGGCATATAATAACTACTTTTAAGCTTTTCAAGCTCCTTGATTGTTTTTCAATTGTGCCTTTTTTAACTATAGAAGGAAGCAACTTTTACAAAAATTAGTAGTTAAAATGGACACCCTACTACTCTTGATCAACACTGATCAAGCAGTGTAGAAGTATTTAGAGAAATACCTTTTTGAAGAATACATTGTATTGTTTCTATACAAAGGATACTAAATATTCTGTATTAAGATTAGTCATTCAATGCATAAATTGAGCTGTATAGGCATTACCAGAGATGATGAAATGCAACATTTAAGAGTCGACCATAATGAAAATATTTAGCTGTTATTAAGCACTAATTTAAGCTATAATATAGATTATTAAGGTTATGCGTTCAATCATGATACAATTTTCATACATATAAAAACTGTCAATTAGCAAATAATGTAATCTGATAACAAAAATACTAAAATACAACCAGATATAACTAATTTATTATAATTTAATCCAAAGTAACAATGGAATGTATTTTAATAACTCATCAATGGCATCTTTATCGTAAGTGTCAAAAGACTTAATAAGCAATAAAGGAGTAAATTTGATATATTTATAATCTAACACTTCAATTTGCTCTAATAAAAAATTTGTGCCTTTAACTACTTCAAGATTTGGGAATAGAGATATAAGATAAAGAAACTCTTCAATTGTAACATAATAGTCACGGATATGAATCTGCTTTATAAATTTACACTTGATTAAATCATAGCCGTTTTTATAAAAGTTATCCTTACTAAATGCGGCGTAGTCAAATATTCCACTATAAATATGTAAATTAGAAAAGTAAATGGTTTGAATATTTGGTAGTAAAGAAATTGAGCTTAATAACCCTTTTGATATGTATTTAAAGTAGACTTCTTTCAATGTTGATAATTTCAAAAAATCATAAGTGATTGCTTTTTCTGGGTTAAAGCAGCCTAAAGCAATGATATTGCTACTCTTAAATGATTTCAAACAATCACAATAGTTATCGACTATATTTAAGTTAAAAGTAGAATAATCAACTAATTTTACGCTCTTTAGCTGTCTTAAATCTCGAAAGTAATCAATACTAAAACGAAACATATTATTAACAATTTCTAATTCTAAATTGGAATTGAATTCAGGTATATGGTTAGTATCATATAAGGGGCTAATAGAGCCAAAAACATGCAATTTTAATGCTATTAATTTATTGAACTCTGCTTTAATTATATCTAGCCCATCGAGTATTAAGATACCCTTTATGTCCAGTGTAAGTAGCTTTAATTTATCTGGATTTAAATGTTTAATAATTGTTTCGATTGATCTGATAAATCCAGTATATTCAAATATTTCAAGTTGACTTAAATATTCACCAAATAAATTTAATGGCTTTCCATTCTTGTTAGTATCTATACTTATCTTTTTTAATTTTGGCATCTTAGCATTTAATTTGAGATTATCATTATGTTTGCTATTACGATCACTAATGTCATCACCATTGTTACCTATGTCATCAGTAGTATTGTTGCTATCATTGTTGTTGCTACCAATATTATCATTATAGCTAATAGCACCGCTATTACTATTATCTCTGTCATCCTCGCTATTGTAATCAGGTCTATCTAAATAATGTATAGACTTTATATTCGAACAATAATTTAAATATTCAATATTTTCGCTTTTTATGTTTATATGCTTCATCAATTCTCCATTCTCCATAATGAATTTCTCTTGATAGCTCCAATATTTACTACAGCCCCTTTGATTATATAATGAGTAAGTTGAGTTATACCTGATTACTCTACTTACTATACTAAATAAATCTTTGCTTAAGAAGCACAGCTCAATCGCTTCTTCTGGGTGTAACAACTTAAATATATCTTCTAGCAATAAATCAGTCAATTGTTCGAATTTAAATGTCATTTGTGAAATTAAATATAAATTAAAAAAGAACTAAAGTTCGGTTTTTAATTCAATTTAAAGTCGAATTAAATTGATGTCAACCAGAACACTACTGCGTAATTAGAATATCATTAAAAATAAATCCGAAAACTGTTTTCAGAATAATCATAATTATTACTAAAGAAACTGTATGTTATTGATAATAATAAATAAATGAGCTTTCCTTATAATCAGTGTTTCATTCTTTTACTTAACTTATTAGCTTCTAAGATACACATTTAACACATATTGCTATATAAATTATGGAAGTCAGGAGATAGACAAGGGAACCAATTTTACACAGTTTAATAATGAAATGTACTCCAGTAAAATATCAAGCATGGTCTCATGATTATACCAATAAGGTTCGATAAGTGACAAAGGAGTAGTAACCCTAAAGTTGAATTCTACATTTTGGTATGTTATAAAATCTTTGACTTTAATTATTCCAAGGTTTAGAAAAAGAGATATGAAGTAAAGAAAATTTTAAATTATTGCTTAAAAATTATAAAGTTGAAGTTTTTTTCATAGCTTTAAATTTAATGAACTTATATTCTATATGAAAAATACTATGGACAAACTCAAAACCATCAGTTGGTTCATAAAAATGTAGGTTGGCAAAATGGATCATTTCAATATTTGCAAATAAGCAGATATAATCTAATGCCTTCCTGGATAAATATACTGTATAAATTTCTTTCAAGTCACTAATTTAAAAAATCAAAACTGAACATGTAATGTGGATCTAAATAACCTAAAGTTATAAAGCTGCTATTTTCAACTAATTTTATGTTATCATGATTGTTGTCGTTTATTTCAAAATCAACACCACTCACTAATTTGATGCTTTTTATTTGCTTCAAGTCCCTAAAATAATTTATATTACATTATAACTAACGCTTTTAATTTCTAACTCTAAATCCGAATTAAAGTTTATACCTGGACTAACTTCAAAAGTAGACCTACACTCAAAGCGATCAGAAGCTAATTTTAATAATTCTAACTCCTTAAAGTTTATTTTGATTATGTTTAATCCATATAATGATATGGGGGTGTTTTTTTTGACTTCATCACTTTTTCCATCTTTTAGGCGTTATTTGAATGGAAAATTTGTTAGTAAAATTCTTGAACACAAAAATATATCCC
>JASVEC010000093.1:0-63477 GCA_030770535.1 Batkoa obscura
TCTTTCCAAGCATTACATGTTTGTACATCCCATCCATTATTGGGATAATTCCATTCATTATTAATATCAGGCATTATAGGCATAACATCAACCGATGGGTAATGCGGATCAACAATAATATTGTTGGTAGGATAAACAGGGGAGATAGGTGGTTTATTACCACAAGATAAATGAGAATAACTACCATAGGGGTTACATCCAGCGTGACAATAATCTGGTCCAGAACCACAGTAGCCAAATTGGGAACAGCAAGGAGCATCAAAAGGGCAATGAGAGTTTGTAGAGCATCTTTTAATATCAGAGTTAGTATGTTGCTCGTGATGTATTGGTGGTTTATAGTTAAAACAACTGTGTGGCATAAAACTTGATCCAAAATTACAACCCACGCCACAGTGCTCCCAACTAGAACCACAATAGCCAAACTGTGAACAGCATGGTGCCTCATATCCACACTTCCCTCCATTGTCGCATCTTTCTTGTGCTAATATAGTGCTTAGACTGAAAATAAATAATACTGATGCTAAAAATAGTTTATACATGAGATTAGTTATTAATTATATATGACTTGATTGAGATAAATTGAAAAATAAATAGAAAAGAAAATGAGTTTATAGCGTTTATATACTCCCCTTAGTTATCCCATTGGTATTCCTTTATTACTCTCATCCTTTTAAATTAAAATTTATTTCAACTCTCAATTGTGTCTGAACCAAAATTTTAAGTGGAGTTATTTTGATCAGCAAAATTCAAACTAAATTTGCTAATGACATTAAAATTTAGGAGAATTAGCAATCAAACAACGGAAAAATTCAAGTATTGAAATAGTAGTAATTTTTAGTCTACAATTAAAATAATAGCAATTCATAATTATTGATCAAACTAGTAATTTAAAAGTTGTAATTTTAACGTTTGATTTTAAAGTTTGGTTTATAAGTGCTACTATTAGAAAAATATTGGAATAGTATGTACTAGATTAAAATCCTTTATGTTACTTTTTCTATTTGAACTTTTTTTAATTCAAAATATTTGGTAAGCAAAAGCAATATTTACAAATATCTTAATCCTCATCTATCCCTTTCTTTGTCAAAATTTCTCCAACAAAAAAGACTTGAGAGTGTCCAATTTTTTTAGATTTTAGTATTCATAACATCTCTATTAATAGCTCTTTGTTTAAAAGTTTAAATATTACAAATCGTGACAAGTAAATAGCATCTTAACTTATAAAATAAAATAATCCATTATCAAACGATTTCAAATATAAATTAAATATGTAGTTTTATTCTCAATAGTTTAAATGCTGTAGTAAAGCTAAAGTTCAATGTTTCAAACAATTAATCTTTAAATGGACTTATACTTTTATCTTAAGATATGTATAAAGCTTTGAGTTTTCAAAAGATAAAGCCAAAATTGTTTATAGAATAAGAAGGATAAAATACTAATGTATTACCTAAAAAATCGCTTCAAATTCAAGTCAACTATCCATTTTTCTAACTAGGATTATAATTTAATTTAGCCAATGTATTTGGAACCCTTGGAAACTCATTACAATCCTCTTCAATCCCGAATTTTCTTTTCAATTTTTTCAACATTTCAGCCTTAACAAAATATTCCTCTTCCTGCTTTAAAAGTATTTCACAAGCCCCATTCAAAATAGATGATTGAGATTGTACTTTTTCCTCGCCACTACAATCCTTTAAAACATTGGCAAGCTCTTTAAACATTGCTGTTAATGCTGCTCTTCTCTTTTGTTCCGAAGCTTGATGGACTAATCGTTTTCTTTTAACTATTTGTTCAAAACTAGGTGCATAGTTCAATCCGAGTGCGGCTGAATTACCTTCCACAATTAATTGATAATTTGATTTCGTAGACAATTGAGTAGCACTTAAATTGGTATTCACACCAGCTGGCATAATTGCTGGACTAATCAATGGTCGATGGTTACTAGGTCGTCGTCTATTAGTTGGATAGCGTTTTTTAATTTCTTGATCTTTTGTAGGAATTTGACTTGTTTCATTTTTTCCTTTATTTCCTTGTGGATTACCAATGGATTCAACGTCATCTTCTGGTATGACCGGTGGGATGACTGCTTTTAGTTTTGAAGTGGATAATGGGTTAGCTATAAATGGTTCGGCTGTTATGTTCTCTTTAATATCTAAACCAGTACCATTCGATAAACGAGAACTCATTAAGTTTAATGGGGTAATGATGGATTTTGTTTTATTTTGAATAGAAGCCATATTAGTTGCTATAATATTACCATTTACACTCATATGATCGTTATGATTATTTATACTGTTAACAGTTTGGTCTAATTCTATATTATTATTCACATTGAGATCAGTGCTTTTAATAGTTATATCTTGATTGTTTAGATTATTGATAATGTTAGCATTGAGTTCTGAAATAGTAATATCTTCATCATAAGTAGCTATTGGAACATTATTATCTTTTAGGTCAATATCTGGGATATCCTAAAGCAAATATTAATTAATGATAATTAGTAATCAAAGTAAAATAAATATACTTTTTGTAAATTAAAATTGTTTAACATATTTAAATGACCAGAGTTGGGCAAAGACCAAAACTTATTAATATAAGGGTTTACTACCGGAGAAAACAGAGTGTTATCTATCATATAGACAGGAGGAGTAAAATTACCAGGGTGGTGATGTTCATTGTTGTTTAATGAATTTAAAAAAGGTTGGTTATTGTATTCCATTAAATTTAAATTTAAATTCAGATGATTCATAGTATTCGTTTCATTATTTAGAGTATTATTTAAGCTTGTATTTATAGTACTGTAATTATTTTGATGAATGGTAGTTATGCCATTCCATTGAGGGGTATTGAAATGTATATGATGATTTGGTGGGTTTAAATTAATATTATTTAATAGCCCCGGATTATAATACAATTTATCTTGATTTTCCAAGTTTTGTAAATAGTTGACCACTTTATTAATATCTTCCGATTTTAATATTAAGTTACTAGAATCTAAATTGGTATCATCGATACACTTGGTATTATCCTTAAAATGCTTAATAAATTTATTTAATAAATTTATAGAATTAGTTACTTCATCAGTTTCTTTATTAAATGTAGCTTCATTATAATTCATACTAAATTTTAAAAACAGTAAAGATTGAACATTTTATTTTAACAGAAGTAATTACTTTTTTTCAACGTGGTAAAACGATTGGTGATTAATGGCTTCACTAATAAATTAGATTAGAATTGCTTTTAAAATCTTTTAATATTTGAACAGATTTTATTTAAATGTAAGCCATTTCAATTAAATTTTGAATTTTCTCATTTATGTCAGAATTAAAGATCAAGAATAAATTAAGTTTGATTGGAATATTACATTTTTAATCCTGATATAAATGAAAAGATCTAAAATTTAGTTAAAACAATTTACATCTAAATGAAATAATTACTTTCATTGTTATTTTTATCAATACTTTTTAAAGTCAAAATTACTTAAGTTTAGTTTGTCTGAAGCAAACATCAAACTGTTTATTTGAAGTTAACTTGAATCCAAAAATAACATTAACAGAATAAAATCATTATAACTAGTTAAAATAAAAAGAAATATAGAATTCTTTTTTGTTTTTGTTTAACCACTATCTTTTCCATTATTTCTACTGGAAAAAAACGGACAAATAAACTTCTAAGACAACTTCTAATAAATAGAATATTTTGTACTATATTATTAAGCTTCTTTTGTAAGTCAATTCCTCCAATTTAATAACTTCTATTCATCTATCAAACTAAATAACAACTATGAATTTTTGGTTTTCAAGCATCAAACTATCATAAATAACTTCACTAAAATTCATTAATTACATTTCATTTGCTTAAAAAATTCCATCAAAAATTCTCCACTCACTTCGGAAACGCTTCATTTTCAATAAAAATAAATCCAAAATGACCCGCTTTGCAAGATATAAAAAAACGTATTTAGAAGCGGATGGTTTTAAAGGAAAAGGGACTTCAAGTAATCAACCAAAATTAGATCATCAAGGTAAGAAAGATTCTAATATTCTTTATTAAACTTAAAAATTAAATATTTTAAAACATTAGCAAAAAGATCCGATATTAGAAGGGAAAAAAGAAAATATGATAGAAACTCAAAGATGGTACTGATTGAATATTAAAAAATAAAGCACAGAATTTTAACTAATATAACTACCAACTAGGTCTGTTTCAATTGTCGAAAACCAGGCCATAGTGTTAAAGATTGTCCCACCAATTCAACTGCAAATCCAAATTTAGATACCGAATTAGATACTGTTGAGTTAGCGACTGGTATCTGTTATCATTGCGGTACAATGGAACATAGCTCAAAAAATTGTGATCATATTAATAGAAAAAGTAAACCCAGTTATGTTAAAAATAGCATTTCTATTAACACGGTCATTTAGAACACCCATTTAAGTTTGCTACTTGCTTTTTATGTCGAGAAGACGGTCATTTAGCTAGTAAATGTAAAAATAATATTAATGGCTTATATCCCAATGGTGGTGGTTGTAAACATTGTGATTCAAAAGACCATTTTGCCAAAGATTGTGAGATGGAAAAGAAAGGTAATAACTAATTTTCTTATTTTCAAAAAATAAATAGAATATTCCTTTTTTTAGATGAAGATGTTGCTGAAGTTGGTACAATGGACTTGAATTTAGGAGCTGATGATGATGATGTATTTTTAGAAATGTATAAAAAACAAGCGAATAAAAGAAGTAAAATTCCAGAAAAGAAAGTAGTAAAGAAAAAAGCTAAAGTGGTGAATTTTTAATAATTGTTATTATTTTTAAATAAAATGGTTTGTTATAGAGTAAATTAAATGGATTATTTTTGTTAATTGATAGACAGCATTTGCTCTTTAATGGTAGAGTAAGAACTATTCTTTTCTTCTGTTAAATAATTTAAAGTTTCATCGATATCACATAAGTTTAGTAATAAATTAGATACTCTAGTAGTTGGTTGCACTAAAGTAGTATAATAGTACCTCAAGGTAAAAATGGGTTGGTTATTAAAAAAGCTGACAACAACTTTTATAGAATCATCTATAAAAGATTTTTGATTAATTATATAAATTAAAAAATAACCTTCGTTACTAACAAGTTCCGTTATTTAATCATTCATGGCATTTATAAACCATCTGCCTTGAGGATAATATAGCTTGATATCTTGTTCACTTTCCATCAATAAATCAGAATTGGACTTATACAGTTTATAAGTAAAATAAACAGTTAGGGAGATGTATTTTTTGTTTAAGAGTTTTACTAATAGTTTCTCCATTCAAATAGCGCTCAAAAATGGAAAAAGTGATGAAATAAAAAAAAACACTCCTAGCTGCTAATAATCATACATATTGAATTTTTAAAAGCTAACTAGTAGCATTTAATTGAATTCCAGTTGATTTTAAATCTTAATCTTTCTGTTGTCATTTTCTATTTTACTATATCAATTACTAAAAAGGCTTATAATCCGGACCACTTGATTCATTTGAAGTGAAAATTTATTTAAACCAAAACCTTAACTACAAACACGGAAACATACTTACAACCAATATAGAACCCATGAATATTATAATTAACAACCCAATGGATCCATTTCATCACCACTATGGGAATCATTAGACGAATAAACATATATGGTTTAATTTATGTGACACTAACAGTAAAACCCTTATTATATATTATAATAGCACTGCTAGATAACTTAAAATATACAAAATTAAAATAATCAGAATCAGAATAAAAAATCAGATCGTAATTTTATTTGATGATAGCTCACTATTAAATCCCATAAAAATTATTTAACGTCTATATAAATCCCATTTCAGCTAAACATACTTCATCAGGCTTAAGTCAATATAGCCATATATAAACTAATACCAAAGCTAATCTATTAATAATTTAAATCAATTTTAACCTTCTTTCTTTTTCTATCCTAATATTATATAAAATATAGACCAATGAGTAAAATGAATAACATAACAAAATCATGTTGATAAAAGCCACATCTTACTTCTTTTTTCCTAACATTTCAAGGTGTTATTTTACTGTCCCTGATTTGTTTTATATAATCTACCCAACTTTAGTAGAAAAAGTGAAAAGAGATCGTCAAATTGTGCTTTAAAAACGGAATGTTCGTCTCAAAAATAATTAAAAATACACATTAAAATGATCCCATTTTTAAACAAGTAAAGTAAATAAATGTTACATTAAGTAATGAAAATAACTTTTGTACTCAAACAAAATGACCATCAGTTAAAATAGCATTATAGAAAACATATTTAACAAATTATTTGAATAAGATGTAGAAACTATTTTATTCAACTTTGCTATATTACTATTTATGACTGATTTCATAACTCAACTGTCTTTAAACTTCATACAAGAGAATTGATAAACACACTTCAATCTATCACAAGAGTAACTCAAGAACTGGAAATTGCCATGTATACAATGATTCTTATCATACTTTATCAAGAAATTATTAAGACTAACAATCAAGCTATAAAGATACTAAAAGTTAACAAAGAAAGATTTTTTTTGATTTTTAAGCCACTGCTAATATTTACCAAATTTAAGCCTTCCAATGGATCTTATGAAATTATGGGACTTTATCCTTCAATTTAGTTTTTATTTGAACTAAATTTTGATACTTTAGTTTTAATCCATAAAACAATCTTTCCAATAGTATGTTTTTTTTCAACCCTATCAAAGCCACTATAGTCAACAATCTTAAAACTGGTATTTCAACTAGTTTTAAACGTTATCGTCATGAAGTTAGTAAAGCAATCATTTATGATACCAAAACTTTAGAAGATGGCTCCAAATTTATATCTCGAGTCCCATCAATGGAACCTAAGCTCAGTCAGTTACCACCTGCTCTTAATCTTAAAGGACCAAAGGGTAATTTTCGCCAATTAACGGATATGGAAATCAAAGAAATGCAAAGATTAAGATTAGAAGATCCAGCTCTTTGGACGCGCTCGAAATTAGCTAAAAAATTTAATTGTGCTGAAAGACAAGTTTATTTAAAAGCTAAGGCTAATCATGAATATCATCAATGTTTACAAGAGAAACAAAAATTAGAATGGCAAAAATTAGGATTTAAACGTCAATTGATTTTTATTAACCGTCAAAGAAGACGTGCTGAATGGTAACCAAGTATAGAGTAAAAAAAGGTTAAACAAAGTTCTACTAAAATAAAATAAGATAATAAAATTTTAATTTTTTGGATTATTATTCTATTATTCTACTAACTTATTTACTAGGTTTTGTTCTTTTTAGATTATGTAGGCTATTAAAGTTTTATTTTTATTATCAGTAATAAGTTTTTAATAATAATAATAATAATCAATCAATTGATCAATTAATCAAAAATAATTTAAATAAAAGTTCCATTTTTATTAAATTATTAGAACCTTAAAAGCAAGATACAAAATAATCATTATTCTTGATATTACTACAAAAATTGAGTTTTAATCCACCAATGCCTACTGGTCATCTTTTCCAGTGTTATCTAATGTCATCAAATGTCTTAACGTTGGTCTACCATGGGGACAATTCCATGGCAATGGCAATGTACCTAAGTTTTGTACAATTTGCTTCATCTTCCCATTTTTTAAAAAATCCCCAATCATAACCGATTTCCTACAAGCCATAGAAGCTAATTTCAAATCTAATTTACTACCTTTAAATGCTAACCCATTTTCAAATTGAATAATTTTCTTTTTTTTAGCTGTATTGTCTTCAATCGGATTCATTGTTAAATTATGAATTAATTGTTCTAAATCTTCAATTTCAAAATTTACTTTATTACTTATTGGTATTGAAATCAATTCTAATCTTTTGCCTGGTTCATTCGATTCTTTATATGTTATTTGATATCCTTGTTTAGATAAATAATTTAAATTTTCTATTGCTATCAATTCATCTGTGATAGGTAATTGCAATTTCTTTGGTACAGCTAAACGTTGACGTGGTATCTGTTCTGTAATTGAATGATGTAATTTAGTATAATTATAAATTTCATCAGCTGCATGTTGATCAATTATAAATAATTCATTTTGTAATTTAGTAATAATAAAACCTAAATTAAATTGACCGATGATTTCCATTGAATTAAAATCTTTTTTAGGATCAATATTAAAGTGATTTGATAATTCAATTTCTTGTTTAATTTTTAATATATTCTCTTTAATCTCCTCTTCTATTATTTCTTCTTTTTCTTCATCATTAAAAGAATATTTAGTTAAATCTTCCATATTCCAGTTTAATACTAATGCACTATCATTATTTATATAAATTTCTTTAGTTATAGTAAGCTCATCTAAGATATCCGTTGTTTCTCTAGTTACAAATGAATTTGAATCATATGGCACTATAGTATGTGTTTTATTAACTGTATTATTATTATTATTATTATTATTATTATTATTTGAATCTTGAAGTGTTAATTCTATAGGTTCTTCTTTAATTCGTTTCCTTGTATACTCTAAACTTTTATTAGCTTCAGTCTGATTGCTTAAAGTAGATAATTCATTATTATCATTATTATTAACTAACACTCTATTATTCAGAGGTGCTATATTATTATTATTATTATTATTATTATTATCATTCAATGAAATATCTTTAGATTCTCTTTTTATACCATTAATATTTATATATTCTCGATTATTACAATCTGTTTTATTTAAACTTAACTTTAATGATGGATTATTATTCTCTATCAATCTCTCTGCTGTAATAACAAAATCTTTAATAGTATTATCCTTTTTGATCTCATTATTATCATTTGTATCCTTATTTAATCGTTTACCATTTTCTTTCAAACTATTAATGGAATTATTAATGGGTATATTTCCTTGTTCACTATCTAATAATTCACAACATTGCTGTTTAATTTGAATTAATATTTCATTTTCATGATGTAACAAAATTGTTCTTTTATCAGGTGTTAAATTCACATCATATTGATTTGGATTAATAATTAAATTACCGATTAAAATCGGATATCGATTAGAATATCTTAATTTATAAATATCATTAATCATTTTAGTTAATTTAATTAAATGACAAGGCCGTTGATTAATATAAATAAATTGTCTATCTGATGTAGTCCTACCTGCCCCATTAATAGTTTTAGATAAAATACCTTCAAATTGTACTTGAATTATTTCTGTTTCTTTTTCTTCTTCTTTTTCTTCTTTTAATTCAAATGAAAATTTAAACTTAGTAAAATAATTTAAATTAACTGCTCCAAATAAACTAGTATAATTAAGCATTAAATCATTCCCGTTTTTTGTTAATAAAACTAAACTTTGTTTTCCTTTAGCATCTATATTAGTTACTTTAAACCTAATATTTGTATTAATTAATGCGTATATTTGAATCAATTGTAATCCTTTTGTGTATGCTTTTTTAATATTCCTTAATAAATCTTTATATCTAACTGGAAACCTTTTAAATAAATTAGTTACTTTAACTGTTGTACCTTTTTTCCTTGATGTCACTTGAGTCTCCATAATATTTCCTAAGCTATCAAAAGTAAGTTGAAACCCTTTGGAACTTACTGCATCAACACTAGTAATTAAACTGATATCTGCAACAGAACATAAAGAATTAAAAGCTTCACCACGAAACCCAAGTGATTGAATAGTTAATATATCTTCAAAATCTTTTAATTTGGATGTGGAATGACGTTGTCCAATAGTATCAAAATTGCTTTCTTCAATACCACTACCATCATCTGAAATTTCAATGGAATTTAAACCATTATCTTTAAAATGAATTTCTATTGATTTTAAATAAATAAAAATAATATAAAATAGAAAGTCAATTAATAATTAATAATTACCAATATTTTTAGAATTAGCATCAATTGAGTTTTCAATTAATTCTTTTAATGCGGAACTCATATCTAATATAACTTGACCTGAACATAATTTATTGATAGATCGTTTATCAAGGTGATGAAGTTGACTCATTAATTGAAATAAAGATAATTATGCAAATAATAAGATGCGAAAAATTGAATTTTTTAAAATAGAAGAAATGAAAAGATAAAATTCAATTTAAAAATTTTGAAATTTTACTAATTTAGAAGCAATCATTTAAAAGTTAAATTCTTAAATAAAATCAGGACTTAGAATTTTAATGAACTTTTTTTGTTTTTATTTATTTTTAAAATAATTTTAAATTTTAAAACTTTTAACTTTCAAATATTTTAATAAAATGTTATCGAATGTTCATGCTGATGGAGGTACATTAAGTTATTTATATTATTACTTTATTAAAATTCAATTAAGTAAGAAGTAATTTTGTGGAAGGTTCCATTTGGTTAGAATATTATGGTTATTTTTTATATGTAATAACTAAACTTGGTTTTGGTAAATTCAATTAAATATAATAATAATAATAATAATAATAATGTAATTACTTTGTTATATATTAGCTATTTACTTTATATGGGCTTTTGTACCAGATAAGATTCTTGAGGAATTTAAAATTACTTATTATCCATCAAAGTAAGTTTAATAATTTAACTTATTTCTTGTTTTATTATATTATATTATATTATATTATATTATATTATATTATATTATATTATATTATATTATATTATATTATATTATATTATATTATTAAAATAAGATATTAATTTAATTTAATTTAACTTTTCATTTGTTTAGATATTGGTCTTTAGCTATTCCGGCTTTTTCCACTATTTTTTGTGTTTATTTTTATATCTTATTTTTAGGCTATATCTTACTGAAAACTCCAAGTTTTGATAATATTAATTACTTGACAGGTAAATATAAAATCATGTTCAATCAATCACTTAATTATATATTTATATTTATATTTATAAACTAATAATACTAAATTAATTAGATTCCCAAGCAGTAGTAATTTATGAACCAAAATATTGTTGTAGTGAAAATTCAAGTGAAATTCATGATATTAGTATGGAAATTGTAAATAAATGTTGTTACTATTAAATAAAAATAAAAATAATAAATTAAATTAAAAAATAAATTAAATAATTTCAATTGTATAAATTGACTCTATAAAAAATAATTTTATTAATATATAACTTGTTGTTTTTTCTTTTACTTTGATTTAAATCAGTCGATACATTTCAATTTGATATTTATTATTATTGTTATTCTCCACTTTTTTAAACCTCTTTGTAACTGGTTGTTGATTTTCAATTAACTTATCAATTCCATTAAGCTTTGTATCTTTATTTTTATTGATTTTAATATTCTTTTTATTCTCCTTATTATTAGTTTCTAACAAACTTTGATTTTCATGATGATATAGCATAGCAATAGGTTCAAACCCGATAAAACTCTTTAAATTATTTAATCTAGATCGTACCATTTTTTGAGTTTTAAAAAGTAAGTGAGTAAATTGAGGAGAAGATACAATAGTAGTAAAATGTACATCTAATATAGCAGTAAATAATTCATATATCTATAATAATAATCAATAATTAATAATAACTAATAGTATTTTAAATTAAACTTACCTTAATAAAACTAGTAGAGGGTGACCATAACATATTAATATTGGTACCATTTCTTTTTAATAAATCACTTAATAAACTTAAATAATTGAAAACTTCTTTATCATTTAAATATTTCAATGAAAAGATTAATAATTTTGAATCAAAATTAAATTCCAATATTTTCATTAAATAAGTTTCTAATATTAAATTTAACTTTTCAATAGTTTCAATTTTCTTTTCTTTTTCTTCTAAATAAATTTCATGAATTGCTTTTAATAAGATTACTATTTCTTCTTCAGATATATCTTTAACTGATAATAATGAATATTGAATATTAAACCAATCTTGTCGTTCAATTAAATAAGGTAATAATCCACCATAATTAGTTTTAAAAGTGGATGATGTAATTTTAGAGCCATAAATCAATTGAAACATAATTTTAGGTGAATAATTTTCAAAATCAACTTGATTATTTTGTTTTAAACTCATTTTTTCAATTAATGATGATATATATCTTGGTGGTAATAAATTTAATATTGTATTTTCATCCTATTAAATTAATGTTAATATTTAATATATTTAATATATTTAATATGTATATATACTATATACTTACTTGATAAGATGAAGTTATTTCTTCAAAATAGTGATGATCTTTAATAATATACCAGTTATTACGATATTTGTTCAAATATTCTTTATAACTTAAAACAGTATCTTCAATTTTAGATTGATTATCTTTATATTCTCCTAAATAAAAAGTAGATTCATTATCTAGTAATATGTAAATTATTAGTTATTAATTATTATTAATTATCAATTATTAATTATTAATTTACCTTTTGATTTAATTAACAATTCATTTTTTTCATTAAGAATACTTTTAATTGACTTTTTATTAGTATCATTTTTATCAAATGAAAAATATTGTAAATGATTTAAAAATGTTAATTCAATATTATCACTAGTTTCAATTTGTTGTGTTAATTTTAAAATTAAATCTTCTGGATAAGATATTTGACATAAATTAGAATCCTATAAACAAAAATAATTAACGTTAACATATCCTATTGTATATTATATTATTATAACTTACAATAACTGTAATTGGAATAAAATTAGGAGGATAAACTAATTGAATAGATTCATTCGTATTTTTAGATTGTAAATATTTAAATGTAATATTTAATCGATTCATAGATGATAATAAATTACTATTAGCTGGACAAATAAATGGAGTCAATACAATTTCAACAGAACTTTGAAACAGTTCAGCAGTTTTAAAAGAAGTAGATGGTAAACTACGATAATCTAAAGAAGATATTATCATATTTTTATGATTGATTTTACCAAGCTAAATTAAGTTAAAATAGTTTAATAATTTAATAATTAAAATTATTCTACTCTATTATTATTATCATATTAATTTACCTGACAATGAAAATGACTCTTTTTTCCTTTATTGGAAAAATTAACTGAATTAATTTCAGAGATATAAGTTTCATAAACAACTACACTCAATTGAATATCCCAAAGTATTAATTTAGATTTAATTGTATCTAAATAAAATAGAAATTAATTAATAATAATAAATAATAAATAATATTTACTTGAATCTTCATCAATATCATAACCTAACATTAATAAATGATCCTTGGATAAAAAAGTAATAGGTGGTAATGAAGTAATTAAACCTGAAACAATAGATTTATCTGGTTGAATATTTTGTAATTTTAAATTTAATATATTTAAATTATTTAATGAAATTGGTAATTCATTATTATTTATATTATCATTAATTGATAATTGAAAACAATTTAAATTAAAATTATTATCTAAAATAGATAATCGACCAGAAGAATAATCAAATGTTATAGATTTACTTAATGTACTCTATAATAAAAAATAAATTAAATTAATTTATATTTATAATAAATAATATAATAAATAATATAATATAATAATATAATAAATAATATAATATAATAAATAATATAATATAATATACAATTACCTTTAAATTCAATTCACTTTGACCAATTAATTTTAAATCAATCCTATTATTAACATTATTAATACCAATGATATTAATACATTCATTGTCATTATGATTAGTTAATAAAAACAAATAACTATTAAATTCCATTGATAAGGAATTAGTTAAAAATTCTGCTTTTTTAATATCACAACTATCCGACCATACTATCTTATCTTTAATACTAAATTAATGGAAATTATTATTATTATTATTATTATTATTATTATTATTATTATTACTCTAATTCAACAATAACTTTAGATAATAATGAATTATATAATTTGATTTGTCCATCTTTAAATACAATTAAACAACCATCATTAATACCATATTCATAACCTAAAGGATAAATATCTTGGATCGGTTTATCAAACTATAATTTAATAATAATAAAAATTAATTGATTAATTAATTAATATATAATACTTATTATTATTATAAACTTAATATTCTTACTTTAACTTCGATTTTTTTAGCATTTTCTTTCCAAATCCATACAATTTGACTTTCATTATTTTTAATTTGATGTTGGTTTTTATTACTATTTTTAGTGTTCATACTAACTTGAGCATAAAGATAATAACCCAAATCTAAGATTTGAAAATCTTTGGTATTAATTAATGAAGATAATTCAGTCTCTACTCCACTTTCACTACCAACTTCATTAACTCCATTAACTATACTATTTTCTAATGATTTCTTTTGTTGATGATTATTAGATATTGGTACCTTATTTGCTTTAGTATTTTGTCCATTAATTTTAATTTTAGCTGAGCCAATTAAAGATACATTCGTTGGTATAGCCCAAGAATTAATATGTTGTTGTTGGGTTACCTAAAAATGAAATAAATCAAAATAAATTAAATTATTTGAATACAAATTAATAACAACAATCTACTCACTTCATAAAGATGAATGCCTTCACCTGGTACCGTAGCTAAAATTAAACTTGGATTTTCTTTAGGTTTTTTATTAAAATAAGTGGGTTCCGAAAATAAAGTATTAATAACATCTTCCTCGTTTTGTTTTGTGTTGGTTTTATTTTCAATTTTATATTGAGCTAATTGAAAACTGGAATCTAATTGTATTAAACTCATTTTTAATCTAGTTTAAAAAGATAAAAAATTTGAAATTAATATTCAATAAAATGAATAAATTATTTTATATGATTATTAAATTTGGGCCTATTTTAGTAGAGCTTTCTATTTTTGGAAAGTAAGTTAACAAAATCCAAAAATTATGGGATTTTAGAATCTATTAATAGTTAAATTAATGGAAATTGAAATCTTAGTTTTATTTTCAATGTCACCCTATGAAGAAAAATTTAAAAGGAATTTAATAATGGAAGAAAATCAAGAAGTTATTAATTATGAAATGAACCAAAATACCACTTACAAACATTCTCAAAATAATCAAAGTATTAAAATGACTATGTTACAGCCAAAGTTACCTTATCCAAAGTTAATAAAACAAGTAAATTATTTAAGAGAATTTAATACACTTCCCGAATTTCTAAATGATGTTAAGTTATTGAAACAAAAGGTAATATTTTTGTTTTAACTTATATTATAATAATAATAATTAAACAATATATATAAACATAGATATTATTAGAACCAAAAAAAATTAACATATTTGATTTTGATCAAACTTTATTTCGTTCACCATTACCTAATGTTAAATTATGGGATGCTGAAATGAGAGGTTATTTAATTAATGAAGAATTTGGTTGGTTTCAAAACAAAGATACTTTATCAATAGAAAATATGATACCTTTAAATCATTGGTTTATTGAATCAACAGTAGGTAATATTTATTTTTATTTTTATATTCATATTATTTTTATTTTTATTTTTATTTTTATTTTTATTAATAAATTAATTTTAAATAGAGAAAGTAAAAGCTTCTTTAAAGGATCCTTATACATTAACTATTTTATTAACAGGAAGAAATCGAGAAATATTTTTAGATATTATTCAAACTATTGTTAAAGAAGTTAATTTGGATTTCGATTTAGTAATACTTAAAGAAACATTATATAATAGTATTATTAAAAAAAAAGTATCAACAATGGAATTCAAAAAATTATTTATTAATGAATTAATTAATACATTTCCATCCGTTAACACATTAATTATGTATGATGATCGAATCAAACATATAACTGAATTTGAAATCTTTTTAAAACAAATTGAACAAAGTTATCAAAATATACAATCCACAATGATTCATTTAGTACAATCCAATTTAAAACATTTAGATATCAATTATGAACAACAATTAGTACAGAATATACTAAATAAAATTAATTCTAATCCTATATTATTTCGAAAAAAAAAGAATCTCTATCCAAAAAGAATTGAATTAACACAAAGAATACAATATTTAGCTATAACTTTCGATGATTCAATATCAAAACAAATTTATACAACATTTTTAAAACATTTATTTATTAACAAAGAATGGTTGATTAGTGGAGATCATATAACTATATGTTTAGGTTGTGCTTCAGAATATAAATTAAATTTAATGAATTTAAAATTAAATCAAGAAATTCAAATTGAAATTATCGGTTATCGACTATTTCGACAATCTATGATAGCATTGAAAGTAGATACTCAACCTAAAATTCAATTAAAAAACAATCGTCCATTACATATTACTTTATGTTATGATCCAAATAAAATTAAACCTAAAGATGCAGGAGACATTCGTAACTGGGCTTACTGTAAAAATAATAAAATATTGAATTTAAAGTTTATTGGCAAGATACAACATGTGTATAAGAATGCATTAACATTTATTTATTAATAATATGAATGAGTCGAGAAATAAATAGTAAATGTAGTTAATTATGATTGAAATTCGTGTATGATGATATTATTTAAATAAATAAAAGAGTTTTATTAACAACTTAATCTATTTTAAATTCAACTAAAATAATTTTAACACTGTTTAGTATCCCAACAGTTAATAAAATCAACCTCAATATCATTTTACTGATACACTTGATCATCCTTAATAATTTTAATAACTTTAATTATTATATTAATGTTACATTAAGAAAAGTAGTTAATATATTATCATTGAAACAAACAAAAACAGATAAACAATTTGGATTATTTTTCTAATTTAATAATACTTTATTTTAATTCTATGTTTTTTATTAAAGTAAGTAATATCATATTGATAAAGTAAACAAATCTTTATTAAATATCATGATTGATTACATCTTTATTAATTTCATAATAATATATTCGTTTTTGGAAATAAATAATGAAGATAAAGATTCTAAGTAAAAGAATATTGAAAAATTGAATCTCTCTTTTAGGTGAATTGAATTTAATAAGAAACTATAATCTTAATGATTTTTTATATGCTTTTATAATTGTTTCTTTATTAAAAGTGGATAATATATGAGAATGTTTTTTTGACTTCATCACCCTTTCCATTTTTTTAAGCACTATTTGAGTAGAAAAATTGTTAGTAAAATTCTTAAATACAAAAATATATCCCCCATATTAATTTTATATATTTTTAATAATGGATTTTATAATCTACCAAGTTTGTTTACATTATGTAACAACTTATATTAATATATAAGGATATATTTGATTATAATTATGAATCCTATACCATTCTAAATATTATACATAATTTATACTACCAAAATTGAAACTATAATGATTACATAAAATTTTAAAATAAAGCCAAAAGATTTATACTTTTATAAACAAAATAATTTTATACAATTTTTGTCTATTTAAAATACAATCTAAACTTCAATAATGCAAATAGTATTAACAAATTATATGCTATTTATTTAACTATTATAAAACTTATAAACAAACTCTTATTTCTTTAAGCTTGAGCAAAGCTCCCACGGCAGAATTTACCATCCCCACGACTAATACAAGTAAATTTAAAGCTATCTTTTTGATAAACTTCACTCTTATTAGAAGTTTCAATGGTAGCACCATCGGTACTACAGTCAACGATAGAAGCAGATAAAGTATTATCATTAGAATGGACTAACCCGTTTGAACAAGATTGACCTTTTGCTGAGTTTTTAGCATCACATTTTAATTCAATTTGTTGATCAAGATAAGTAGCGGTACAATAACAGGATAAACTTACACCTTGATTGATATCATGATTAATAACAGATTCAGTGGATTGACAAAAATAATTCCATTTTTGAGCAAAGGTAGTGGAGATGAAGATAGTAGTTAGAAGAGTACTGAAGATTTTAGTCATTTTTTGAATATTTGAATTGGATAATGATATCTAAGTTTTGATTATTCTTTATATACTTTCATAGAGATATTTAGTAATTGTAAAATGGATCTAATTTTTAAAAGCACTAAGGTATTTTTAGATTCAAGTTAATTTTGTGATAAAAATAAACTTTTAATTCCATTAGTTTAATCATTATAGTTTCTATATTAATATTAAACACTTTAAAAAGTAGTTATTATAATATATAAGAACTATTATTATTATATGTATTATATTATCTACTATTTATAAATGAAAAGAATCTAATTATAATTATTTACTAGTTAATGTCCTTTATTTTAAGCGTTTTTTTTGAACTTTAAGTAAAATCTAATTCAACTTTAGGCTAAAAATAAATTTAATTATTAAGAAATCGAGGATAAGTTAAGTGACTTTCTAAATATGGAAATATCATTTTTTAAAATTACTGTAATAATAAAATGGAACGTAATGATTTAACCCTACTTTATGTTATAATCGATTAAGTTGAGAGGCTTTTAATACTTCGAATTACCTATAAGTGTCATTTAAATAAAGCCTGGCCTTAGCACATAATTAGTTGTAAGTAATTTAATATCAAACATGAAATAGTATCATTGTGATTTAATATAGATTTGATGATTTTGCTGTAATAAATCAATATATAATAATTTGTCATTATTATTAGTCAAATAATAATAGTCATCATCAGCTTTAAATAGAAGCTTAATAAACTTTAAAATTACTCCGAAATCTTCAGTAAATCTAGTAGCTTTAAAATATTAAATATTCCTATGAGTTTTTTTATTTTTATTAATGAAAAAATTAACAGATGTTATTAGTTGTAGAAGTAAATCTTTTTTATCTAAAAGCAAAAATAGTTCGGTATTAAGTAGAATTCATTCTAATATTACATCCATCTACTACTTTGAGTTGATTTAAAAAAGTAAAGTAGTTTATAGGAATACTTAATAAGTTTTCAAAATGAGCACAAAGTTTATTGAGACTGTATTGGTACTTTGAGAATATCGATATTCTTTAGTAGTGCAATAGGAGTAGACGTGCTTTAAATAAATATTAGAAAAGTAGCTATAACTACATAGTAAGTAAGGGTTTATATCAGTTTTTAAACAACTATAACTAAAAGAGATACAAATGTTAACATACAAAAATCAGCACAAAAGTTTCCCTCATGTCTATATTGTTACGTTTTTTATTAGTATTGTTATGAGATATCAAACTATTAATAATTTAATAAAAATATGCATTTAGATCATTTGAAAATTAGTTTAAATTAAAAAATTACCACCTTTCACGTTTTTGTTAATACATGATAATATAAACTAATCTTATTATATCATGCTTTTTAGGGATGAACACTATTAAGAAGCTAATTCTAAACTTTAATATATGAGGATGTATTTTTGTATTTAAGAACTTTACTAACAAATTTTCCACTCAAATAATGCTTAAAAGATGGAAAAAGTGATAAAGTCAAAAAAACATCACTATATTAAGTTACAAATAAATTTTCAAAAAATTGTAGATAAGCTAATAGCAGCTATTGAAGTTTAATTGTGCAGCATCTAGTTGCTTATTTAAACTTTAAAATTAACCCAAAATTGACTGAAATTCAAATGGAAATTTAACAAATTTTTTTTCGCCATACTTCAAAAACGCAGTTTGTAAATTAACTCTGGTTTCATAAATTTTCTATAATAATTTCAATTGACAAGTTGTTTTTATACTGTTGAATTTAGTGGTAATCAGTAGTTTACCACTGGGCTAAAATGATTGGTTGATTCCAATTAACAGAAATTGGACTCTGACCCTAGTCCCATACGTTAATATATATGAGCTATTCTATTTAATAACTCTCCCTTAATCATTTTAACCCACTGGTAAACCACTTACTGCCAATTTAATTTGTAAAAAGTCAAAATCCTTGAATACTCTTTTACTTAGTTGTGTAGCTGGTATTTTTTTATTTTAGTATATTTTTTATAAATAGTTTTGATATTGTAAATACAAGGACACTAGTAATAATAATAATCAAATTGGCAACATACCAGGTTATATTTATCTATAAATAACCTTCTTTTTAACGTTGTAAGTTTAAATCCAAGTCGGCTGCTTAAAAAAGCAGCAAGTTATAAAAAACTACCTAAACAGATAACAGTTGTGAACTTTGCAGATAACTGCATAATTGAGTTTCAACAGCTGTAATTCATTGATACAAGAATTCATTTTTATAATATTTGATAAAGTTGACTGGACGATTTTTATGGCAGATTCAACTATAATTGCTAATGATTTGACCGAAAAATACAATAATACAACAATAGCTTAATAGTATACAATTATTTTATTGCAAAAAATCAATTAATTGTTATTATTCATTACCAGCAATATCAATTATCAAAAATTATAAATAGAAGTTCAATAAGCTTTAAAATTCCTCTAAAATCTCTGATAAATCAGATATTTTGTAAAAATAATTATTTAAAATGGGATAAGGGCTATCGGAATAGGCTACATTATATCATTGATTTCTTAAAGAACTCTACTATTTTTATTATCATGTCATTTTAACGTTTTATTACAGCTATTTTTTTGGAAATTAGTAGATCAATGAAGGCTGTAACTAAGTTAATTGTATTATTGATTATAGAATTGTATAAGAAAAGAGAGACAAAGGAGTTGAGTTGGGAATAAAATGGTGTGGTAGCGTTGAAATATTCTGCGAGGCAAGTTGAAGCCTTAGAGTTTTAAAGATTCAAGCAAGTGGATAAGCCTAGCTAGAGTAAAAAATATTCATCTTTTAGTGTGTTTTATTAATATTAAGTGATGGAGGGTTTAAAAGTATTTTTTAATATTAATACGTCTAGCTCATCTATAATTGCTAACGTCTTTAAAAAATTTAAATTCTATTTTCATATGTGTTCCAAAGAAAAAAGTCATTCGGGGACAAAGAGAATTAATAATTTATAATATCATAATTACAAATAGCTTGAGCTAATGGTATTACCTATCCATGAAACGACTAGACTCTAACTCCAAATAAGTTGATCCTTTTGCCAAATATCACTCGAACTTCTTGTTCCCGTTGATTTGTAACTTAATAAAGATACTTCTTCTTTCAAGTTCAAGATTTAAAGAACAATATGGGGAATTAAATTCAATATGTCAAATAATAGAATGTTGTTATCAGAAGGCCTATTTGTGTCCACTTAATGCTAAAGCAAATTTAGAACACTTGATTATCAAAAGTAAATTTCACCCTTTAACAAATCTATTTTATTACCTGACCAAGTCAACTTAATTACCTATATTGTTATTATGCAAAAGTAAAACCAATTTGAACAGTGAAAAATTAATGTGGTTTTGTTGAATTAGTTTTTTTGCTTTTAAATAATAATAAAGTTTGGGAAAACAAAATGGCTAAACCGTTAATTGCTGTTGCTTTCAACTTTAGATATTTTTCTCAAAATTTAATTCAAAGTGTTTTATTTTATCAAAATATATTAAGAAAAGGTCTAGTTTCAAAAAGTAGTCTGTTTTTGATGTCAGTAGAGCTCAAAGCATTAGTGGATTATTACAAACTATAGTATTTTCAACTCATCGTGACTATAGCAGTGATAGCTTAAAAATACTGTAGTAATATTTGGCATAGTTACAGATACTACAACTTGTTATGACCTAGTCAACTGTCCATTTAAAATAGAATTTTACTAAAATTAAGTTAAAATCTAAAGTCAGATTTTGAAAAAACTAAACAAAAAAATAATAGCTCTAAAAATTACCTCAAATTAGGTTCACAATGGAATTTTAGCAGCTATATAAAGCTTAATAATTTAGGAACTTTCCTGCTATTTTGAGCTTTATTGTACACTTAAATAAGCTATAATTTTAATTTATAATTTTGTCAACTAGTAAAACACTTAAATTCTGAATTGAACATCACTTTTTATAATAAAATATAGTTTATTTAATTACTGTCCAGCCTATAAGTATACTCTAATCTATTTAAGCTTGGGTAAAGGTACCACGGCAAGATTGACCATCTGAACGACTACTACAGTTCAACTTGAAGGTATCCTCTTTATAATCTTCTCCTTTTTTGTTGGTTTCAATGGTAGCACCTCCAATACCACAACCAATAATAGCAGCACTCACGGATTTATCATTTGAATGGATTGGGCTACCAGAGCAAATTCCTCCTTTTGGAGTGGTTGCATCATCACATTTCATTTCGATTTTTTTGTCTTGGTAGGTAGCAGTACATTTACAAGATATGATGGCGTTCTCAGCGTTGTTTTTAATCATTGTTTCAGTCATTTCGCATGAATAGTTCCACTTTTGAGCAAAAGTGGTAGCGATGAAAGCAGCAGTTAAGATGATATTGAAAATTTTGGTCATTTTTATTTATAATTTGAATTTAATGAGGATTTGTTAAAACTCATTGTCCTTTATATACTTTTTGAGAATATTATTTTGTTAAAGGATAGCTTACTTGTTTTTAAATTGATAGGTCCTTTTTAGGTTTGAATTAATTGTATATTAATTTAACTCGAGTCCCCCTTTTTAGTTGTTTGGAAACTATGACCAGTTGATAAGTAGGCTAGGATTGATACTATCCATACCCAGGCTATTTCAATTACATAAGAACTTAGATCATTGTATATAATCCCAGTTTACTATTCATAAATAATTAACACTCTATAGAGTATTACCAACCAACTATCACCATTTAAGCATCTTTTCAACTTTGGATAAAACTTAAACGTTACTAAAGCAAAAAGAGTTTATGTAATTAAGAAATAAAGAATAAGTTTAGTAATTCATTAAATTTAAGAATTTCATTTCCTTCTAAGTTATTATTTAAATTATATATATTTTAGTCATAAAAAATAATATACCTATACAATTTTTTCCAACAAATTAGTAAAAACTATCTTATGTGCGAAACTTAACAATTATCGTCATTCAACAAGGGTATGTTTTTATTAAGCTAATAGTCGTAAGAGTATTCAATAAATAAACAATAGTAAAATTATTTGATTTAGTCTTTATCTGATAATTTCAATCACAAATACGCAATAAATAATAACTCTTATTAATGACCATCATTATCAAAAAGCCTGAAATTTACATAAAAATTTATGCAAATATTCTTTAATTTAATTTCTAAAAGTTACTCAATAAATATATTTATTATAAAGAACCAGAATTAGAATAATAGCCTAGTAACTAATATTTTGATGTTTTAATTGACCGCTTTTCCTAAAACAACACTTTCCTAGCTTTCTAGTAGTATAAAGGCATTATTTTTCCTTACATTGATAGACTAATTAAAGCCTAAGGTTCAACTTTTCATAGTACTGCTTCATTGCAAAAAGAGAAGTTGAGCACAAACAAAAAATAAAAGTTATCTTTTGAAAAAATTCGCTAAATTTTAAAAAACGCACTTACTTTTATAGGGATATTTCATAACTTGATTTTTTTTGGTGATTAGTGGCAATGGTGTAGAATTGCAGCAATTAGATTCTTTAGCTTGAAATAAATTTCATTCTCAGTTACAAAGAATATTTACTGTTGCATCTAATAACGTTTTCAAAACTAAAAAACAGGAGCTATTTATAAAATGCCCTTATAAAAAAAACTAATGAGTATAATACATCCCCTAACTGCTCCAATTTTTAAATTAGCCTTAAAGGTTTGTAATCTTAAATCTAAATCAAAGTTAAAAAAAATTGAATTTTAGTATGTCTATTTGAACACATCCAAATAGACATACTAATTTTTAAATATTTTTAAATTATGAAAGTATTTTTTTTAGTCGTTATATAAATGAACTATTTGCATATCTCTAACGATTTAATATACAAATAAATAAATTAATGCCTACTTTATTAATACAACAGGTCATTTGAATATCATTTAGTTACATCATTCATTTTTTAAAGAATTCTTTATGATGAATTAATATACAGGTTGGTCACATTTGTAGGTAACATTTCTAAAGTCATAAATAAAAATAAAATAAAACAAATCCAAAAACGTTCAAGCTTATTTATATATACATATTATACCTTATTTCAAATTAAAATATAATAATTTCCAAAGTCATTAACACTGAAACAACGAGTATAAAAAATTAATTTAACTTTTAGGTAAAAAATCAAAATTACAGTATAATCTAAAAGCTCTACAATTTTTAAGTTTATTTTACAAAACAATTGTCTACTTTAATATAAGATTTAAGTATCATGCCACAATTAACATGTTAATTATTAGTCATAAAAGTAAGTACTAGATGCTTCAGAAATAAATTTAGCAGATGTGTTATTAATTATTTTACTATAGTAATTCTAAATAAAAAAATATAATATAATAGCTTAATGTTTAAAATATATGGAGCTATATTTTTGTGTTTAAGAATTTTGCTAATAATTTTGCGCTCAAATAGGGCTTAAAAGATGGAAAAAGTGATGAAGTCAAAAAAACACACTTATATAACGTTTTATTATGCAACTAAAATTTAAACTTTGTGTACATCTTTGACTTTTCATTATAAAATATTATTATTCTTTTAAATATATTAAGTAATACTTTAATATAGTTTATTATTATTATTATTATTATTATTATTATTATTATTATTATTATTATTATTATATATTATTATTTTGTATAAGTTCATTCTAACTATGAAAATTTCCACTGCTCAAAAATCAATTATTAAATGCCTTTTAGTTCATATCAGTCGATTTTTTTATACCTTTAACTTTATTTTAATTAATACTTCTGATTTAAAGTTTAAAAAAGTAAAAGTACATTTATCTACAATTTAATTAAATTATAAACCAAGTTTTTAGGTTTCAATTTAGATCTGATAGTTAATTTAAAACTCATAGCCTTTATTTTTAGTTAACTCTCCAAAAACAGATAATGATTATAAGTAGTTAAATTAATTTTTTCTTAATAAAATTATATTTTAAATTTTGGTTGCTTTATTTATAACTTAATTCTATTTTATAATAGCTTTTACTGTTATTCTTTTAAAAAATAAGTAACTAATAATTATTATACTATGTAATATAAAATAGTAAAAAAATTAAAATAATGAGTTATTTTTTAATGGGATTGGATTAAAGCAGTTTGAAAAGTGGTTTAAGGCTTTTGAATTATAAAAAGTTAAATAAAAAAACAAGTTTAATTATAGTAAATATTATCATTTATATAGGGATGTTCTTTTAGTTTTATTATTTTCAAGTCTCAAATAACATAGTGTTTAGCTTACTTAGATATAAATAATATAAGGATGTCTAAATTTCAGATTTTTAGATTTGTAAATCCTTAATCTATAATTAGTGCAAAATATCCCTTTGCTAGCTTTATGGTTGACTACAATATAACAATTACTTAGGCCGTTGTGTCCTCGAGTTTAGACACAATCAGTTCAAAGTCCCTTTGTCTTGATTTTCTGAGAAAATTACTGACTTCACGTCACAAAGAATATTATCTTCTCGATTCGATATCCATACTTGAAGTATAAAAAAGATTCTTTAATATAATAACTTGAGACCCTTTAACTGAATTATCCCTTGTATTGTACCTTTAATAAAGCTACTGAATCTTTCATATAGCATCTTATGTAAATTTTATATTAGTGTTGTCTATTCCATTTGTCTTACATAGTCTGTAACCCATTACATGCTATTCTTCATAATTCAAGTCTATATTAGTTACACAAACTAAAACCTTTCAACTTATGGGTAGTTAATCAAGTAAAAGATCTTTTGACTCCAACTACTAAGTACTAGGTTTCACATTAGCTAAATTCAGAAAGCTCAAATCTAAATAAGAAAATTTAACTTAAAGATTTACTTTTTATTAGAATAAAAACAAAATGCAACCTTTTGTAAGTAAATTTCAAAATAAAATTTTCAAAAACTTTAATATAATAGAGAAAAACACATTATATAAATATTGTAATTTATTTATATCGATTTTAACAACTATTTATAATAATCCAGAGTTTATAGAATCTTATAATAATAAACTTAACCAAGCAATGTATAAAATTAATGTTTTAAGGGAAACAGGGAATAAAAACCAATAAGTAGGATTATTATCAACTATAACTTCAGTACATTCTTTTGATAGATATGAAAGTATTAAATTTAATAAAAAAATAATACACAGTAAATATTTTAACAATTTAGAAGATAAAGCAGTAGCTAAATTGATGTTTTTTAAATATATAGAAAGTAATTTAAAAAAATTAGCAAGGAAAACAAATTCATATAATACATGTGCCTAGTATACAGCTAGAAAAAAGTTGTTTGAAAATAAGATAAACACAGTAAAAAATAAAACAAAGATATAAAAATCTTCTGATAAAAAAAAGCTATATGAATTATATATTTTTTATATCAACACTTAAAAAAACATATTTGAAATTATCAAAAAAATTACATGAGAGTGTTTTTTTTGACTTCATTATTTTTTCCATTTTTTAAGCACTATTTAAGCAGAAAATTTGTTCGTAGGATTCTTAAACACAAAAATACATCCCCATATAATTGTATTATATAATAATTTTAAAATTTAAATAAAATATGGGGATGTATTTTTATTAAGAATTTTACTAATAATTTTCCACTCAAATAGGCTTAAAAAACATGAAAAGTAATGAAGCCAAAAAAAGCATCCCTGTATGCTAATAATGTAATTGTAATATCAAAACGATTTGTTTATTCAATAGCAAATCTGTAATATTAGTTATAGAGCAGTTAACAATAAATATCTTTCAATAAAGTTTTATAGGGAGATGTATTTACTTGTATATTACAACTTTGATCAATATGAGAGTATATAGGTTACATTAGTAAAAGGCTTGCTAACCTAGAAATTTCTATTAGTTTTAACGGAAATTCCGCTAATTTATAATATGGATTATAAAATTTTTAAAAATTAGACAAAAAAATGAAATCAGTTTGGACATCTCTACCTATATGCTTGTAGGATTTAAATCGAAGTTAAAATTTTAAATAGGTTTACTATATAAACAAAAATGTTCTGAATGTTTGATCAATAAAAAAATTAATAATATTGTAACGCTGAAACAGTTTTTTGTAAAGCTTATTTAATTTATAGTATTAAATACTTTTTATAATATAAATTATAATATAAAGACTATATAAATTAGATCAAGTATTTATACATATTTGTGAATAAATGATATTTTATTGGAAATTTGTTGTCAATAACTAAACTTCAAAATCAAGGATATTTAACGATTAAGGAATTAATAATGCTTGCTGGTGCATTTTGGCTTTTGGGTAGTAGTACTATATACAGCGGAGCTAGTTTCAGTAGCTTTTTCAAGAATTTTTTCGCCATGACAAATTCTACTATAAGCTTGATGTTCACAAATGAGAGGGAATTCATAATGTTCAGAGCCACCACGGTTAACATAAGTATCAATAACAATGGAGTCAGCTGAGCATTTTCTTACAATAGCATTGACCCATTTATCTTCAGAGTAAGCAAAATCGGATTGACAGCTAGATTGTTTAGTGTCAGTAGTACCTCCACAAGATAGCTCTACTTTTCTTCCGAAATAGTCAGAGGTACATTTACAGGTGAAAACGTATTGATCTTTACCATCAGCACCTTTAACCCTTCCATCAACAACATCACATTTGTGGGACCAGTCTAAAGCTAAACCAGAGGAAACTAAAAAAGTAGCGATAACGGAAGTGATGAGTTTGTACATTTTAAATTATTTAATATAATTTTTTACTCAGGTTGATCCTGAACTGGTTGTTTATATAGTAGTTGCTTTTAAATGAAAAATAAGTTCGTTATAATGGTTTGTAATAAATTCTCGAAAATAAATCATTTAACTAGAGGAGTAATTAATTTATTTTTAGCATAATTAGTATTAGATTATTATGCAAGAATAAAAGCTAATTAAAATTTCTAACAGTATTAAAATACTATTTTTAATTCCTTTTTATGCACAACTTTTAAAGCGCTTAAATAATTAGTTTAGTGGTTAAATTTGTTTGTAACTCCAAAGCATACATTTTAGGAAAATGCTACAAGTTTTACTTTTAAATTGAAATCCAATTAATAGACCTTGGTGCTCCATTTAATTTATATCGTTTTTATATTTTATAGTGATTATTTAATAAATAGTCAAACTATTAATAACTTTATTAGATGAGTTGATTTATAGCTATTGCAGCTTTTTTGCAACTTAATCAACTGCTCACTTAAGAGAAAAGATTATGCCATATCCAATTAAATGTAAGGTCAGATCATAAAAAAATCAATTTAATAGTTTACTTATAGAAAGGGCTAGCCTAAAAACAACGTATTCTTGAAATAAAAACCTTACTAAAAAGTAGAAATCTTTTATTTTGCATTTGATTTTTTTAAATTCACTGGAAAAGAGGTTATCAAAGTATTAAATTTAAACTGAGAGCAGGGGGTAATTTTAGCAAAAGCACAGCTGTAAAGCAGAAAAAACTATCAACAAGCTACTTTGTATAATTTTTTAATATTGTTTGTAAATACAATAAAAAGAAGTAAAAATAGCAATATAATATTCAAATAACTGGAAAAAACATAAAAAATAGATTAAATATTGGTGATGTTTTTTTGGCTTTATTATTTTTTCTATCTTAAGCGCTATTTCAGTGGAAAATTTACTAGTAAAATTCTTAAATATAAAAATACATCCCCATTATTAAACTCAATAAATTCAAATAGCTTGTCTTAAAATAAAATCACAACTTTTTAATAAGTTGAAAAATGTTTTTGCTTTAACTTTAATTTTATCATTAAATACAAACATGACAATTGCTTATTTATAAGCATTTTATCAAACTTGATTATAATATATCTGATTCTATTTATCTTTCTACTGTGAAACTATTGTTTTCTTTATTTGATTTTTACTTATCTATTTTATGGCAATTTTTTCATTCGTAAAATTTATTCTCAATTAATTAATCTATTTAACTTTTTATACATTTCATGTTAAAGTAAAACACTATTTGGGGCTGTTTTTTTTTGGCTTCATTACTTTTTCTACCTTTTAAACACTATTTGAGTGGAAAATTTGTTAGTAAAATTCTTAAACATGAAAATATATCCCCATTTGTTTGAAATAAAGTTTATAAAATAAAAAACTAAAACAAAATAATTAAAACTTCAAAAATTAAGTTCCTTGCACAAATATATTTATAATACAAAAATTTAAATTAATAATAGTGTATTAAGTTTAAATATGTATCTTTTCTTTAAAATAGTTAATTTAAAAATAACCATTAAAAACTTTTTGACTATAATTTATCTTTATATTGATACTGCTTAACTCAAACTTTTATTTTTATTTTTTTATTAATTTTTTTATTTGATGAAACAGGTTTTTTTTAGCAAATTTAAAAACAGGTTACTTTTTGCGAAATACCGCTTTGTCAGCTTTATGATTGACTACAATATAACAATTACTTAGGCCGTTGTGTCCTCGAGTTTAGACACAATCAGTTCAAAGTCCCTTTGTCTTGATTTTCTGAGAAAATTACTGACTTCACGTCACAAAGAATATTATCTTCTCGATTCGATATCCATACTTGAAGTATAAAAAAGATTCTTTAATATAATAACTTGAGACCCTTTAACTGAATTATCCCTTGTATTGTACCTTTAATAAAGCTACTGAATCTTTCATATAGCATCTTATGTAAATTTTATATTAGTGTTGTCTATTCCATTTGTCTTACATAGTCTGTAACCCATTACATGCTATTCTTCATAATTCAAGTCTATGTTAGTTACACAAACTAAAACCTTTCAACTTAAGACTAATTAATCAAGCAAGAACTGGCTTTGAGACTCCAACCACTGAGAGTACCAAATTATATATCTTCTTAATAACAAAGTGCTAATAATAAATAGTAAAAAAAACTAATTTTAACAACCAAAATTGATTTATAAATAAAAAATAATATGAGGGTGTATTTTTTTGTTTAAGAATTTTACTAACAGTCTTTCCACTCAAATAGTCCTTAAGAAATCGAAAAGTAATGAAACCAAAAAAAAACATCCCCATATATAATAGCAAATAAGTAATTTATGTTGATAAAAAATTACACAGCTAAAATTAAAATAAGTTTATTAAATTAAGCATAACGAAATTTAAAAAAAGAAATAGCATGGTAGAAGGTTTATTTTATAGCTTATATTAAAATGCTATACATAAAAAAGATGCTATCAGTTATAGTTTTAATATAGTTATTAAATATGCATATTAAAATATAAAAACAATATTTTTTGTAACCAAGTAAAAAATTTTATAGAAATCTAAATATAGAATTTTAATTTAGTCATGTATAAATTTATAAACAGATCTGATTTTAATAGCGAAACCACTTAGGTTGTGTTAAGTTTGTCATATAAATCATAGCTAATTGTTAATTTAAAAAACAATGTTTCATGATATGACTAATAAAAATATATATTTATTAATTGAAAAAAATAAAATTTATATAATTAATTTAAATTAAAGCTCTAAATATAATTACATAATAATATAAAGTTAAATTTTGTGCTTTTATGTTTTCTTATAATTTCAAGCTAACGAATATATCAATATAAAACAGACAAAACAATACTTGAACTTTGATTTTTAATTTCTATAAAAAATTTTAATAAAATTGAAATTTAAATACTATTAAATTAAATAAGCATTACTATAACAGTTAAATATTGTCAATTTAATATATATGGGGATGTATTTTTGTATTTAAGAATTTTACTGACAATTTTTCCACGTAAATAGCGCTTAAAAAATGGAAAAATAATGAAACTAAAAAAAACAGCCCCATATGTTATAATTTTTGATATTACAATATTAATTCAGTAATCCAAATTTAAATATAAACAAAATTAAATAAAATATATGATAATTTTGTAAAGTTGTGAAATCTGGTACTCAGGGTTTGGAGTCAAGAACAGCTATTGCTAGGTTGACTACACTATAAGTCGAAAGGTCTTAGTTTATGTGACTAAGATAGACTTGGATTATGAGGAATAGCACGTAATAGGTTACAAGCTATGTAAGACAGATAGAATAGACAATACTAATGTAAAATCTATGTAAAATACTATTAAGAAAACTTAGTGGCTTTATTAAATGTTCGAGATATCAAGGAATAATTCAGTTAAAAAGCCTCGGACTATTATACTCTGTAAACTCTTTTATACTCTGAAAAGTATAAATATCAAAATGAGAAGATAATATTCTTTTGGATGGAGCTAGAAATTCTCATAACAAATCAAAATAACAACATGGGATTGATTTCCTCTGAACTCGAGAACACAACAGCTTAGGCGATTGTTATGGTATAATTAACCATGGGACTGACAAAGCGATATTTCACAAAGTCGGGATAATTAATTATAATTAATTAAGCTATAATTTAATAACATAAGTATAATAATATATGAGGATGTTTTTTTTGGTTTCACTACTTTTAAATGCTATTTGAGTGGAAAGATTGTTAGGGAAATTCTTGAAAAAAACTAATATTGATCTTCATATTACCATATGGGGATGTTTTTTTTGGCCTCATTACTTTTTCTATTTTTTAAGCACTATTTGAGCGGAAAATTTGTTAGTAAAATTCTTAAACACAAAAATACAGCCGCATATTTTAATATACTAAACTATTCTCAAAATCATTTATTTAAGCTTAGTGTTGGTTTTTAACTTTAGATTTTTTTTAATAATAAATAATAAATAATAAATAATAGATAACATTATAAATTGAAATCTTTATATTATTATATCAATTGTTGAAGTTTTTTTTGGTCTCATGACTTTTTCTATCTTTTGAGTGGAAAAAATATTAGTGAGATTCTTAAACCTAAAAAACACATGGGGATGTATTTTTGTGTCTAAGAATTTTACTAACAAATTTTCCGCTTAAATAGTGCTTAAAAAATGGAAAAATAATGAAGTAAAAAAAAACACTCCCACATACTCTATTTTTTTTCAAAATAAAACTATTTGCAATACTAAATCTGTATTAAATGATTAACCTTGTATTTATTTAAATAATAAGAAATACTATAAAACTTTCTAGTAACTATGCCTTGATAAGCACAAATGGGGATGTATTTTTTGTTTGAGGATTTGACTAACAACCTTTCCACTTAATAACGTTTAAAAAATGGGAAAAGTGATGAAAACAAAAAACATCTCTAATGTTATGTTAGCTAATAGATAGGTAGTTAATTACTCTTGTAGTGCTATTTATAAGGCATCAGAATAGTGAAAAAGTACTGCTTTTTGACTACAATAATATCAAGTATTAAAAAGGCTTAGCCATTAACATTTAAAAATCTAAAATTATTTTACAAAAAAAATGAAAGTTAATAAAACTAAATACATAAAATTCAATAAAGATGTGAAATTAATATTAATAAAAATGTTATTAAATATTAAAGTTTTTTTATTGATGTTTTACAAACTTGTACAAATTAAATTGTTTATTTATTATGTGATTTTTTACTATAAGTCTATTAAACTGTGATGCTTCAAAGTTCATAATTTAATTCAGTATTATCACAATTTGAGGTTGTTTTTTTTGGCTTCATTACTTTTTCCATTTTTTAAGCACTATTTGGGGAAGAAAATTTGTTAGTAAATTCTCAAACACGGGAATATATCCCCGTTTATTTAGAATTAAATATATAGAATATTAATTAAATCAAAGTAATAGATGGCTTAGTGGTCTAGTGGTATGATTCTCGCTTTGGGTGCGAGAGGCCCTGGGTTCAATTCCCAGCTGAGCCCTGATATATTTACTTTTATAAACAGTTATAGCAAAACTTGTATCATGAAAATATCCAATTTTTTTAATATATGGGGTTGTCTGAATTAGTTTCATTATTTTATCCAATTTTTGAATTTTATATTTTAAAACTTCGCTCAAAATTCTATAAAATCATATCTTTTATTAAAAAAAGTATCCAGACAGAGTTCTAAATCATTCTATTATAGCTCATACTGTAAGTTAGTTGAATTTCTACTAGATCTTAAATACACACATTCTTATGAAACTTTATTGAGAAATATTTATTATCAACTACTTTATAGCCAACATTGTATATTTATTATCAAATAAGTAAACTATTTTAATGTTATAATTACATTATTAATATATTGCCAAGTTAATGAATAGCTGGATGGGAGGGAGTGATTAGCCCCAAAACTATAGTTAACCACCTCTATATAGTACAAGTAATAGTAGTTTTTACATATTACAATTACTTGTTCTTTGAGTATTTACTAACTTAGCTGTTAATAACTTAAGTAATCTTGACATTTAACAATCTATTTCTATCATTCAACAAACTACTTACTTGCTTAGTAAATATCGAAATTTTCAAATTCTCTGTTATCTTTGTAAGGTAAGCTGGGATCGATCTTTTAATTTTTCTATTTTCTATAGACTCTATAACTCTAATTGGAACTATATCGCTTTTTTTTGATGTATCAGATACTGGATAACAATGTAGTTTATTGTTATGCTTAATAAAGTGTAAATACTTTTTAATGTCCTTATATTTCTATTATTTTTTTTTGTATTTTTGGTAATAGGTTGTAATGTTGATATTTTATTACAATTATTACTTATTTTTGAATAATCATATTGATTTCTATTTATATTAAATCCAAAACTCTTACATTCATCAAAAGAATATGGGGATGCCTTTTTGGCTTCATTACCTTTTCCATCTTTTAAGTGCTATTTGAGTAGAAAGATTGTTAGGAAAATTCTTAAACACAAAAATATATCCACGTATACTGAAGCTATAGTTGATAATAGCGCCTACTTGCTGATTTTTATTTCCTGTTTCTCTTAAAGCACTAATTTTATACATTGGTTGATAAGTCTATTATTATGGATAGTAAACTTTGATGATGTATCTTTTCTTTTTTTGTTTTATTGTAAGATTCCATAAACCCTGGGCTGGTATAAGTAGCTCTTAAAATTGATGTAAATGAATTAAAATGTTTATATTGTGTACTCCTCCCTATTGTATTGAACTTTTGAAAAATTCGATTTCGAAGTTTAGTTATGAAAGTTTGCATTTTATTTTTATTTCAACAAAAAATAAAGTCAAATAAGTGTATTTGTATATTATATATCTATTAAATATCTAACAGAAATAATATGAAATATATAAATTAGAAAAATCAGCTATTTAAGAAAAGGAAATAACTAAAATAAGTTTTAAATAAAGATATTTAACTTTAGGCTTTTTAGATTTAACCATCACATTAAAGACAAATTTTAAATTTTAAAATTTGGATTGACTTCTAAGTAAACTCTGAAACTAATCCGGACAACCCCATATATAAATTTTCTGCTACATAAAAGCTGCATAGGAGGGAGTGGTTAGTTTTAAAACTATATAACTACCCTTATGTAATACGAATAATATGATAATAGTTTTTAATTTTAATTTTAATGCTTTATAAGGTTATTTTCTATAATATTTTTTGTTGGAATAGAAATAAAAATAAAATGCAAACTTTCATAACTAAACTTCGAAATGGAATTTTTGAAAACTTCAATACAATAGGGAGGAGTACACAATATAAACATTTTAATTCATTTACATCAATTTTAAGAGCTACTTATACCAGCCCAGGGTTTATGGAATCTTACAATAAAACAAAAAAAGAAAAGATACATCATCAAAGTTTACTATTAATATAATAAACTTAATCAACCAATGTATAAAATCAGTGCTTTTAAGGGAAACAGAAAATAATAATCAACAAGTGGCGTTATTATTAACTATAGCTTCAGTATATCATTTTGATGAATGTAAGAGTTTTGGATTTAATATAAATAGAAATCAATATGATTATTCAAAAATAAGTAATAATAGTAATAAAATATCAACATTACAACCTATTACCAAAAATACAAAAAAAAATAATAGAAATATAAGGACATTAAAAAGTATTTACACTTTATTAAGCATAACAATAAACTACATTGTTATCCAGTATCTGATACATCAAAAAAAAGCGATATAGTTCCAATTAGAGTTATAGAGTCTATAGAAAATAGAAAAATTAAAAGATCGATCCCAGCTTACCTTACAAAGATAACAGAGAATTTGAAAATTTCGATATTTACTAAGCAAGTAAGTAGTTTGTTGAATGATAGAAATAGATTGTTAAATGTCAAGATTACTTAAGTTATTAACAGCTAAGTTAGTAAATACTCAAAGAACAAGTAATTGTAATATGTAAAAACTACTATTACTTGTACTATATAGAGGTGGTTAACTATAGTTTTGGGGCTAATCACTCCCTCCCATCCAGCTATTCATTAACTTGGCAATATATTAATAATGTAATTATAACATTAAAATAGTTTACTTATTTGATAATAAATATACAATGTTGGCTATAAAGCAGTTGATAATAAATATTTCTCAATAAAGTTTCATAAGAATGTGTGTATTTAAGATCTAGTAGAAATTCAACTAACTTACAGTATGAGCTATAATAGAATGATTTAGAACTCTGTCTGGATACTTTTTTTAATAAAAGATATGATTTTATAGAATTTTAAGCGAAGTTTTAAAATATAAAATTCAAAAATTGGATAAAATAATGAAACTAATTCAGAGACAAAACCCCCATATGACGTATATTTTTTTAAGAATTTTACTAAATAATCTTTCCGCTCAAATAGAGGTGAGTGCTTAAAAGATAGAAAAAGTGATGAAACCAAAAAACACCCTCAAAATATATTGATTGGGGGACACTTACAAATTTAAAATAACAAAAGTTGGATCAATTTTTAACTAAATTCTGAAACCAGTTTGGACATCGTAGATCCTAAAAACTGAAAATGTAAAAGTAGTTTTTTCTAAGTAACAAACCTATTTTTTAAATATAGCCAAAAAAAATGTAGTTTTTCAATGCCTTTATTTTGCAGTGGGTGGTAGCGGTTTGAATATTAAATTTTTTAAAAAATTGGTAGGATGATAGGATCTTAAAAACTATTTGTTTTGCTTTTTTATTAACTAAATTAAAGCTTATAAGTTATGATTGATTTTATTTGAAAAACTTGTTGTTTTCTCTTAAACTCATATTAAGGATAAAAAAATATACATTAATAACACAGTATATGGTTAAATATATTTTATCCTATAGTATAAATTTATATAAATTTATATTGTTTAGAGTCAAGAATATATATGCTTAAGAAGTTTTAAATCAATATTACCAAACTGTGTTGTAAAATATTAAACAATTTGAGGTTGATCAACTAAAATTAAAAAGTAAAGTGATGCCTGATCTAATATGGCAATAATTAAAATTATCATACTTTAAAAATGATTACTTTGACAAGACTAAATTGTATATAGAAAATTGACAAAATTTGGGGATGTTTTTTTTGGCTTCATTACTTTTTATTCTTTAAAGCCGCTATTTGAGCGAGAAAACTGTTAGTAAAATTGTTGAAAAAAATATATTCCCCCATATAGTAAATAGCAATAAAAATTATGACTTTTATTCAGCTAAATACAATTTGTTTATAATATTAACAACAAATGGTTATTGTTTGGATCTCAATTTAATAGCTATTTAAAAACTTTGGAAATTTTTAGCTCAATTAATACATAAAAAGTCACATTCAAGGAAAAATAATCACTACTGTTAAATATTAGGATGCCAATCAACATCTGGATAAAAAGAGATAATCTTTAGATAACATAATTTATTTGTCATTGGTTCAAACATGTTCAATAAATCCAGCTCTAACTAATAAAAAGAGGGATCGATTACACATTTTAAATATAAGTTTATAATTTTGAATTTTGTTAATCTTTTATAATTTTGAATTTTGTTAATCTTTTATAATTTTCAATACATATTCTTGATCTGAAATTAAGTTTAGTATTTTTATAACCACCTGATGGTTAGCAACAATCTCCAGCTTTTTGAATTACTTCTTTGATGATGAAATCATTGTTAGATAATAATATTCGAGAGGTTAGTTTAATCGTTACATTAGACATTAGAGTATACTTTTAACTTTTATTTCGAATTTATCATCAAGGTTGCTTAACTAAGTTCAACATTATTAAATTATTAAATAGCGTGCTACTATTTTGTATTTGAAATAACTAAGAATTAAACATAACAATGACAAAACGTCATTATATATGAAAGGTGAACTTTAAACATAATCACTTTTTCTATGGCTCCAAATCGCCATTTAAAACTTTATCAAAGCACTGAACAAGCAAATAAAACAAACAATTTTTTGAAGTTGTTATCAGTTAAAATCAAGGATAAAAACTTAATACTTATAGACTTTTATTTCTGTTGATGATTATTATGCGATTTCTTACATCTGTACTTTATCTACTACATTTTATGATTTATTCAATTCATCCTGATTCTTCGATTATCATTATAATTTTTATCATCTCTTACACTAATATAATCTATTAAAGATTTATCATAACATAATTAATCATCATAAGTAAATTATATATGAATTTCACTAATTAAAATTAGATTAATATAATGAAATCTTTGAACTTGTAATTGCTTTTAGGAATTATCAATACGGATAAACTATTGCTACATTATAGATAAAATTGTATATTAACTAAAAACAACTTAATTGATATAATAATTTATTACATTAATAATTATTTTCCCTGAATTGATATATTTATTATTCATTGAATTCGATACATTCATAGTTTAAATAATTCAATTGAGTAACCTGAGATTTATAAACCAAATGGCTGTAAAAACCAGAAATAATACAAAGATGGGGAAATACTTTTATTCTAAATATTACTATCTGGGGTTGTCTGAATTAGTTTCATTATTTTATCCAATTTTTGAAAAATTTTGTATTTTAAAAACTTTGCTTAAAATTCTATAAAATCACATCTTTTATTAAAACAAAAGTACCCAAACACAGTTCTAAATCATTCTATTATAGTTTATGCTGTAAGTTAGTTGAATTTCTACTAGATCTTAAATACACATTCTTATGAAACTTTATTGAGAAATATTTATTATCAACTACTTTATAGCCAACATTGTATATTTATTATCAAATAAGTAAACTATTTTAATGTTATAATTACATTATTAATATATTGCCAAGTTAATAAATAGCTGGATGGGAGGGAGTGATTAGCCCCAAAACTATAGTTAACCACCTCTATATAGTACAAGTAATAGTAGTTTTTACATATTACAATTACTTGTTCTTTGAGTATTTACTAACTTAGCTGTTAATAACTTAAGTAATCTTGACATTTAACAATCTATTTCTATCATTCAACAAACTACTTACTTGCTTTTAGTAAATATCGAAATTTTCAAATTCTCTGTTATCTTTGTAAGGTAAGCTGGGATCGATCTTTTAATTTTTCTATTTTCTATAGACTCTATAACTCTAATTGGAACTATATCGCTTTTTTTTGATGTATCAGATACTGGATAACAATTTAGTTTATTGTTATGCTTAATAAAGTGTAAATACTTCTTAATGCCTTGCATCTCTATTATTCTTTTTGTATTTCTGTTTCTTTTATACTTTTTAAAAATTATATCTGTTTTCCCATTATTAACAGTCGAGTTATTAATTTTATTATGCTCGCAAATAAAAGCCTCAAATCTTGAAATTAATTGATCGATATCTTCTATTTTACCTAACGCTTCAAAACTACTTTTCCATTTTGAAAGGTTTCCAATATGTCCATCAACTATACTTTTTCCATGATGCTCAGCAAAAAAATTAAGATTAACATTCAAACTACTATTTATTTTATGAATTTCTTTAAACATATAGTGTAGAAACTCTTGGGATCTAAAATGATTTCCTGTATCTGCCCATATATTAATTTTTGTAAACTTTTTAAATAGAAGCTCTGTAGAGATTAAATCAATTAAACAATCTCCTGCATATGCTGAATCATGATTCAATATTTCAGATAAATAATCAAAGTAAACTTTGCCTATTGTTTTATCATCTTTTAAATATAATACACCAAAGCCTAATACTGATATAGCTTGTTTATTATAATGATCTAGATTTATTGAATCTGGTCTTGTTCCTATTTCCATATTTTGTTTAAAATCTAAAATTATTATACAACTTTTGTTATTTAATTTTTTGATAGTTTCATTAAATATGTTTTTTTGAGTATCAACACAGAATTTATGTAATTTGTATAATTTTTCTTTCTTCGTTGAAAATTTCTTCTATCTCTGTTTTGTTTTTTGCTGTATTTATTTTATTTTCAAATAACTTTTTCCTAACTGTATACTGGGTACATATATTACATAGATCCGTTTTTCTTGCTGGATTTTTGAAATTACTTGGTATATATTTAAAGAACGTTGACCTAGCTACTGCTTTATCTCTTAGATCATTGAAATATTTACTATAAATCATTCTTCTACTTTTATTTAATATATACATATATTATCTGATGAATATTTACTATCATTATTTTTTTTATTAAATCTTGATGAAATAGTTGAATCATTTAGTAAATATTGTATGATAGTTTCAATTTGGTCATCTTTAATTTTTTTTGTATTTTTAATAATAGGTTTTAATGTTGATATTTTATTATTATTACTTGTTTTTGAATAATCATATTGATTTCTATTTATATTAAACCCAAAACTCTTACATTCATCAAAAGAATATACTGAAGCTATAGTTGATAATAACGCTACTTGCTGACTTTTGTTTCCTGTTTCCCTTAAAGCACTAATTTTATACATTACTTGATTAAGTTTATTATTATCGATAGTAAACTTTGATAATATATCTTTTCTTTGTTTTGTTTTATTATAAAATTCCATAAACCTTGGGTTGCTATAAGTAGCTCTTAAAATTGATGTAAATGAATTACAATGTTTATATTGTGTACTCCTCCCTATTGTATTGAAGTTTTCAAAAATTCGATTTCGAAGTTTAGTTATGAAAGTTTGCATTTTATTTTTATTTCAACAAAAAATAAAGTCAAATAACTGTATTTATATAATTATATAATCATATAGTTATATATTATATATCTGTTAAATATCTAACAGAACTGACATAAAATATATAGTTAGGAAAATTAGCTATTTAAGAAAAGGAAACAATTAAAATAAGTTTTAAATAGAGATATTTAATTTTAGGCTTTTTAGATTTAACCGTTATATTGGACACAAACTTGGAATTTTAAATTTGGATTAATTTCTAAGTAGATTCTGAAACCAATTAGGGCAGCCCCATCTATTATAAAAATAGTATTTCAATTATATTAAAATAATTATAAAAAGTATAACTTTAACGGTTAACGACTACATTGTAACCAGTGCTTCAAACAATGATGCTTCGTTTACTTGAAGAATCTAGAAGAAAAATGCTAGTTAACCATTTAACATAATGTTTAATAAGAATCACTGTTTATTTTTGATTTAAAACATATAAAGGATATTGTGATGTTTTTTTTTGGCATCATCACTTTTTCTATTTTTTAAATGCTATTTGAGTGGAAAAATTGTTAGTTAAAGGTTCTTAAACAAAAAAATATATCATTTATTAAATCTAAGATTAACTCTACATTTATGCCCAAGATCAATGATCCAATGATCGTAAAACTATTATGAAAAATCAGGTTTTAAGTACAAATTATTATATGAAATTTTAATTGCGTTAAGAGCTTTGGTTAACTCTAATATAAGCAAATCCAAGCAAGTGTGATGTAAAGGGTGTAATTCAAAAGCTATTTACAAACAGGAACCAATTGCTGAAATTGCCCTAGTAAAAAAGGGGAAGAAAGGTAAAGAAAAGAATTATGTAACGTTTTTAGCAAATTTAATCTTAAAATGTAGATTGTTTCTATGCTTGAATTTTACTAATAGATTTTTCTGCTCAAATAACGCTTAAATCAAAAGAAGTGAAAGCCAAACAAAAACACCCCTATAGATGTTGACGACTAGACTCAAAAACTCTTATAAAATCATGATTATAAATATGAGGTATTGATGATCTTTAATGACGATTGATTTTAAAAACACTAAATAAACGAAGCAACCAAATTTGATTTATGAAATTTTGTAATCAAAATTATGACCTCAGTTGGTTATTATAACATTTGAATAAGTTCAAATTTTATTTTATTCTATCTTAATAAACTATAACACTCCTAATTTTCATAGAAGGCCTCCCCCTCCCTTGGTATCTTTGAAAAAATTAAATTTGTAATTGACAATAAAAGCACAATCAATCTAAAACAGTAATTAATATGAGATGATTTGTATAAAAATATAGATCAGTGTTAGTTACAGTGATTTGTAATGGCCAATATTGCTTGAACCATTTTGTAATATAAAATATTTACTATATCATTTTATTTATATAATAATTGAAAATAGCAAAATTAAAAACATATTTATCATAATTATAGAAATGAATGGAGGCCAGTTTTAATATTGCAAACACGTTTTGTTGAGATGATAAAACTCTAGTCGTCTTCAAATGGATGATTTGAAGAGTTTTAAATATGGAAAGACAGAGATCATTTTACCAAAGTTGAGATAAAGATGATTAAAACAGATGTTTAAGCTTGATATGAGGGGTGTTTTTTTGACTTCACATTTTCTGTCTTTTCTCAAGCCCCGGGCTATTTGAGTGGAGAAATTAGTAAAATTCTCGAATACAAAAATTTATCTTTCCCTCTCATAATTTTATCAAAAACTTATAACTAAATTATTTTACCAAATACGAAAGATTTTATATGAGTATAACACTAAAGTGATATATAAAATAAACACAAGCATATAAAGTGTGTATTTGGTATTTGGATATTTAAATAATAACAAAAAATAATTTTTCAAAATATTTATTATTATCTGAACAGAACATATCGGATGTTTTTTTGGATTTGATCACTTTTTTCCATTTTTTAAGCGCTATTTTATTTGAGTGGAAAGGTTAATAAAATTTTTAAATAAAAAACACATCCTCCCATATTCTCTTATATTCTTATTAAGTACAATAGTTAAAATATAAAGCCAATGGATGGATATTTTATATACTAATCAAAAACATAAAAAAGCTACTATCAAATAAAATACATAAAATCTATAACCAAAATTACATATCATTATGTGACCTTTAAAAAAGAAGATATGGGGTTGTCTGAATTAGTTTCATTATTTTATCCAATTTTAAAAAAATTTGTATTTTAAAAACTTCGCTTAAAATTCTATAAAATCACATCTTTTATTAAAACAAAAGTACCCAAACACAGTTCTAAACCATTATATTATAGCTCATACTGTAAGTTAGTTGAATTTCTACTAGATCTTAAATACATGTTCTTATAAAGCTTAATTGAGAAATATTTATTATCAACTGCTTTATAACCAACATTGTAGATTTATTATCAAATAAATAAACTACTTTAATGTTATAATTACATTATTAATATATTGCCAAGTTAATAAATAGCTGCATGGGAGGGAGTGGTCAGCCCCAAAACTATAATTGACCATCCCTATATAGTACAAGTAATAATAGTTTTTACATATTATTACAGTTACTTGTTCTTTGACTATTTATTAACTTAGCTATTAATAACTTAAGTAATCCTAACATTTAACAATCTATTTCTATCATTCAACAAACTACTTACTTGCTTAGTAAATATCGAAATTTTTAAATTCTCTGTTATCTTCGTAAGGTAAGCTGGGATCGATCTTTTAATTTTTCTGTTTTCTATAGACTCTATAACTTTAATTGGGACTATATCGCTTTTTTTTGATGTATCAGATACTGGATAACAATGTAGTTTATTGTTATGTTTAATAAAGTGTAAATACTTCTTAATGCCCTGCATCTCTATTATTCTTTTTGTATTTTTGTTTCTTTTATACTTTTTAAAAATTATATCTGTTTTCCCATTATTAACAGTCGAGTTATTAATTTTATTATGCTCACAAATAAAAGCCTCAAATCTTGAAATTAATTGATCGATATCTTCTATTTTACCTAACGCTTCAAAACTACTTTTCCATTTTGAAAGGTTTCCAAAATGTCCATCAACTATACTTTTTCCATGATGCTCAGCAAAAAAATTAAGATTAACATTCAAACTACTATTTATTTTATGAATTTCTTTAAACATATAATGTAAGAACTCTTGGGATCTAAAATGATTTCCTGTATCTGCCCATATATTAATTTTTGTAAACTTTTTAAATAGAAGCTCTGTAGAGATTAAATCGATTAAACAATCTCCTGCATATGCTGAATCATGATTCAATATTTCAGATAAATAATCAAAGTAAACTTTGCCTATTGTTTTATCATCTTTTAAATATAATACACCAAAGCCTAATACTGATATAGCTTGTTTATTATAATGATCTAGATTTATTGAATCTGGTCTTGTCCCTATTTCCATATTTTGTTTAAAATCTAAAACTATTATACAACTTTTGTTATTTAATTTTTTGATAGTTTCATTAAATGTGTTTTTTTGAGTATCAACACAGAATTTATGTAATTTGTATAACTTTTCTTCTTCGTTGAAAATTTCTTCTATCTCTGTTTTGTTTTTTGCTGTATTTATTTTATTTTCAAATAACTTTTTCCTAACTGTATACTGGGTACATATATTACATAGATCCGTTTTTCTTGCTGGATTTTTGAAATTACTTGGTATATATTTAAAGAACGTTGACCTAGCTACTGCTTTATCTCTTAGATCATTCAAATATTTACTATATATCATTCTTCTACTTTTATTTAATATATATATATTATCTGATGAATATTTACTATCGTTATTTTTTTTATTAAATCTTGATGAAATAGTTGAATCATTTAGTAAATATTGTATGATAGTTTCAATTTGGTCATCTTTAATTTTTTTTGTATTTTTAATAATAGGTTTTAATGTTGATATTTTATTATTATTACTTGTTTTTGAATAATCATATTGATTTCTATTTATATTAAACCCAAAACTCTTACATTCATCAAAAGAATATACTGAAGCTATAGTTGATAATAACGCTACTTGCTGACTTTTGTTTCCTGTTTCCCTTAAAGCACTAATTTTATACATTACTTGATTAAGTTTATTATTATCGATAGTAAACTTTGATAATATATCTTTTCTTTGTTTTGTTTTATTATAAAATTCCATGAACCTTGGGTTGTTATAAGTAGCTTTTAAAATTGATGTAAATGAATTACAATGTTTATATTGTGTACTCCTCCCTATTGTATTGAAGTTTTCAAAAATTCCATTTCGAAGTTTAGTTATGAAAGTTTGCATTTTATTTTTATTTCAACAAAAAATAAAGTCAAATAAAGTCAAATAACTGTGTTTATATAATTATGTATTTATATAATTATATAATCATATAGTTATATATTATATATCTGTTAAATATCTAACAGAACTAACATAAAATATATAGTTAGGAAAATTAGCTATTTAAGAAAAGGAAACAATTAAAATAAGTTTTAAATAGAGACATTTAATTTTAGGCTTTTTAGATTTAACCGTTATATTGAACACAAACTTGGAATTTTAAATTTGGATTAATTTCTAAGTAGATTCTGAAACCAATTAGGACAGCCCCATATTATATCGTAAGTTTTTATCGAAAAAATCGATTATTAAATATAAACATTTTAACTAATAAGATTAAAATATAGCCTTTAAACAATAGACCCTTTTTGAATAAAGTTAAAATATATAAAATTAGTTGTCTCACCATGATTTGAAAACGATAAATATTATATTATACTGAAATTGCAAAATTTTATTAAGTTACTAAAATACACAAAATTTGAAAATAATTAATTCATAGTAAACACTTTATTTCAAATATTAGTTAATAATAATTTTGGTCCTATTTATGACTAAATGTTGAGGAGTTTGGAGCAAGGAAGAATAAAATCATGTGTAAGTGTTTTCAAGTTAGATTAAGATAAAAATAAGATAGCTATATGAAAATAACTTTATCAATATAAACAAAGTCAGAGATCGGGGGCTATAACATAACATATCTTCTTGGTACACCAATAGTTTACTATTAGAGCTTTAGCTGATTAGGATTTGGTTTAATTTAAAAAATTCAAGTTTGCAAAATCCTACTCTTTTCATTAATTAACATTAAATCAGACTCAGTTTTTATCTGGTAAGCTCAAGGTAAAGCATAAGGTTATAAATGCGCTTTTTAAAATGTTATTTCTTTTATAATTAAAGTTAACATTTTATAAAAATTCGTTGATTTTCACTGGTTAAAAACTGAGGTTAGTTGTTTTTAAAATCTTGAAAAGAGCCCCCAAAAGGGAAAGACTCTCCCTCCCCAATTTATTGTTAATAGTAGTGATTAAAAAATAGAAGGTAAAATTCAGGTCAAAGTAGCGTTTGGGACCCTTTTTAGGTGTAAAACGAGAGTAAAATAGAGTACTAAAACAGAATGTGATAGAGCTATCCAGACAGAGTTGCTAAAAGCTAAAATTTAAAAATTGCAGCTAAAATACTTGTAGGATAGTATTATAATTATATGGGGATGTATTTTTTCGTTTAACAATTTTGCTAACAATATTTCCACTTCAAATAGCGCTTAAAAGATGGAGAAAGTGAAGCCAAAAAAACACCTTCGTATATTATAAGTGGCTACGATTATATAAGAGATGAGAGATTAATAGGCCTTCTATTTCTAATATTAAAAAGTTTAGAGGCCAGAAAAGAGAAGTAAATGTCATTTATAAAATAAGTTGACAAAATAACAGAGAGGGGGAAATAAAGTGAGAAGAGAGAGTGGTGGTTATTCTTCTCTTTTTTAGAGATTTTAGTAAATCATAAAACAAATATATCAAATTTAACCTATATTGCTTTAAAGTACAATATAAAAAGCATAAAAATGATTAATTCTGTCTTAAATTGAAATTCCTGGGAAAACAATAAACATAAGATTTTTAAATAAACTGAGCAATATAAAAGATATAAAAGAGATCTGTAAATTTTAAAACAGAGTAAAAAGAATACTAATTAAGTTATAAATGTAATTGAAGTTTCTTATAACAATCTATCAAAGTAATATTAGCGGATATAATCTTTACTACTTTTGTTTTGAATTAAATTGATTGAAAATAATAAAAACAGTAGATTTTTAAAATTGAGATCATTTTCCGTTGTTGTTCTAATTATTCCAAGAATCCTCAAAATATTCATAAGGATGAAGATGAAATCAGAAGGTTGAATTTTAAAACAAATTAATTCCTATTTAAATGAAGTCCAGTCGCAATTTAGATACCATTTAATTGTTTCAAAATCAAGCTAAAACTTTAAAATCAAGCTTGAATTTTGTCACTTATCAAATTACACTGCTCTTTATTTTTTGTTTTAATTATTTTTGAAAAGTAGACCTAAATCACAAATTCAAAGTGGAGTAGATTTGTATTTATACTACATAAAAAACTAACAGGAAACTTAATAGTAGTTAATTGAAATGTTAATTTTGAGTCCAAATGGTTATTATCAAATATACAAATAAATCAAAAATTTCCTCCTAAGCCTAAATTAAGACAAGGATTCCAAATTCACCTTTCAAAATTCTAACAAGCTATTAAAAATCTCATTTAATCGATAACGCCAATAACATTTTTAATTAGTAAAATATTGGAGTAATTTGAATTAAAAAGTGTTGATATAATATGGGGTTGTCTGAATTAGTTTCATTATTTTATCCAATTTTTGAATTTTATATTTTAAAACTTCGCTCAAAATTCTATAAAATCATATCTTTTATTAAAAAAAGTATCCAGACAGAGTTCTAAATCATTCTATTATAGCTCATACTGTAAGTTAGTTGAATTTCTACTAGATCTTAAATACACATTCTTATGAAACTTTATTGAGAAATATTTATTATCAACTGCTTTATAGCCAACATTGTATATTTATTATCAAATAAGTAAACTATTTTAATGTTATAATTACATTATTAATATATTGCCAAGTTAATGAATAGCTGGATGGGAGGGAGTGATTAGCCCCAAAACTATAGTTAACCACCTCTATATAGTACAAGTAATAGTAGTTTTTACATATTACAATTACTTGTTCTTTGAGTATTTACTAACTTAGCTGTTAATAACTTAAGTAATCTTGACATTTAACAATCTATTTCTATCATTCAACAAACTACTTACTTGCTTAGTAAATATCAAACTTTTTAAATTCTCTGTTATCTTCGTAAGGTAAGCTGGGATCGATCTTTTAATTTTTCTATTTTCTATAGACTCTATAACTCTAATTGGAACTATATCGCTTTTTTTTGATGTATCAGATACTGGATAACAATGTAGTTTATTGTTATGCTTAATAAAGTGTAAATACTTCTTAATGTCCTTATATTTCTATTATTTTTTTTTGTATTTTTGGTAATAGGTTGTAATGTTGATATTTTATTACTATTATTACTTATTTTTGAATAATCATATTGATTTCTATTTATATTAAATCCAAAACTCTTACATTCATCAAAATGATATACTGAAGCTATAGTTAATAATAACGCCACTTGTTGATTATTATTTTCTGTTTCCCTTAAAAGCACTGATTTTATACATTGGTTGATTAAGTTTATTATATTAATAGTAAACTTTGATAATATGTCTTTTCTTTGTTTTGTTTTATTATAAAATTCCATAAACCCTGGGCTGGTATAAGTAGCTCTTAAAATTGATGTAAATGAATTACAATGTTTATATTGTGTACTCCTCCCTATTATATTAAATTTTCAAAAATTCCATTTGAAAGTTTAGTTATGAAAGTCTGCATTTTATTTTTATTTCTATTCCAACAAAAAATAAAGTCAGATAAGTGTATATATATAATTATATAACCATATAGTTATATATTATATATCTGTTAAATATCTAACAGAACTAACATAAAACATATAGTTAGGAAAACCAACTATTTAAGAAAAAGAAACAATTAAAATAAGCTTTAAATAGAGAGATTTAATTTTAGCTTTTTAGATTTAACCGTCACATTAAAGACAAATTTAAAATTTAAAATTTGGATTAACTTCTAAGTAAATTCTGAAACCAATTAGGACAGCCCCATATGATCAGTTAAATTTAAAAAGCTTAAAATTAATTTTTTTCATCTAATTTTAAGACCTTGTTTTAATTGTTGTTTTTTCAAATAATTAAAAAAATTATATTTTGTATTATTTTTATTAAATATTCAATGAATATATAATATATAAATATATAGTAGTTACTTAAATTTATTTTTTATTAAAATATATACAAAATGCAAGCTTTCATAACTAAAATTTCGATATAATATGGGGCTGTTTTTTTTGACTCCATTATTTTTCCGTTTTTTAAGCGCTATTTGAGTGGAAAATTTGTTAGTAAAATTCTTAAACATAAAAATACATCCTCATATAAAGAAAAACATGCTATATAAATATTATAATTTATTTGTATTAATTTTAGCAACTGTTCATGATAACACGAAGTTTATGGAACTTTGTAATGAAACAAAGGATAGATATGAGGGGGAGGGATGGCATCTTTGTGTTTTAGGAGTTTTACTAGTAATTTTTCCACTCAGATAGCGCTCTTAAAAAACGGAAAAAGTGAAGAAAGCCAAAAAACACTATCAAAAAGTTATTTAAAAATGAAATAAATACAATAATAAAAAACAAAATAGAAAAAGATCCTTTTAATAAAAAAAGCTATATAAATTTTATATTAATAATCAAGAAACATATTTGATAAAGTTATCAAATAATTATATAATATCACACAGCAATTTCAAACTTTAAGTATGGAAGTAAAAAAAAGCTAAATTTAGTAAATTTTAAATTATGAGGATGTTTTTTAGCTTCATCACTTTTCCTATTTTTAAGCGTTATTGAGCGGAAAAATCATTAGTAAAATTCTTAAACACAAATACATACATCTTCATATCTTATTAAAAACTTGTAGCTAAATTATTTTACCAAATATGAAAGATTTCACATGGGCATAACACTAAAGTGTTTTTTGATTACTTATTTGGAGTATTAGATTATGTTTTACCATACCTAGAGGAAACTGTTTAGTTGATCCTAGTATTTAGAAAGCTTTTATTAAAAAGTTTACAAAATTAATATAACGGATAAATACAGGAAATTGTTTCAAATCTCAAGAGTTTTTTTATTGTATATTTAAGAAATTTCTAAAACATAAAACAAATGGGGATGTATTTTTATGTTTAAGAATTTTACTAATGATTTTCCACGTAAATAGCGGTTAAAAACGGAAAAAATAATTAAGTCAAAAAAAACATTCCCATATCCCCAATTAGTTTATTCAAAATGCAACTGGTTTGGTTTTAAAATTAACCTGTAGTTTCAGGAGCCCTTTAGTTGGCTTTTGTATACATTAAATACCACTAACTTTCCCCCCTAGACTTTATTTTATATTAACAAAGTTTTTCTTATACAAGCATACTTTATTTCAACTTAAAATGATATATATAATTTTTTATGATCATTCACAACTCAGATTTACATTAAATTAAATATATATTAGTACTGATAAAACCCATATAACTCAAACAAATATAAAAAGTATAACATGTATGCGCAAGAGATTTATATAAAACTTCAAAAAAGCTTATTATTCTAATAGCAAAAGTTTAATGAACTTCAAAATAAGTATAGAATACTCAAAGTTGGATTATAAAATAAAGCTTACTATATAAAAAAAGCAATAAAGGTTATATTCAAAGATTTGGATTATTATTACCTAAAATTGAGCAATTGATCAAAGAATACTTTCTTATTAAAGAAAATTTCTAAAATAAAATACAATATGCATCTATTAAATATTAAAATTTAACCATTTTTATTAATATTTAAAACTTAACAGGGATTTTAAATGCTTACTATAAATTCAAATTAATATATTACAAACTGTTTATGTTATTAATATTAAAGTAACAAAAAACTTCATTAAAAGTAAATAAATAACATATGAAGGTGTCCAGATTAAGTTTTTTAGTTGTAAGTCCTTAACATATGGGGATGTGTTTTTGTGAGAATTTTACTAACAAATTTTCCGCTTAAATAGCGCTTAAAAAAGGAAAAAGTAATGAAGTTAAAAAAACACTCCCATATGGTTAATCAAATTTAACCTAAAAAACTTGTTTTGATTGTTTTATTTATTAAATGTTTAATCGATGTATAATATATAAATATATGGGGATGCTTTTTTTTGATTTCATAACTTTTCCATTTTTTAAGCGCTATTTGAGTAGAAAGATTGTAAAATTCTCAAACACAAAAATAAAAATACATCCCCATATATAAGCTATTTGATTTTGTTTTTTATCAAAACATATCTACAAAATGCCAAGCTTTGGTAACTAGACTTCGAAACGGAATTTTTTAAAATTTCGATATAATAAAAGACATGCTTATAAATATCATAATTTATTGCTAAATTTTAAATATTTATAATAACGCAGAATTTATGAATTTTGTAACAACAATAAAAATCATTAAAGTTTACTATTAATTATTGTAAGCTTAGTGGTTTAAAGGAAACGGGGAAACAAAAATCAGTAAGTAATACCATTATTAATTATATTTTTGTATATTCTTTTGATCAATGTAAAAGTTTTGGGCTTAATACAAACAGAAATCAATATGATTATTCAAAAATAAGTAGTTGTGAAATCTGATACTCAGGGTTTGGAGTCAAGAACAGCTATTGCTAGGTTGACTACACTATAAGTCGAAAGGTCTTAGTTTATGTGACTAAGATAGACTTGGATTATGAGGAATAGCACGTAATAGGTTACAAGCTATGTAAGACAGATAGAATAGACAATACTAATGTAAAATCTATGTAAAATACTATTAAGAAAACTTAGTGGCTTTATTAAATGTTCGAGATATCAAGGAATAATTCAGTTAAAAAGCCTCGGACTATTATACTCTGTAAACTCTTTTATACTCTGAAAAGTATAAATATCAAAATGAGAAGATAATATTCTTTTGGATGGAGCTAGAAATTCTCATAACAAATCAAAATAACAACATGGGATTGATTTCCTCTGAACTCGAGAACACAACAGCTTAGGCGATTGTTATGGTATAATTAACCATGGGACTGACAAAGCGATATTTTCACAGTAATAATAGTAGTAAAATATCAACATTACAACTTATTATTAAAAATACAAAAAAAACAGCAAATTGAAATTACTATATGGGGATGTCTAAATTAGTTTCAGTTTCATTATTTTATCCAATTTTTGAAAAGTTTTGTATTTTAAAAACTTTGCTTAAAATTCTATAAAATCACATCTTTTATTAAAAAAAGTACCCGGAAACAGTTATAAATCATTCTATTATAGCTCATACTGTAAGTTAGTTGAATTTCTACTAGATCTTAAATACACACATTCTTATGAAACTTTATTGAGAAATATTTATTATCAACTGCTTTATAACCAACATTGTATATTTATTATCAAATAAGTAAACTACTTTAATGTTATAATTACATTATTAATATGGGGCTGTCCTAATTGGTTTCAGAATCTACTTAGAAATTAATCCAAATTTAAAATTCCAAGTTTGTGTCCAATATAACGGTTAAATCTAAAAAGCCTAAAATTAAATATCTCTATTTAAAACTTATTTTAATTGTTTCCTTTTCTTAAATAGCTAATTTTCCTAACTATATATTTTATGTCAGTTCTGTTAGATATTTAACAGATATATAATATATAACTATATGATTATATAATTATATAAATACATAATTATATAAACACAGTTATTTGACTTTATTTGACTTTATTTTTTGTTGAAATAAAAATAAAATGCAAACTTTCATAACTAAACTTCGAAATGGAATTTTTGAAAACTTCAATACAATAGGGAGGAGTACACAATATAAACATTGTAATTCATTTACATCAATTTTAAGAGCTACTTATACCAGCCCAGGGTTTATGGAATTTTATAATAAAACAAAACAAAGAAAAGACATATTATCAAAGTTTACTATTAATATAATAAACTTAATCAACCAATGTATAAAATCAGTGCTTTTAAGGGAAACAGAAAATAATAATCAACAAGTGGCGTTATTATTAACTATAGCTTCAGTATATCATTTTGATGAATGTAAGAGTTTTGGATTTAATATAAATAGAAATCAATATGATTATTCAAAAATAAGTAATAATAGTAATAAAATATCAACATTACAACCTATTACCAAAAATACAAAAAAAATAATATAAATATAAGGACATTAAGAAGTATTTACACTTTATTAAGCATAACAATAAGCTACATTGTTATCCAGTATCTGATACATCAAAAAAAAGCGATATAGTTTCAATTAAAGTTCAAAATCTGTTAAAAAACTAACTTTAGGCATATTTTGTAAAAATGGTTTAAATTTTAAAAGCTTTGATATTTACTAAGTCAGTAGTTTATTAAATAAAGATATATCTTTTTGTTCAAGAGTTTCACTAATAATCTTTTTGCTCAAATAGTGCTTAAAAGAGAAAAAGTAACGAAACGAAAAAAGCATCCTCAAATGATACGAATTGATTACCCAATGTTGATATTATTTAAATTGTTAATAGTTAAGTTAACAAGTAATCAAAGAGCAAGTAACTATTACAACAAATAAAAACTATTTTTTATTGTTTCTATTATATAAGTATGATTGATTATAACTTTAAGGCTAACTACTCCCTCCCATGTAGCTATTTATTAACTTAGTGATATATTAATAATGTCGTTATAGCACTAAAATAGTTTTATTTATTTAACAACAAATTTGCAATGTTGGCTATAAAGCAGCTAACAATAAATACTTTTTTGGTCTCATTACTTTTCCATTTTTTAAGTACTATTTGTGTAGAAAAATTGTTAGTAAAATCCTCAAGCAAAAAAATACATCCTCATGGTTTATTTGTATATTGTAGCTTTGATTAATCTTAACACATAGGTTATATTAATAAAAACTTTACTAAGTTATAACATAAATTATACTAAAATAATTTAAAACTGTTAGGTACTTTTAATTTTTAATAAAATTTATTTTTATAGAATTTTAAATAAGGTTTTAAAATTAAAATTTTAAAATTGGAAAAAACCCCAATTTGGACATCTCTCACATAGTTTTAAAACAGCTTATAATAATGATAGTATTTAAAAATTACTAAATTGAAAGTATTTTTAATTAATTTATTTTGAAAATTGGAAATCTAATTAGTAATATTTTAATAAAACATCAGAAAGTTTAAAATTACCACTGTTAAAAAAACTTTATGAAGTTATATTTACTACTCAAAGATGGTTAACAAATTAATTTAAAATTCTACAAGAGTTTTTTTATATATCCATATATTTAATTTATGTGAAAAAGTTTCCACCTTTTACAAATAAAAATTGCGTAATTTCTCAAACTTTTTGATCTCCCCTTGTATTTTTACAGCAGATTTTATAAAAATTAACCAACTAAATAGCTAGATTTAAAAATTACTACTATTGATCCCTAGATTCGAAGAACCAGCTGCAGAACAAAACGTTTGATGATTTTATAAAGAGATTGTAACTCCTTCGACTCCTTCGACTCCTTTGGAATCTAATTGCTTATTTTAAAAAAGATTGAGTTGGGATTTAGCTGTAATATATCAATTAGGTTTTAAAAAATTGATTATATAAGTAATATAATTACAGAAACTACTGTTAACAAAAACTAAAAAGCTGCAGCAAATTATTTTTGTATGTTAATAACCACTTGGGCTAACTTTCAAGAGAAAAGGAAAACAAAAAGACTTGGGGATGTATTTTTTTTAATAATTTTACTAATAATCTTTTCACTTAAACAGTGCTTAAACAGTGGAAAAGTAATGAAATCAAAAAAACATCCCCACTTGCTCCTTGCTAATAACGAAAAACAAATGTTCTTAAAATTTATATTATTTACTAAGTCACAGCTATTAATATGGTTATATTTAAAACTAGTAATAAGATATTAAATCTTATTTGATTTATTTAAAGCAGAGTACTTAATTAATTATTGTAAATTTGCAGCTACGATACCAGCGACAACCAACATAGCAGAGCATCCATTAGTAAATGAATGACTATTACTAACGTTTGAGATAATACTAGTAGATTTAGACCCTGACCCTGACCCTGATTTAGAGTCTGTTTTAGCTGCTGATTTGGACAAACTTACCCCTCCAACTTGAGACTCATCTCCATTAACTGGCATACTATCAGTTCCATTCATTGTTTTATTTGCACTTCCAGCCATCGTACTGTTTCCATTGGTTCCCATTGACATAGTTTGGTTGTTATTTGAACCCATTTTCATGGTATCATTTCCGCTACCCATTGTCATATTGGCACTCCCAGAATCATCAGTTGGTAAAGGACTACCTTTAGCACTAGTAGATGGAGAAACGGATTTTGATTGGGCAGCTACGGAGGCAATGATTAAGTAAGTTAAGGTAAGAAACTTCATTTTTTTAAGATTATAAATTATAATTTTTGATAATCATATAGTGATCGCTTTTTTATTTATTTATATACTTTTCACTTCTCCTTTTATATGACTTAATGCCTCTAATTTTCTTGACTTATTGATCGAGGGGTTCAGCTTGAATCAGCATGTATTTGATAACTAATTATTAATATAATAGTGGATAGAGCATAACTATAACAATTGGCTAATAAACATCCAACAGCCCTAACTTTATGTACTTAATCATAGTCACAAATCTTCTCCATTTCTCAATTGTGGGGCTAAAATTGTTGGTATCTTATATTTAATAAATTAAATCATTTTTCAATCCTTTTGATTTATTTTATCTCAACTTTGACATAATTCATTAACAATGAGTGGGGAAGATATAAATTGGTTTTATAAAATTTAAATGGAAAGCTTTTAATTTAACTACAGATGTTTAAAGGGAATAAAGGTTAGCTCCTTTTAGATAATGTCTTATAGCTTTTGGTGGTAGGATTGAGTGTTTAACATATTTTTAAGAGTCTTAAGTTTATTTAATAATCCTTCAAATTAAAAATTAGAAGAGAGTGAACTTGCTTTAAGATTTTTACCTGATGCCCATTGTAAAATAGTAGATAATTGATATTGAAACGCGGTAAATCGATAGTGAAGTAAGGTGTAAATTTGAAAGTTGTATCAATTGATTATTATTAAATCGTTAAAGTAAGGTGGTGCTTCTTGGTTTAAGATTTAATTATATACTTATGGTAAAATAAGATTTTGATATTTATTCTAATCTGAGAGTAAAATAATTTTGCTATTAAGTGGATATGGAAGAGCTTGAATTCACTAAAGTTTATTTTAAGGTTTTTGAAAAACAGTGATCAATAGCTCTTTTATAAGTGTTAATAAAGATTAAAAAACTTAGTTAAGTATATTTATTAATAAAGCTTTAATTTTGTACAATTGGGTGATTTTTAATGTAAAATGAATTTCAGGCAAATCATTTATTTCTTGTGACTTATTTTTTATACTTTCAATCGTAAAATTTATGATCTCATAATTTGTAAATTAGATATTGAAATTGTATCCTAACTGGGAGTTATTTTGCATAATCTCATTTACCTTAATTTTTTTAAGCACTAAATTTTACTAATTTGATTGTTATTAGATTATATAAACTATTAATATTCGACTAAATAATATAGTTATAGATAGGTTGTTTTATTAAAAAATAAGTGATTTCAATATTAAACATAAGTTAAATATATTAGATTTTTTTAAATATTATAACAAAATTGTTTGAAAAATCATAGTTTTGTCTCATTATAAATTTTGCTAATGAAACTACTAAAATAAAAAGCGTTATAGTTTTATCTTATAACAAATTTTATGAAATGTTAGCTGTGAAGCCCCTCAAAAAAACCTAGTTTAGTGAAATTGCAGAAAATGATTGGATCTCTGAATAAAAAATGGCTTAAATGAGATTCAGATCAAAATTGAAATCATAAAAAACAGTTACTTTCAGCTCAAACTTTTAAGCTAAAATCTGTTATACTATTGCATATAAAAATTTATGTAATATTACTACAAAAAAATATAATGGATTTATACTTTCAATTAACAGGATATTAAATACATAATAGTTTTCAAAGGCTCGTTTGGTGCTACTATAAAAGTAATCATGAGAAAAAATCAGAGCAATTTAAACTGAGACTACTTATAAAAAAATTAATAATATGGGGATGTTTTTTTGGGTTCATTATTTTTTCCATGTTTTAAACGCTATTTGAGTAAAAAAATTGTTAGTAAAATTCTTAAACAAAAATACATCCACATATATTAAGATTTCCAAACATAAAACTACACAAGGCTTAGCAATAATAAAGGTTTAAAAAATCAAGTATATTTTTAAACCATTAAAAGATCACCAGATCTTTATTTAATACTTAATAATAATAGAAAAATAGGAGATAGGTTTAAAAGGGGTATGATAACTCCGTCTGAAGTACTGCTTGGTTTTTTTCCAGTGCTTTTTGATTCGAATGAACTAAAATTATTAACATCAAAAATAAAACCAAACAAAATAACGGTTACCTTTTAGTTGTGGATTCTTTTCTTGAATGCATCTTCGAATCGCGAGAGGTTGAAGAGCTTTCATTTGTTTTATGTTGACTGCTCTGAACATGAGAAGATACACTCATGGATACTTGATTGACTTTATCGCTGGCTAAACTAACCATTGTAGTCTGTACTATTTTACCAACATTAATATTGCTTGATGCAGTTGGTTTTGAAATTAATTGTTGATCCGTGTTTACTACCAAAATCTTATTAGGTGTACTTATTGGTTGTGGAGGGAAATAAGAAAGGGCTTGAGCATTGTTTAAAACAGGTGAGTTTAAATTTTCGTTTAAATTCCCTTTAGCGTTTAGATATTCATTTAATGGACGATATTTATTAGGTCCTTATAAATTATTATGATTATTATAGTTATTGTAATTATAAAAGAAAAAAGTTACCGGCTGCCGCTTCTGACAATTCGTTACTTTGAGCTAAAAATATTAATTGAGATAAAGTTGATAAGTTCAAAGAGTTACCTAGTTTAAAATCATTTAATAATTTTAATACCTCTAAATTCAATCTTGCATTAGAGACTAGAAGATTACAATAAGTTGATTTTAAATATTATTATTTTAGTACCTTCATTATATAACATTGGTGGAAATGGTTTATTACCGAGTAAATTTGGACCATTTTTGATAGTATAATCCCCTATTCGATGTTAATATTTAGTCTTATTAGACTTGTAATCTTAGTAACCTTTAGCGTAATCAGGTTTATCCAACGATAAAGGGTCGTTGATAGCACACTTTATGTACAATAAAAAGGCTGAAAAAATAATTAAAGAAATCATAGTTATTTATTTGCAGCGAAGGAAATGGTTGCTTATATACTTGTATTTGACTTGAATAAGTTTATATTTAAATACAATCATATCATTTATTTTAATTAAAAGATCAATTAAAATAAGTGATAAAAAAATTAAGTGACAATTTAAAACAAAAATAAAATAATCAATAAAGTTAAATCTAAAATTAATATAAATTTAAAATTAGGCTCACTACTTTAATTATGGATGAAGCTTAGAAAATTCTTCAGAGTCAATAACTCTTATTTTTTGAGCCGAGGTTCCTCCATTTTTATCTTTATCTTCAGTACCAGCTTCAACCTCATCCTTTATATTGCCCCAGTTATGCCCACCGGCTCCTCCTTTTTTTGGTAACCCTCGATTATCTTCAAGTCCCTTAGCAGATACATGCCTTTGTTCAGTTAATTTGTCTCCCTTACCATTCATGTTTAAATAAAACTCTATGAATCAATTAATATTAGTTTATTTTAATTGATAAAGCTTATTATATTTATACCTTGATTTATGATCAGCTTTAATAATAAAAATAAATAAAAATTTAATAAAAGTAATTGTTTTGACTTTTTATACCTTTAGAAATGACGAGTAAAACAATTTGGGTGTGACTGCTTCATGATTTAGCGTATTATCCAATCATGATTTCATCCCACCACGCTCTATTAGTGATTGGCTTTATGATTTTAAATAAGCATTTTAATAAACATTCTACTCAAACCCCATTTAATTTTATTACTAAAAATGGAATTTAATTTTTGCTTGTTTAATTTTTAGTGAATATTGTATAGTCATCATTATCGTTTTCGATATTATCACATTATTTGTAACATTAATATAGCTTCTAATATAAACAAAATTCATAGTTCACATCACTATCATAATAGTTTTAAAATTATGATGAAAACAAATTTATACTCTATAATTAGGAAATATAAAACAGTATTTTTTAAATAAAGATTAATAATATTAAACTTGTATTGTTACAATTGTTCATTCCAATCAGATCAAAACAATTCAAAATCAAAAAGACTTTGATTAAATTTTTAATATATAATCTTACTATGTATGGCTATATTGAAATTTAAACTTAAATATCATATTAAGGGAACTTAATAAGATTTTAACAATTTTAAAATCATTAATAAAAAAACAAGTTATATTATATAAAATAAGTTAAGGGTATGTATTTTATATCAATTGTTTAAATGAAAAAATCTATTGTTTACTACCTTTAACCCTATATAATGCATCAGATACAACAATAACATCTTTAAGCTCTTTCACTTCATGTATACGGAGTATATCAGCACCACCAGCAATTGCAGCCGTACAAGTAGCGGCAGTCCCCCAATCCCTCTCCTTAGGATTTTCTCTACCGGTGATACTACCAATGAATCTTTTTCTAGAAGCACCAAACAAGCATGGGAAGGAACCACACTTTCCAATTTGAGGAAGAGATCTTATTAACTCTAAGTTTTGTTCAGTGTTCTTAGCAAATCCAATCCCTGGATCAACAATGATGTTCCAACGATAAACTCCAGAGGATATAGCCCTACCAATAAATTTGGAAAGCTCAAGTTGTACATATCTCATTACTTGTCCCTCTTCTCCAGACCCGTACTGAGTTAATGAATTCATGGTTTTACTATCTCCTCTCATATGCATTAAGCATACCGGTACATTACAATGTGCCATAACTTCAAACATTTTAGGGTCTCGACCACCACCAGATACATCATTGATAAGATCTGCACCTGCTTTTATAGCTTCTTCAGCAACTTTCGAATGGAAAGTATCAACAGAAATAAGACATTTCAACCCTTCTTCCCTCAGCTTACTAATCACTGGAACAACCCTAGCTATTTCTTCTTCTACACTGATTGGATCAGCATCTGGGCGCGTAGAAGCCCCTCCAATATCTAGAATATCCGCACCATCATTAATTAATTTTTTGGCTTGTATGACAGCTGAGCTTAAGTCTAAATAATCCCCACCATCGCTGAAGGAATCATGAGTTATGTTCAAAATTCCCATAATATATGTTTTTGAGCCCCAGTACCAATACTCTTGATTTTTAAGCGGTAAAACTTTAACCACTTCACTATGTCCTTGATCATAAGTAAGACGGAAAAGTAACTGCTTAACTGTGTTATGTAATTTTGGATGCTCCCAATCTGGGGATATATCATTCAATGGTTGAAGTACAAATTCTCTTTCGGCAATACGTGGGTGTGGTAAAGTTAATACCTCAGTGTCCATTTCCACGTTATCATAATATAAAATATCTAAGTCAACTAATCTTGGTCCATTTCTTATGGTTGGGGTCCTACCTAACTCTTGCTCTATTTTTTTTAATGTTTTTAATAAGTCTAATGGGCTTAACGTGGTCCTAACCTAAAAATTTGCTTTGATAAAAAAATTTCAAGTTTATTCACTGTTTGTCAAATTACCTTACAAGCACCATTAAGAAATTTTGGTTGATCTAAAACATACATAGGTGCGGTTTCATACAAAAAGGAAGTATCTAAAAGCTCGCATCCAGCCTCTTTTAAAGACTTGATACCATCAACAATATTTTTATATCTATCTCCTAAATTGGATCCAAAAGCTATTAATGCAACAGAACTAGTTTTAGTCCCATCATCTAAAGCTTTGCTAGCTACATCATTTTCATTCAAGATGGTTTCATCTTTTAATAAATCTTGTTCAAAAAAGGATGCATCCCTAGTTATCTCTGCGGCTGCGGCTGCTGCAAACCTTAATGCTGAAGGTTTTTCTACACGTACCGTAACTTTTGGATAATTACAGTTAACTATAGTAATTCTAGCGATGGAAGTTGCTAACGCTTCCACTGTTTTAAATTTTGATTCTTCAATCATCTTTGATAAGGTAGCTACTAAAGTACGATAATTATGAGGTTTTTTTGATTTATTACCTAGAATTTGAGCACCTGGGTATAGATTTAAATGAATAAGTACTACTTGTTTAGCTTCCCTTTCCCAGGAGTGTACACCAATAATAGTATTCAATCGGAGACTGTTAATGAAAAGTCGATCATCTTTGAAATCTCTGTTTAAATCTGAATCTATGTTTACATTATCTACAGTTCTAGTGATTTCATACCCTGAGTTTTCGGCATGTAAAAGACCCTTTGGTTTTTGAACTGAGATGGTAACTTTTGAGCCTTGAAACTTGGTAAGCAAACGATAGCATATCTTTTGGGCAAGGTCCTTAAAACTCTCATGGGTTGAATTTTCACTTACGTCTAAAGCTTCCGAAGCTAAATCAGAATAACTTAAAGAATGGGCTAATATATCAGATTCTCCGCAAGCTTCAATATTGGTATAGAAAATAATATCAAGTATAATAGGCTGTAACTTTGGACGATCCCAATGATCTCCGCCTACCACTGACCTTCCATTCAAGCCTCTTACAATTAATTTATCTCTATAAATTTCACTCTTTTCGATTATTTCTTTAACTATTACCTCGCTAGCTCCCATATTAAAAATTGAATAATTGATTTTCATGAGTCATTTTTCAATTTAAACTTTAGTAAATTTGATACTCGAATAACAAATTAAAAGCTGGAAATTTACTTAATCATGATACATATAATTGACTATAAAAAATAAAATATTAAAATATACTTAAAATTATGTTAAAAAGGATTTGATTATATTATACAAGTTTAATTAACTTTTTTAAAATCTATTTAAAAAAACCAAATCCAATATTAGCTTATTTATTAATATGAACACTATCAAACGAGTTATGAATATTTACAAATGACTTAATATTACAATCTGGCACTACTAACTAAATTTAACTAATTTACACCTGCTGAAGTTTAACTGCCTAATAGGTAGCGGTAATTTCTATAATCAATAACTATTTATTATCCAATTTACAATTCAATTTTTAATTTCATCTTTAGAATGAGCAGTCGGTCACTCCACAATTGAAATTTAACAATCATACTCACCTCCAATAAATTCAGTGAACTTTAAGTTTTATATCAATTTAGAACATTTAGCTAATGCCAAAATGTTTACTGATCTTTTAATATTTATAATATGCGGAAAAATTCATTGAATCTAGAAAACTCAAAATTATGTTAAAATGGTCAACTTTGGTTAATAGATTGAATATGATGGCTTAAGAATAAATGGAAAATTAAGGAGCAAACTTGGATCTTTAAAATATATTCAACCAATTATTAATCTCCATTTAAAATATTAATATTTTAGCAATTTTGGTGTAAGAATAAGTAATCTCTAAATCATGGATGATTTATATTTTAATCATTAACTTGAAATGTTCCATAAAATTGGTTGCATTCAAATGTATTTGCTTTTTTTAGATCTGATATAAGGATTATTTAGAAAAGATTTATGAATTAATATGTTATTAAGCTCTTTAAATTCAATGTAAAAGAAATTAATAGCAAATTAAAAAATAGCGAAGACATCTAAATGCAACGATTCTAGGATGGCGGAATTTGTTAAAATATTGAAATGAAAATAAGGATATTTAATATAAGATACATTAATGAGGATATAAATTAATCAAATATATTTATTAGTAATAATAGAACACTTTAAATAGTAATAGAATATATAGTGGTGGTTGGTTAGTAGAATTAATGTACCATTCATCAAATCAATGATTAATTTCTCGAGTATACTTTTCAAAATAACGATTGAGGAAGTTAAGGCGTTGAGTTCCATATGCCATATAATTAAAGTCAATAGTTGAAGTACCTGCTTGGATAATGCCCCAGAATCCCCATTTGAGATGAGAAAGCAAAGAGAAGCATTCGACCTCTTTTTGAAATTCATGAAGTTCTTCCGTAGTGAAGGAACCTTTTTGTGATTCAAGGTAAGCTTTTAAAAAGTTTAATTGTTCCGATTTATTTGGATAATCATTTTCATTGAGGTAATGTGGCCTATCACTATGGTAATTGGCCATCCATTCACAAAAATGGTTAGCAATATCAAAAGCTGGATAACTATACCCTGCGTATTCAAAATCAACGACTACTAATTCTCCATTCGATTTAAGTCGAAGAATGTTACCATATTGTGCCTAAAAAATAACTATAAGTAAACAATAAAACTTAATACAAAACACACTTACATCGTTATGACAAAACATTAAATTACTATTCATTGTTTTTATAATTTCTTGCAGCTGATTAAGTTTACTTTTAACATCTTCAAAGTCAATTTGATAACATTCTTTGTCCATTAAATGTTGTAAACGCTGATAGTCTTTTTCTGCAATTGGAAGCCATTTGTAAATATTCTTCCATATTTCTGCAACTGTTCCTTTTGGAGGAGGATATCTTAACGCAATGTTATGAAGGTCGCTCATTCTTTTAGCAATGTGAATAGAGACATTTGGATCAATAATATCGTAATGAGTAAGAGTATCAGAATCAAGGTATTCTTCTAATCTTCCATTATGGAAAGTCCCTAATAATCTTGGACCTACTTTACAGATAGACATTTTGATAGCCATGTAATTTCTTTTTCCCTTTCAATGAATGTTTCTACCCCAACACCATAAATTCTCAAAAGCACTTTATTAGGTCCTTTTATAAATCAATGGATTGGTGTTTTTCAACGACGTAAATACAATTGTCATTGCACCGCTAAGGTGAATAAGTTTAATGTGGTCGACTTTCGATTCTTTCCAGAAGGTATTTGTTGACGAACCAATTCAAAATACTTTTGACCTTAAGGTATCTTCATTATAGTTTATCCCTAAAATTCAATTAGTATATTATTATACTATATTCCATTATAATACTCAAGTTAATCTCAAAAGAGTCATCATTAGGAATAGTTGGTACTTTTTTTGGCCTTAACCTAGCGAAGCCAAAGGTGCATACATTCTGAAAACGGGTCGACTTGGAAATTCAGTTAAGAGTAGAAGCTAAATAATTTATATCATCATTTTTGATAGTTTAATATTAAGTTTTACTTTGATCAATGATTGGCTGGGGACATCTTTTGTGAATAGTTACTTCTAATACGTTT
>JASVEC010000094.1:0-61962 GCA_030770535.1 Batkoa obscura
AAGTTTGGTACGCAATATTTGGTGAGTTCTTTTATAAATTGACCCTTTAAGCTTCAGACTATAATTTGAGCTATAGACTTTATTAAACTACAGTATTCTCCATACTTTTCAGACATTCTTTAAAAATTCAAAAAAATATGAAACAAAAATAAATCAAATACAATTAGAAAAAATAGTGACTCTATTAAAGAAATAAGGTAGAAATATTTAAACCGTTACGCCTATTACAACGCTTGCGACCTGATCAACTGCTCATTTGAAAAAAAAGGTTAAAATTCGGCTAAAATCAAAGAGTCAAGCTTTAAAGAAATTAGCTCTATAGATTAATTTGATTATGAAAATTACTTCTAATAGATGAGGCTGTTTTTTTTCATTATTTTTCCATTTTTAAGCAGTATTTGAGTGGAAAGATTGTAGTAAAATTCTTGAACAAAAAAACACATCCCCAGACAGTAAAAGAGTAAAAATCAAGTACCCTGGGCGATTTTTTTACCTTAATACTTTTATCTATAACCTGATGGGTTTTTTTAACTGTAAGATGATTAATAGACCCAAAGTGAACTAATTTCGTAAAATAATCCATTTATATTGATGAAGAGGAATTAAGTATTAAAAGTATTCCGCTTTTAAGAAATAGTAGCCTAAATGTCAAGTATACTAACAGAACCGCAAACTATTGATAAAGAAGTTATTAAATGTGATATTAAATTATTTGGTTTTTGGCAAATTATCTCATACAAAATATAAAAAGATAAGCTTTTTGATTTTTTAAAAACTTCTAAAAAGTTTAATGTTCTAAGTAGTTTACTAACAAATTGTATATTAAAAGTGGTATAACACATAAATAAGCCATTGGCTTAAGGTATCCTTTTTCTATTTATGCATATGGTTTAAATATATAAAGCTTCTTTTTAACGTTCTTATTGCTTTTCCAATTAAAGCAAAATGGATTAAAGGTGAAATTAACTCGTGATTTTTACTGCAAAATGTAAATTGTAAACAAGATAAACTAATAATGATATTGAATGTTGGATAATAAGCAATAAATAATAAAATAGAATAAACCAATAGTATAAAAACAAAAATATCAAAATATATGAGATGGACAAAATTGGCAATTTATTTTTGTAAAAGTATATATTTAAATTTAAAAAAAGAATAATGGTAGCATAAAAGGTCAGCTGAACTAAATTTCATACAGCTATAAATAAATCCTTATACCAAATATCAATCTCCAACAAAGTTTCATCTTTTTAAGTTTTATAAATAATTAACATTATGCTATTATCAACTGGACAGAGCATACAAGTGGTGATAGCTGTAATAGGCTTGATATTAAATGTGATAGTCGGATTAGTAGTTAGTGTAGGATTGAAGTTAAAATCGATGGATTTAAAGTTGATTTTAATAATTGCAATCCTTGATTCCTACTATTACATACATAATATAATAAGAATGATATTGATAGGAGTTGAGTTCTTAAAAGTTGATATTATCCAGCCAAATCCGAGTCCACATTGGTGGTGTCCTTTCGATGCCACAATTGATATGGCACTTTATCTCACATGTATTGAATTGGTAGCTATACTTAGTTTTATGCGGTATTTAAGCATTTGTAGAAAAAAGAATTTAAGTAACTCCACTTGGTATTCAATTGCAGCCGTTTCTTTTTCTACTAATTTTATATTATCATTGATTTATATTGGAAATGGGTATTACAAATGGTCCACCACTGAATTAGTATGCATTACTGCGGATAATCCAGACATTACCAATGTAGGCTTTGTCTATTATTATTATTTTTGGTTTTCTAGTTATACTGTACGCTCTCTTGTTTCATTAATTGTTATTGCTTTCTCTTATTTTAATATGATTAGTGTTTATTATGAGCGATTATCACCTACTGGAGATATAATGATGAAAACAGGGATCGCATCAAATGTTGAAAGTATTCAATCTCATGTTAGCACTCAGTATCTGAATAATAGTATGACCTATGACTTTCAATCAAAACAGATTACCAAACAAAAATGGTTAACAGTATTTAAATTAATTAGTGCCATTTTAGCTTATTCTGTTTGTTTACTCCCAGACATTATATTAAGTATCATTCGATTAACACCTAATGGGACTAAAAATGCTCATATTACCATTGAATATCTTATGACCTCAAATTTACTATTAAGCTCCTATGGTTTAGTTAACTCTCTTTTTGTTATATCTTCTCATGATCCTTCTAGGAAATATCTATTTTTTCAATTACAATGTTTATACGAAAATGTTAAAGCATGCTTTGGCTTTTAAAAATTTAAATAAGTGAAATAGCAGATGAGATTTAAACTTTATATTCATTTTATAGTTGAAACTATTATTACAATTTGTCCAACGTTTAGCTTTCTAAGGATACTAATAATAAAGTATTTATTTCTAAGCATCATGATATTAACCTTATATTGATTTTATAAACGAGTAACTTGGTCTATATAAATATGATTATTGATAGAAATAATTTACATTAAAAAAATATTAACATTTTGTAGCTTATTAGAATGATGTAATTTAAATTTGTATTGAACAAAACCTTTATAAACTCTAAGTTTTTATTTTGAATTTTACTTAATATTATTTATATATTATCACTTAAAAAATTAATAAATGATATATTAACATATACATGTTTAATTAACTAGCATATGGGGATGTGTCTTTTTGTTTAAGAATTCTACTAATAATCCTTCCGCTAAAATAGCGCTTTAAAATGAAAAAACTCATGGAACCAAAAAAACAACCTCATATCTTAAGGATAAATGTTAAAAACGTAAAAAGTAATATCTTTTATTTTGGCAATATTAATCCTTACTTTTAATATATTTATTTAGATAATTTATAATGCTTATTTCCATATTAGAATAGAAGTGATAAATATTTCACATCATTTATGAATATTTAATAAATTTAAAAAAAAATAGAAACATCATATACGTTTTATTAGCAGTGAGAATATGTGGGGGGAGACATACACATATTACCCGAAATCGGAAAAAATTAAGCCGTATAATGATCGTGGATTTAATTCTAAAAGCATCACAATAAAAATTCATAAATACTTTACTAAAAAAGCAATAGTATACAAAGAATCTACATGCCTTTATATACCTTATTTTCCGTGCTTATACTGGTGAAAGGAACACTTTCTAATAAGTGAAATATCAAAATTTTATTAAAGATAATTGGTTTAAATTATTTCGTATGTAACAAACATGATATTTTTAGATCAATATTTAAAATTATTATTAGAATTCATAATTTTAAAAATAAGTAAAATATTAATTTACGTAGATAAGGATCGAAAATATGAAAGGATTCAAAGTGATTGTAATAATATAAAGGTATGACCTACTTAACTTATATGTATACTACAGCACCAATATCCTCATATTATAAATTGATTATATCAATTATTATTTTGAGGTAAAATAATTTTAATACACAGGTAAGTGCTTTGATGCTTTTTGTAACAAAGTTCTAGCGAGTACCAAATGTTCCAATTTGATACTTCAATAAATTTGGAAACAACAAATATGCAGGATTAAAATAATAAAAGAATATACAAAATATGACTAATACTAATAAAGATATGAGAATACCATTTTTTATTTAATGGTTACGGCTAGTCCCATGCATTAAATATGACCAATAAAATAAGCCTCAGAGTTAAAATATAAATTTTATATTTATCTGGTAGTTTTTGGCTTTCAAAGTTACTTAAATTGGCTTTATTTTTTAGTCATCTGAAAACAATATAGCACGTTATACTTCTACATCTATCCATTTAAAGTATATTTTGCGCGAATGATACTAAATCTATGAACATTAAATAAACCTATTAAAGGCGATGTTGGGATGAATAAATATTAAAATTTATCAAAAGTTTTTCTTATTACTCTTTATTAATCCAAGATGCTACTATCGATTGAGCAAAGTATACAAGTAGTAATAGCAACTATAGGATTAATTTTAAATGTCATTATAGCCTTGATTGTTAGCGTTGGATTAGAATTAAGGAGTAGTGACTTAAAGTTAATCCTATATATAGCTATAGTTGATTCCTATTACTATTTACATAATTTACTAAGGATGCTCTTAATTGGTATTGAGTATCTGATAGTTGATACGGAATCTTTGCACCCCGAACCTTTGTGGTGGTGTCGTTTTGATGCAACAATTGATATGGCGATTTATCTATCTTGTTTAGAAAGTGTAGCAATCCTTAGTTATATGAGATACTTATGTATATGTAAAAAGAGAGAAGTAAATCAAAAATGGTTTTATTTAGCATCGTTTATATCCCTTATCACTAATTTAGCATTTTCGTTAGTTTATATTAAAGACGGATATTACAAATGGTCACTTACTAAACTTGTATGTATAGTTACTGATAATCCCAATGACCCTAATCAATTTCTTGAATATTATTACTATTTCTGGTTTGCAAATTATACAATACGTTCAATCATATCTTTAATATTCATTACAATCTCATACTCAAATATATCTAATACTTACTACGATCTAATGTCATCTGATGATATAGTTTTAAAAGCCGAAGTAACTTCAAGCATAAATGGCAGACGAGCAACCTCTCAATCTGGATCACAATATTTTGATTCTTCAATTATTGTGAATCAAAAGATGCAGCAAAAATTAAATCGACAGAAATGGGTTACTACCTTTAAGCTCATTGGAGCTGCGTTGGCTTATTCTCTGTGTATATTACCAGATATATTCATAAGTATCCTTAAGTTGATTCCAAAAGCATATGAGTACAGTGGTATTGGGACAAAGACCCTTATCTCATCAAATTTACTTTTAAGTTCTTATGGACTAATTAATGCCATCTTTGTTTTTTTATCTCATGATCCTTCTAAGCGATATTTGCTGTTCAAAATCGAATGTTTGGTTAATGATATTAAATCTTACTTTCTATAATTAAATAAATAATAATACATTTTTAGAAATAAAGTTAGTAAAAAGAAATATTTATTATAATTATTAGAATAAAAAGTTGTTTGAAATGAAAATGTAAATTGTTTTAAATATGGGTCAAATAAATCCTTTAAACAAACGATAGATGGAAACTGCTCATTTATATGCCCTATGCTATCTTTTTTACAAAACAAGTATTTAAGATTGGGAAAATGACTCAAATACCAATTCAGAAAAGTACTATCTGAATTTTCATATATAAAATATCTCAAAGTCAACATGAAGCAACTATTATCTACTGTATCATCTTCAGAACTATCAATTCCACTATTATCAAGGTAAAGGACCTTTAAAAATTTCAAGTTCTTTGATAAATAGTTAAAATATGTATCAGTAAATATAATGTTATGGAATGCCAATTTTTTTAACTTGCTTTTTTCAGCGTTGATAAAATTAAATGTTGTATGGGAAAAGATTTTATCTTCTCTTATCAAATGAAGAGCTTGAAGTTTTGGAAACAGCATAAAATCAAATTTAAGTTCATCTAATTGAGCATGTGTTGTTAAATAAAGCACATTTAATAATTTAAATTGACCTGTAAATGTAAATTTATAAGCCATATGCAGCATTAATTTCTTTAATATTGGGAAATTGTAAGAATCCAATAAAAGAGTACGTATACCATCTTCAATCATATGATAATTTTGTATTTCAAGGTAGAGCGTTTCCAGACTTGGATATTTACATGACAATATTGATCTTACATTTAATTCATACCCTTTGCTTTTAATTTTTAAAGTGTTAAGATTATGGAATGAACATATTTGTTCCGGGAAATTTCGTAAGAAAATAGATGAATGAGTATTAAAATATATGTATTTGATTTTGTCTTTGGATAAATATTCGAGATAATTTGTATTTACCTCTCCTTTTATTTTATTAACTACAACTTTTTCTACTCCATTAATTATATTGTTTTTACTGAAACTCGTTGGCATAGAGAAAGGTATCATTTCTTCTTTTATCGAATTAAAAGGATGATATAATTCAATAATTTTAAAATTGTCCAAAATATACTTGTTTATTGGGAGACAATAATATTGACTTAGAGCTTTGGCCACTTCATAAGTACATTTTAAATTATAAATAGTACCAGGGTGTAATTGATTCAGCTTAAAAAGTAATTCTATTTTGTTTGTTTCATTTTCTTCATTTGTCATATTGATAGTTTTGATATGGTTACCATATTTTTCCAGATTGATGTTCCCCATATCTATTCTACTGGAAGTTGTGATTTCTTTATATATAATCGGTATAAAATACTCGAACATTGCCTTGTTTAAACAAATCCAATCTACAATATCTTGATTACCTAAATACTCAAAAATGTTGTGCATTAATTCCAATGGGAGTCTAGGGGGCGCTTTTTGTTTACCTTCTCTCTCGAACTTGGTCCTTTTAACATTATGATTTTCCATAGTAAAGTAAGACCTCTTTTAAATTTTACTAGAGTGTGATAAAAATGAGTTATAGTCTGTTGAGAGATCCTTAATTTTTCACATTTTTACAAATAAAAAGTAGGATAATGAAAGCTTGTTTTAATTAACGCGATAAAATAAACCAATAATGGAATTAGGTTTTACTACGTAATCTATTTTTGGTTTAATTCTTTCCTATCACTAATAATTTTTTTACAGTATATGAGGTGTTTTTCTGGCTTCATAACTTTTTTCATCTTTTAACCACTATTTAAGTGGAAAAATTGAGTAAAAATCTTGCACAAAAACATATCACCATATTTTTCCCAGGGTATTATTATAGTGTAGACTGTAAACTTTGAGTGGAATTTCTATAAGGATCAATTTTTACAACAGAAAAGCAAAATTGTTAACAAATATTTGAATAATTTTATTTCTAACCCTAATATCAATATTAAATTAGTATTTCAATATAAAAACTGATCTAAAACAACCAGCCTTATAAAAGTTGATTGCAGCTGCTTTTTAGTTCATTTAATATCTTCAATTTAGAACTTTTTTCCAGCAAAAATTTCAAACCCATAGCCCAATACCTAATCCCGTTTTTAACGGCTTTGACTAGTCAGCTACTTCAATACTATTGTTTATTCCAGTTCCCAGGTTGCTGACTAGTTGAGCCGCTTTTAAGTGAAATTTAGATAAATAAGCTAAATTACTGTTTTGAATATATAGTTGTAGCCGATGCTTTTGAGAGTAAACTTTTAGTTTTTGATATTGTTTATAAACTTTCTTGCTTTAATGCTATTTTTAAACTTATAATATTGAATTAAATAGAATACAACTTTGGTGTTACTATATAGTATATTCTTATTAACCTACTTTATATTAAATATCATATCGATAAACCTAAAAACTTGATTAAAGCTAAAAATAAATACTATCATTGATCCAAACTCGATTTTATAAAGTCTATATTGGAATATTTCTCGTTTCACTGCTTTATCATCTTTTGTGTAAATACATTAGTTAGATGACAAGCTAAAAAGCATCCCTATTTATACTAATTTTAGAAGCAAATAAAATTATTTTCATAACATGTTAAAATGAAAATTTCAAGAAATCAAACCTAAGGAAAAATAAGCCTTTGGTTTAAATTTACTGCTCTTCTATGCCTGATGTTATTATCTTATATATTTGATTATTTTATGTTATACAATATATGTATTGTATTATTAAATACAATCACTTTTATGAATTTTTAATCTATATTCTTAGACAAATAATAACCCACATTTAATTATTTTATATTCGAAATTTTTAAAGGCAAGAAATATATTTAATATTATATTTATTAATATAACTATTCTTTAGTATTCTCTTTAAATATTTAAACTGTAATAAATTATTTTCCTCAAACCCCAGATTGAAATAACATAAACTATCGAGAGTACATTACTAAATAAGTATGTTTAATATATTTGCTTTTAATTATGACTTGAATGCATTATATTATTTCATTTCAATAAGGGTTAATAAATAGTATCAAACATATTAGTTAGATAAATTAATATCATAAACATTTTAAATCGAATAGAAGCTTTTTGAAATAATAATTTTAGGAATATACTATATTAAAATAGGTGACAAAAATATATTTATTAAAAATATATTTACTATAAAGAGTAATTAGATATTGTATAGGAATAATTTTGATTTATAAAATACTGTAATAAGTTATCAATAGTCGTTCTTATAAATTAGTTATTATATAATCTTTACGTCATTTATTGAATTAATGTTAAAAATATATATATGGGGATGTCTTTTTGTGTTTAAGAATCTTACCACCAAATTTTACATTCAAATAGTGCTTAAAAAATGGAAAAAGTAATAAAGTCAAAAAAAACACTCCCATATCTTATCTTTAAAGTTATAGGGATCTATTTTAACTATTTTAAATAACAAATAGCAATAGAATGTCAAACAAAGTACTATAAGAAAGCCTACAGACTTAGTTATTTCGATTCTCAATAATTGAGTATTTAAATATGATTATAAACTATAAGCTACTTATATAATATAACCTTGAATAAAAACTCCCTATTTATTGAGCTTATATAATTTATAAAAATAGATAAGAGATCTTTTAAATAAGATAAGGTTTAATTTATTTCGACTTATTAAACTATTAGAAAGCTTATTAAATAATTTAACAATACAAACTGAATACTTATTCGTAATCCTCTTCTCCTTCCTCTTCTTTCACGAATAAACTCTTAAGATAACGTTTAGAAGGATCATGAGAGGAAAGAACAAAAAGTGCGTTCACTAGACCTCCACAACACATTAGCAAATGCGTTGTTATATAAATTTTAGGATCGGTCAGATAGTGCTCCTGAATGTAAAAGATACTTACAACCATATCTGGTAATACACAGATGATATATGCAAATGCTGCACCCATTAATTTGAGTGTTGCAAATACTTTTTGGGCTTTGATTTGTTGATTTAACTTGGAAATTTCATCAATTTTATTAGCTTCATTAAGAGAAATACCATCACTTTCGTATCCTTCTTCTTGTTGCGCTTTAATTGCCATCATACCTGATTGTGTTATAGCTTGACGATAAACTTGGGCTACTTTGAAATAGCAAAAAACAATAATAATTAAAGAGATAAAAAATCTCCCCATGAAAGATGAAAACCAAGTTACAAAGTAATCACGATTATCGTTGCTAAATGCTCTGAAAGGATTGATGACTGGTAAGCAAAATAAATGAGATTCTGACCAATGATAAATTCCATAATACCAATTTCCTAATAATAAACCAACTGCAGATAAAATGGAAAGACAAGATAATGGGAACCAAACCCAGAACGATAATTTTTTTCTGTGACATAACCCCATATATCTCATTATACTTAATAAAGCAACAAACTCAATTGAGATTTGTAAACCTGTTAAAGTCATAGTACTATCATATGGACACCACCAAGCTGGATCTGGAGCAACATTACTAGTATTTGGTACAAGGTATCCAACAGCTATTAAAATCATACGTATAATGTTGTTAAGATAAAATAATGAATCTGACCCTGCTATCATAGCAATTAAAATTAGATCGCTCGTCCTTAGTTTAAGCCCAAAAGTAACTACCCCACCAACTACAAGATTGAGTGTCACCCCAATAATGCAGAATACCAAAGCAAGAATTTGTCCTACTTCTAAAATCATATTGCTGTATCGTAATTAATAAAAGTAAAAGCAGTTTGTTTTGAAAAATGCAAGGTTATTTATATGATTATTTTGATTATTTTAACCATATAATGTATCCTTAATTCTAAGAATACTTGCAATTTAATTGAATTAAAACAATATCTAATTAAGTAATTGTAAATTTTATTGGGACTTTATACTTAATTCATCTTAATTTTTGTATTCCCAATAAGAAAAAATTTCAGCCAATAAAATTGACTTATTTTCTAAAAGGTAGTGAATCTAATTTGAATGAGATTCTAATTAACTTTTTATTCCTCCACTTTTTTGCGTTTTTCCCTATTAAAAATGTACTCAAATACAAATTTTAAATTCATTAAATCCGCTTTAGTGATAAAAGGACTTAACTTATAAAACTGATGTACTTTTTATTGTATGTTTGATATTTGTTTATAATCTTTAAAGATGAAGCTTTTGAATAACTGTTCCATAAGTAAATCCGATTTTGTTAAAATATAAGATTATTTAATAAATTAAAGAGTTTAATTCCTATTGGATATCTTGAGAATAGTATACCAAACTCATTCTAATCTCTTGTGAAAAGAGTAACAAAGGGGATTAGTTTATGTCTATTTCAATATCAACTTTAAGTTTTGTAAAATAAATGTATAATTAATATTAATATAGAAACTATTGTAATTGATTATTTTTGCAAATTAGTTGATTTCATACTAATTAATACCGTTCATTTTCAAATACATATTCAATATTTTATAAACTCATTAAATACTAAAAATAAATTGTGAATTTTTTAAAATTCCAAATTTCAAATGTTCTATGTTGTTCATTTTAAAACTTGGTAAAATTAAATACTTTTCAACCAAAATATTACAATGTTATACTATCATATTTGTATGATTTTATAAATATTTTAAAGCTTTAATTGTACAATTGTTAAAAAAACATTTTTAATATAAAAGTCTCAAAGAGTTCTAAGCTTAATAGCTTTACAATGACATTTAAAAAAATAATATACTGCTACTATATCCAATTAACTTACTACTTTTAATAAAAAATATGGGGGTGTTTTTTTGGCTTCATTACTTTTTCCATTTTCAGGTGCTATTTGGACAGAAAATTTGTTAGTAAAATCCTTAAACACAAAAATACATCCCCATGTAATGGTTTTTTTTATTTTCAACGTTTAAGATAACTATGATTTTTAAGTATATTGAACTTTGTTATGAATTGATATAAAATTTTTAGATATAAAAACACATCCCTACTCAAAACTTTTTTAAAAGTTTCTATATTTAAAAAAATTAGAGTGATTTATAGTAAATTATTTATTAAAAAACAAAAGTACCTAAAGCAGTTTTAAATTTATAATTTATATTATAAGTTGGCAGAATTTCTACTAATTTTAATCGAAACTCCCATATTAGCAAAGCTTTTACTAATACAACTCATATATTGATATTGATTAAAGTTGTGTATGTAAATAAATACATCTTCTTATAAAGTTTTATTGATAAGTGTTTATTATTGACTGCTTTATAACCAACATTGCAGATTTTTTATCAAATAAATAAACTATTTTAATGTTATAATTACATTATTAATATATTGCCAAGTTAATAAATAACTGCATGGGGGGGAGTAATTAGCCCGAAAACTGTAACCAATTATGTTTATATAATATAAACAACATAATAATGATTTTTATTTATTACCATGTTTACTTGCTTTTTAATTCTTTATTAGCTTAGCTATTAACAACTTAAGTAATGTTAACATTTGAGGGTGTATTTTTGTGTTTAAGGATTTTACTAACAAATTTTATGCTCAAATAGCGCTTAAAAAATGAAAAAAATAATGAAATTAAAAAAACACTCCCATTTAGTAATTGATTTCTATCATTTAACAAACTACTTGCTTAGTAAATGTCAAAAATTTAAATTCTCTGTTATTTTGGTAAGATAAGCTGGGATTGATCTTTTAATTTTTGTATTTTCTATAGACTTTATAACTCTAATTGTAGCTATATCGCTCTTTTTGATCTATCAGATACTGGATAACAACGTAGTTTATTGTTATGTTTAATAATGTGTAAATACTTTTTTAATGCCTTGCATCTCTATTATTCTTTTTATACTTTTGTTTCTTTTATACTTTTTAAAAATTTATCTGTTTTCCCATTTTAACAGTCGAGTTATTAATTTTATATTATGCTCACAAATAAAAGCCTCAAATCTTGAAATTAATTGACTAATGTCTTCTATTTTACCTAACGCTTCAAAACTACTTTTCCACTTTGAAGGGTTTCCGAAATGTCCATCAACTATACTTTTTCCATGATGCTCAGCAAAAAAATTAAGACTAATATTTAAACTATTATTCATTTTGTGAATTTGTTTAAATATATGGGGATGTATTTTTGTATTTAATAATTTTACTAGCAATTTTTCCACTCAAATAGCGCTTAAAAGATGGAAAAAATGTTGAAGCTAAAAAAAACATCCCCATATAATGTAGGAACTCTTGAGATCTAAAATGATTTCTTGTATCTTTGCATATATTGATTTTTCTAAACTTCTTGAATAAAAGCTCTGTAGAGATCAAATCGATTAAACAATCTCCTGCATATGCTGAATCATGATTTAGTATTTCAGATGAATAATCAAAGTAAACTTTGCCTATTGTTTTATCATCTTTTAGATATAATACACCAAAGCCTAATACTGACTGATATAGCTTGTTTATTATAATGATCTAGATTTGGAGCTGTTTTTTTTAGTTTCATTATTTTTCCATTTTTTAAGCGCTATTTATGTGGAAAAATTGTCAGTAAAATTCTTAAATACAAAAATACATCCCCATTTATTGAATCTCTAGTCTCTTTTGTTCCTATTTCCATATTTTGTTTAAAATCCAAAACTATTATACAACTTTTATTATTTAATTTTTTAATAGTTTCATTAAATGTATTTTTTTGAGTATCAACACATAATTTATGTAATGTGTATAATTTTTCTTCTTCATTGAGAATTTCTTCTATCTCTGCTTTGTTTTTTATTGCTGTATTTATTTTATTTTCGAATAACTTTTTTCTAACTGTATACTGGCACATATGTTATATAAATCTGTTTTTCTTGTTGCATTTTTAAAAATTACTTGATATATATTTAAAAAATATTGGCCTAGCTACTGCTTTATCTTTCAAACCGTTCTTCTACTTTTATTTAATATATGTATTATCTGATGAATATTTACTATCATTATTTTTTATTAAATCTTGATGAAATAGTTGAATCATTTAGTAAATATTATATGGGGATGTATTTTTATATTTTTAATAATATATTGTAATGTTGATATTTTATTATTATTACTTGTTTTTGAATAATTAGACTGATTTCTATTTATATTAAACCCAAAACTCTTACATTCATCAAAAGAATATACTGAAGCTATAGTTGATAATAACGCTACTTGCTGATTTTTGTTTCCTGTTTCCCTCAAAGCACTAATTTTATACATCACTTGATTAAGTTTATTATTATCGATAGTAAACTTTGATAATATATCTTTTCTTTGTTTTGTTTTATTATAAAATTCCATAAACCTTGGGTTGTTATAAGTAGCTCTTAAAATTGATGTAAATGAATTACAATGTTTATATTGTGTACTCCTCCCTATTGTATTGAAATTTTCAAAAATTCGATTTCGAAGTTTACTTATGAAAGTTTGCATTTTATTTTTATTTCTATTTCAACAAAAAATAAAGTCAGATAACTATATATCTATTAAATATCCAACACAAATAACATAAAACATATAATTAGGAAAATTAGGTATTTAAGAAAAGGAATCAATCAAAATAAGTTTTAAATAGAGAAATTTAATTTTAGGCTTTTTAGATTTAATCGTCACTTAAAGATACAAATTTAAAAATAAAATTCGGATTAATTTCTAAGTAAATTCAAACCAATTAGGACAACCCCATATACTTTTTGCTATATGGGGCTGTTTTTTTTGACTTCATTACTTTTTCCATCTTTTAAGCACTATTTGAATGGAGAATTTGTTAGTAAAATTCTTAAACACAAAAATACATCCCCATATATTTATCAGATCTTAATTTGGCCAATTTACCAATAATTCATTAGAATATAATCAGATGTTTTGTCAGCAAATCAACAAATCATGAGTTATTTTACACCTGGCCAATTAAAGTATATATTTTTAAGAAGGTGGGAAAATTTAATTTTCAAATTTTACATTTATCAGGGTTTTATTCGTCAAGGATACACGTTTAACAAATCAAAAGAATTATGAACAATTATATGAAACCTTGCCAACAGTATGGTGGTACAAAAAAATAATATAAAAATGATAAAACAATATTTTTTAAAGATCAAATAAATACAAAATTTTATTGCTTTTTTTATAACTGTTTTATTTACATAATGGTTTTGGCTAGATCTTTATCTAACTTATTTAGAACTCAAAGGTAATTGATAAATTTAGCTTCATATTAAACATTGTCACCATGAAGTTAATCATTTTTACTTCCAGTTTAAAGTCCGCATCTCTTTTGCGCAATATCAAATCCTATTCTACCCCTGCAGTATCCAATGCTTGTGAAGATCATGAGCCTGATTTCCTTGGCTCAGTAGAAAATTTTTATGATCGTGCTGCAAATGTATCTGGTGTGGCTCCAAAAACCTTATCCCAAATCAAAAGCACCGATGCTGTTCTTTCAGTTACTTTCCCAATTGAGGTAAATAATTATTTTTTCGGCTTAAGATTTACTAAGCACCATTAACTTAAATAGGTCGACGACAAAAAACACGTTATGATCCGTGGTTATCGTGCACAACACTCTCGTCATCGTTTACCAGTTAAAGGCGGTATTCGTTTCTCTGATGAAGTTGATCTTCAAGAAGTAGAAGCTCTTGCTACTCTTGTAAGTTTATAATACATCATTGTAAGTAGATTAATAATGTTTAGATGACTTTTAAATGTGCTGTTGTTGATGTACCGTTTGGTGGTGGTAAAGGTGGCATTCAAATCAACCCTAAAGAATGGACTCCAGCTCAATTAGAACGTATTACACGTCGTTTTACTGTTGAACTTTGCCAAAAGAATTTTATTGGCCCTGGTATCGATGTTCCAGCCCCAGATGTAGGTACTGGAGCTCGGTAATTATTTAATATCTTTCATAATAATTTTATTGATTTTTATTTAATTTTAGTGAAATGGCTTGGATTATGGGTAATTTAGTTTTACTTTTCATTTATTTATACTTATTTAACTTCAGATACTTACCGTCAACTTCATTCTACTGACGTAAATGCTGCTGCATGCGTTACTGGAAAACCAGTCTCCCAAGGAGGTGTACGCGGACGTACCGAAGCTACTGGACTTGGTGTTTATTATGGTGTCCGTGAATTCCTTAAATTCAAAGAAATTCAACAAAAGACTGGACTTTCTGGTAAAATGGAAGGCACAACTGTTGCCATCCAAGGTTTTGGTAATGTAGGTTATTGGGCTGCCAAGTTCTTCCAAGATAATGGTGCTAAAGTAGTTGCAATTGGTGAATATGAATGCGCTATTCATGATGAGAATGGCTTAGATATTGAAGCACTCTTTGCTCACCGTAAAGAAACTGGTACTTTCCGTGGTTATTCCTCTGGTACTATTTTAGATGAGCCTCTTTCTGTTCTTGAAGTCAAATGTGATGTATTGATCCCTGCTGCCCTTGAACGCCAAATAGGTCTCAAGAATGCTCACAAAATCCAAGCTAAGATTGTTGGTGAAGCTGCCAATGGGCCAGTAACTCCAGCTGCCCATGACATTTTAACTGAACGTGGTATTGTTGTTATACCAGATCTTCTTCTTAATGCAGGTGGTGTATGTGTTTCTTATTTTGAATGGTTAAAGAATCTTTCTCATGTTCGTTTTGGACGTATGAACAAGATGTGGGAAGAGCAAGGTAAGGCTAAACTTTTGGCTTTAGTTGAACAAGAAGTAGGTCGTAACCTTAGTGAAAGCGAACGTCGTCACATTGTTCACGGTGCTGAAGAACATGAGCTTGTTTACTCTGGATTAGAAGATACTATGATTGTTGCTTGCCGTGAGACTCTTTCTACTGCCAACTCTTTGAATGTCGATTATCGTACTGCTGCTTTGGTTAATGCTATTCAAAAGATTGCTTTAGTCAACCAATCATCTGGTGCTATGTTTTCAACTCAAGGTTAAATTTAAAAATCAAAGTTGATCTCTATTCATAGCCCTTACTTAGAAAATATCTCTTAGATCGATTAAATTTTGTAAAATTATTGAATCAAAGTTAATTCATTTTAATAAAATAGAAAACAAAATGAATCACTTTAAAAATATAATATAGGATCTTATTAAAGTATACTGAAAGTAATTATACCAATTGCTTGAGATAGTATATCAGTGTAACATTTTCATATAATGACTTTATACTAATATCTAACGTTTGTTTATTGAGATGTCATTAAATACTATTAAGAAAATCTGATATAAAAGCCATCTAGGAAACTAAACTGGCTTCTCGAAGATACAAATACAAGCTACTGTTTGGATATATCAATAATGCTTTAAGTACACTTTCATTTCATTATAGCTAAGCAATTTCAAGTATTATTAGTTATCTCCTAAACTTTTTTTAAAAGTAAGGATTTAGATGTAGAATACTGGAAAAAAGCTCAAACCTGGATCCCCATTATGACTATGTAAATCTTTTTGTTTAATAGTAAGTTTATTTTTGTAGTACATTATGCAACAAGTGAATTTGATTCGAATTTTTAAATTAAAGATCAAATGCTATATTTAACTTTTAGTGGGTTTTTAAAATTGTTGCTAAGTGAGATGAATACTTTATCTTTGGTTGGTTAAGATACACTGAGAGCAGAAAAACAACCAATCATATAAAATAAAGCATGGGAAATATTACAAGTACATGGATTTAAAGTTTTATTTTTTATTATAGTTATTATAAATAGAATAAACTTAATAGAGTATTAAAAATATGAGAGTTTCTATAAGCAATAAACCGTTTAGCGAAGAAAACTCTACAATGAAACGGAAATCCTTAAATTTAAGTAAGCTTTGGTAGCTACAATATGATATTTACTTACTTTTGATAGTTAATGAGAGCGCTAATAAAAGTCAAGCTTTAATAGATAGAACTTCCGGATTAAGGATATCTAGCCCATCTAGCATGGGGTCTTTAAACAATAGTGTACAAAAGATGTCAAATGAACCTAAGTTTATTGAGTCGGTTGATCTAGTAAAAGATATAACTGGAGTTACTTTTAAACCATGTAAGATAGATTTAATTATTTTATTATTTATTTAAAAATTTACTTTAGTCTTCCCAACTCATAAGCCAGGATTGAGAGTAACGCTTGAATACCCCAATCCGAATTTTAAAGAAAGGTGATTCAACTTTTTATACTATTAAAAAAATCTAATATTTTTGATAGATTTTATTTAATGAGAGCTTATACTCAAGGATCTAAAGGATTGGAGCCTGATTTGGAGGAATATAATTCTATATCAGATATAATAAGCACAGTAGAAACTATAGGGAAGTTGGCCATTAACAAAGAGGATAAAGAAAAAATACTATGTTCAGAATTAGGTATATTACGGAAACTTAGGCGTGGGGAAAACAGGAAAGATGGGGAAAGCTTCATCGATAGTATCAAAGAGTTTAATACTTTAGTAAGGGAAATGAGAGAAAGAAACGGATTTAAAAAAAGAGATTTCCCTAAATATGAAATATTAGAGCATATTTTGTTTCAGACTTATGCGCGCGTGGCTTCACCAGATGCTCATAATTTAACTAATTATGAAGCTTTTTCAAATCAAGTGTATGGGGAAATCAATAGTAATCTAGTCAACGAATTTGTTCAATTAAGCGGAATTAATAAAGACAGCCTTTTTATTGATATGGGGAGTGGTATTGGAAATGTAGTGCTTCAAGTGGCATGCCAGACTGGGTGTAGAGCACATGGTATTGAGATTATGGAAATCCCTTCAGCACTAGCCAAATATCAACAAATTGAGTTAAGAGCACGAATGCAGATGTATCTTTTGCCTATCCCAAGGATAAAATTTTACCGTGGTGATTTTTTAACTCACCCAGATATTTTGAGACAATTAAGCGAAGTTGACGTATTATTGGTCAATAACTATGTGTTTGATTCAGAATTAAATGTAAAGATCATGGAATTGTTCCTTAAACTTAAGGAAGGCTGTAAAATTATTTCACTAAAAAACTTTGCACCCCTTGAGCTGAAAATTAATAACCGAAACGCTGGTGAGCCTGAAACTATTTTGCGAGTGAAAAAATACGATTACGGATCTGACTCAGTTTCGTGGACTGCCAATGCTGGAAGCTTTTTTATTCACACAGTTGATCGTAAACCTCTTAATAGGTTCTTGCAATCATTAGGAGAATAATCACATTTATTTTATTTTTAATAATGTATACGTTTATTGTCATTTCTGGGATTCTTAAACCATAGAAAGTGATCAATCTAATTTTCTATATTTAATATTTTAGACTATTATCTCCCATAATTCTAATCAAAGATCAAGTTTTTTTTAGCATTTGAATTTGCTTATTCTTAAAATAAATAACAGTTTGAAATATAATGTTATGAAGTCGTCATTCAGTATAAAATTAGAATGTTCCCAAATAGCATAAGTAATATGATACCATTTGTGGATTATTATATCACCTTAGGTTACCTCCAAAAGTTAAACTAAATAAAAGTCAAGCTTAAAGAGGGGAGTGTTTTTTTGGCTTCATTACTTTTTCCATCTTTTAAGCGCTATTTAAGGGGAGAAATTGTTGGTAAAAATCTTGAATACAAAAATACATCCCCATATAGTTATTTCAATTTAGTATAAAAACATTGATCTAAAAGCAGTAAAAGCACCTAGTTATCTTTTAAACATTCTTTATAAAATAAAAATAATTTTATTTTGACTAAAAATCATATATTGATTAAAAATTAACTTTTTTGATCATAGCGTTTCTATTATTAGGCAGATGAGGTCTTCCACTACGGATAAACATAACAGTCATAATAGTAGTGATAAGCGACAATGACAACCTATCATTTTATATTAATAAGAAACAAATTCATAGTTGTTGAATTAAAAGTAATATAATAAAACTCAATCATTACCAGGTAACAGCATATTGAAAATGGCTATTTGATAAATGAATCTCTTTTGACCTTGGAACTGGGACTCCTTGCTCAATTAACTTAGAATTGATATACGGAGAGTTATCTATATTCAAACATATAAAGTTCCATACTTTTGATAAATGGTTCTTACAATTATTTTACCTGCTAGTTCATCCATTAAAAATGGTAGAGACCCTGTATATTTAGCCATTTGCTGTAAATCAATATAAAACCACTCTCCTTTTTCTGGAATGTTTGAAGGAGTAAAACGATTCCCCTTTTTAACATATTCAATAAAAAAAGTAGTAAAAGTAAAAATAGAAGCTACCTTCTCGCCATTTCTAACTTGACCCTTTAAAATCAATTCTTCATAATCCTATACAAACGTTTAATAATATTCGTTTAATTTTAAATTAATTTACATGACTTGAAGGCCTTTGAGAAGGATCCTTCATTTCCCTTGAGATCCATCCGCGCTTGACTAATATTACTTGCCTAAAAGTTTATTAAAAAGCCAAGTTATTTATTAAAAATTACCCATTATTAAGTTTAAATGGAGTGATAAGGTAATATCCTAACTTATTATCAAAGGTCCTAGGTCCAAGTAATATCTCTTTATCGTGAACAAAATGCCCTTTAGCTAAAGCATTATAGAACTCTGCATCTTCTATGTCATAATCTCTAAAAACAATTAACCAACATACTATATGTCAATAAAGTTTACGTTAAAATCATGTCGTTTAATAAGATAGGTGGAGCTTCTGATCGTTCATGGATCAAGTTGATTAAATTCTCCTTCCATTTTAATCTCTGTACCTGCCACCATCCTAAATATAAAGTTAAAGCGGGCACTAGTGCCAAAAATCCAGCTTTTAAGTAAAAAGCATTTTTCTTTCTACTATCTACAGTCCTTGTTTCAGTATAAATCAGTGGTTGGGCTCCTGTTTGAAGTTTATTTCCGCTACTAAAACCCTTATTTCTAAGCGTTACCGGTTTTAGAATGTTATAGTTTCTGACAAATTTTTTGAAAAGCATTTTTCAAATATTATTAAAAAAAATCGATCTAAATTTAAACTTTAATATTTGAATTGATAGCTTTGACAAACTAAAAAATAAACTTGAAACATAAATCCTTTATATTCAAAATATTTTTATTATATTTAATGGCTCGATTTGCTTTTATGAACTGAAAAAGCCCAAGCAAGAAGCACCAAGAGCAAGGTATCCAACATGAGCTCTAGAAGCACTACTACTTGATCCTTTACCAGAGCTAGAAGAGTTACCAGTACTGCCGTTATTTTCAGGAAGCTTAACATTTGTGCAAAGCGGTCCGAATTTTTTAGTTGAGTCACACATCTTGTTCCATCCAGCACATTCATCCATAGTAGACATATCTAAACAAATAGTACGGAGTTGTGTTAATTGATCGCACGAGTAAACTTCTCCTTTCTTTGGTGGAGAATCTAATGGGCAAAACTTAGCGCTACAGCTAGGCATATCATGGTGACCACAAATAGTAGAAAGTGCTTCAGCAGCATCATTGCTTGAAACGTAATTGGGGATAGGTTTAAGATTGGCACAGTACTTGGAATTGGTAGAAGCCAATTGAGATGTACCGCACTTTGAAGTGTAATCTTTGCAATTAGAATCTGTCTTCTTATCATATGAGCAGATACTTGCGAATAAAGCACCAGGTGAGCAATAATCAGAACTAGAAAGACTTTTGTCGCTAGTGCAATAATGGCGTAAAGAGCAAGCTGGGATGGAGAAGCTTTTATCAGCAGAGCAAAGTGAGTCTAAGGCTTTATTTAATGCATCATTATCCGGAGCGGAGGCGCTATCCTGAGCTAAAGTAAAGGAAAATAAAGAGCACAATATAAGTTGGAATTTCATGATATTGATAATTAATTTAATAAAAGTATTATTCAAAGCTTCTATTTTTTCTATTTATGCTTCTAGAAACTTTCTTAACGAAGATACTACTCGATTTGTTTAGAATTTAATAAATTAACCGTTTTTGATTGGTTTCAACGTCAAATTATTACAATTTACTAGATTTTTTCTAAATGAGATTTGAGCTGGGTGTATGAAATCACACCTATTCTTTATTACAAATTATTAAGATACAATAGTAACTTTTTACTAATTGGTCAAATTAGATCTGCCAAAAAGGAATGTCTAAATTGTGTTGTGAATTTTATAGCATGCCAAATATTTCGCGAAATAAATATCAGTATTACATACCAGAGACATTTTGTTCATTAATAGATTAGGTATATTTATTAATTTAATATTATAAATAGCTGTTTTTTTGAAACCAAAAACTGATTTTTATTTATTAAGTAATTAATAAAACAAAAAGGTATATGAAATTCAATATTTAAAACTTAGAAAACTAATATGGACTAAAAAGCATTTGGGGGTGTTTTTTGGTTTCATTATTTTTTCCATTTTTAAGCGCTATTTAGGTGGAAAAATTTGTTAGTAAAATTCTCAAACAAAAAAATATATCCTCATTTATACTAAATAATCTAAAATTTAAAATTTAAATATTATTTTAACAAGTATGAATTTTATTAAGTTAATGAAGGTTTAATAGCATAGAAGTACTTAATTATTATAGTGTTATATATATATTAAAATTTTAAAATGAAATAAATGTAAAATAATCCATAGAGATATTTGAATTAGTTTCATTTTTCTATCCAATTTTAAAAACTTTGCTTAAAATTCTATAAAAACAATTTTTTTATTAAGAAACAAAGGTACCCCCAACGCAGTTTTAAATTATTTTATAATTCATATTGTAAATTAGTAATATTTTTACTAAATTTAATAGAAATTAACTATATTAGTAAGGCTTTTATTAATATTAACCGAAGTTATAGCACATGAATATATTTTTATATTTTTATAAAACTTTGTTGAAAAATATTTATTATTAGGGGATGTATTTTTTTAAGAATTTTACTAACAATGGGGGGGTGCTTTTTTTAGTTTCATTACTTTTTCTATTTTTAAGCACCATTTAAGCAGAAAAATTGTTAGTAAAATTCTTAAACACGAAAATACACCCTCAGTATTGATATTTAAGAATTAGTTTTTATCATTTAATAAACTACTCAGCTGCTTAGTAAATATTGAAGCTTTTGAATTTTCTGTTCTTTTTGCAAGATAAGCTGATGTTGATCTTTTTTACAAATTTTATAACAATTAAAGTTATATCATTTTGTTTATTATTGTCTTTATAAACAAAAATCTTGAACTTTGAAATAGTTAGTATTTTTTATTTTACCTAATGCTTAAAACTACTTTTCTATTACAACTTTTTTTCAAAATGTCTATCAATTATATTTTTTTGTAATCCTTAGCAAAAAGAATTCAAACTACTATTTATAACATTTTATGTAAATAGTGGGGATGTCTGAATTAGTTTCATTATTTTATCCAATTTTTGAATGTTTTGATATTTTAAAAACCTTGTTTAAAATTCTATAAAATCAGCTTTTTTGTTAAAACAAAAGTACCTGGACATAGTTCTGAATCATTCTATTATAGTTTGTACTGTAAGTTAGTTGAATTTCTACTAGACTCTAAATACATGTTCTTATAAAACTTTATTGAGAAATGTTTATTATCAACCGCTTCATAACCAACATTGTAGATTTTTTATCAAATAAATAAACTATTTTAATATTATAGTTACATTATTAATATATTGCCAAGTTAATAAATAGCTATATGGGAGGGAGTGGTTAGCCCCAAAGCTATAATTAACTATCCCTATATAGTACAAGTAATAATAGTTTTTACATATCATTACAATTACTTGTTCTTTGACTATTTATTAACTTAGCTATTAATAGCTTAAGTAATCTTAACATTTAACAATCTATTTCTATCATTCAACAAACTACTTACTTGCTTAGTAAATATCGAAAATTTTAAACTCTATGTTATCTTTGTAAGGTAAGCTGGGATCGATCTTTTAATTTTTCTGTTTTCTATAGACTCTATAACTTTAATTGGGACTATATCGCTTTTTTTTGATGTATCAGATACTGGATAACAATGTAGTTTATTGTTATGTTTAATAAAGTGTAAATACTTCTTAATGCCCTGCATCTCTATTATCCTTTTTGTATTTTTGTTTCTTTTATACTTTTTAAAAATTATATCTGTTTTCCCATTATTAATAGTCGAGTTATTAATTTTATTATGCTCACAAATAAAAGCCTCAAATCTTGAAATTAATTGATTGATATCTTCTATTTTACCTAACGCTTCAAAACTACTTTTCCATTTTGAAAGGTTTCCAAAATGTCCATCAACTATACTTTTTCCATGATGCTCAGCAAAAAAATTAAGATTAACATTCAAACTACTATTTATTTTATGAATTTCTTTAAACATATAATGTAGAAACTCTTGGGATCTAAAATGATTTCCTGCATCTGCCCATATATTGATTTTTGTAAACTTTTTAAATAGAAGCTCTGTAGAGATCAAATCAATTGAACAATCTCCTGCATATGCTGAATCATGGTTTAATATTTCAGATGAATAATCAAAGTAAACTTTGCCTATTGTTTTATCATCTTTTGAATATAATACACCAAAGCCTAATACTGATATAGCTTGTTTATTATAATGATCTAGATTTATTGAATCTCTAGTCTTTTGTTCCTATTTCCATATTTTGTTTAAAATCCAAAACTATTATACAACTTTTGTTATTTAATTTTTTGATAGTTTCATTAAATGTGTTTTTTTGAGTATCAACACATAATTTATGTAATTTGTATGATTTTTCTTCTTCATTGAAAATTTCTTTTATCTCTGCTTTGTTTTTTGCTGTATTTATTTTATTTTCGAATAACTTTTTTCTAACTGTATACTGGACACATATATTACATAGATCTGTTTTTCTTGTTGCATTTTTAAAATTGCTTGGTATATATTTAAAAAATGTTGACTTAGCTACTGCTTTATCTTTCAAATCATTCTTCTACTTTTATTTAATATATGTATTATCTGATGAATATTTACTATCATTATTTTTTTTTATTAAATCTTGATGAAATGGTTGAATCATTTAGTAAATATTGTATGATAGTTTCAATTTGCTCATTTTTAATTTTTTTTGTATTTTTAATAATAGGTTGTAATGTTGATATTTTATTATTATTACTTGTTTTTGAATAATCATATGGGGATGTTTTTTTTGATTTCATTATTTTTCCATTTTTAAGCGCTATTTGAGTGGAAAGACTGTTGATAAAATTCCTAAACACGAAAAAACATCCCCATATTGATTTTTGTTTCCTGTTTCCCTTAAAGCACTAATTTTTATACATCACTTGATTAAGTTTGTTATTATCGATAGTAAACTTTGATAATATATGGGGTTGTCTCAATTAGTTTCATTATTTTATCCAATTTTTGAAAAATTTTGTATTTTAAAAACTTCGCTTAAAATTCTATAAAATCACATCTTTTATTAAAACAAAAGCACCCAAACACAGTTCTAAATCATTCTATTATAGCTCATACTGTAAGTTAGTTGAATTTCTACTAGATCTTAAATACATGTTCTTATAAAGCTTAATTGAGAAATATTTATTATCAACCGCTTTATAACCAACATTGTAGATTTATTATCAAATAAATAAACTATTTTAATGTTATAATTACATTATTAATATATTGCCAAGTTAATAAATAGCTGCATGGGAGGGAGCGGTTAGCCCCAAAGCTATAATTAACCATCCCTATATAGTACAAGTAATAATAGTTTTTACATATTATTACAGTTACTTGTTCTTTGACTATTTATTAACTTAGCTATTAATAACTTAAGTAATCCTAACATTTAACAATCTATTTCTATCATTCAACAAACTACTTACTTGCTTAGTAAATATCGAAATTTTTAAATTCTCTGTTATCTTTGTAAGGTAAGCTGGGATCGATCTTTTAATTTTTCTGTTTTCTATAGACTCTATAACTTTAATTGGGACTATATCGCTTTTTTTTGATGTATCAGATACTGGATAACAATGTAGTTTATTGTTATGTTTAATAAAGTGTAAATACTTCTTAATGCCCTGCATCTCTATTATCCTTTTTGTATTTTTGTTTCTTTTATACTTTTTAAAAATTATATCTGTTTTCCCATTATTAATAGTCGAGTTATTAATTTTATTATGCTCACAAATAAAAGCCTCAAATCTTGAAATTAATTGATCGATATCTTCTATTTTACCTAACGCTTCAAAACTACTTTTCCATTTTGAAAGGTTTCCAAAATGTCCATCAACTATACTTTTTCCATGATGCTCAGCAAAAAAATTAAGATTAACATTCAAACTACTATTTATTTTATGAATTTCTTTAAACATATAATGTAGAAACTCTTGGGATCTAAAATGATTTCCTGTATCTGCCCATATATTGATTTTTGTAAACTTTTTAAATAGAAGCTCTGTAGAGATTAAATCGATTAAACAATCTCCTGCATATGCTGAATCATGATTCAATATTTCAGATAAATAATCAAAGTAAACTTTGCCTATTGTTTTATCATCTTTTGAATATAATACACCAAAACCTAATACTGATATAGCTTGTTTATTATAATGATCTAGATTTATTGAATCTGGTCTTGTTCCTATTTCCATATTTTGTTTAAAATCCAAAACTATTATACAACTTTTGTTATTTAATTTTTTGATAGTTTCATTAAATGTGTTTTTTTGAGTATCAACACAGAATTTATGTAATTTGTATAATTTTTCTTCTTCGTTGAAAATTTCTTGTATCTCTGCTTTGTTTTTTGCTGTATTTATTTTATTTTCAAATAACTTTTTTCTAACTGTATACTGGGTACATATATTACATAGATCCGTTTTTCTTGCTGGATTTTTGAAATTAGTTGGTATATATTTAAAGAACGTTGACCTAGCTACTGCTTTATCTCTTAGATCATTCAAATATTTACTATATATCATTCTTCTACTTTTATTTAATATATATATATTATCTGATGAATATTTACTATCGTTACTTTTTTTATTAAATCTTGATGAAATAGTTGAATCATTTAGTAAATATTGTATGATAGTTTCAATTTGGTCATCTTTAATTTTTTTTGTATTTTTAATAATAGGTTTTAATGTTGATATTTTATTATTATTACTTGTTTTTGAATAATCATATTGATTTCTATTTATATTAAACCCAAAACTCTTACATTCATCAAAAGAATATACTGAAGCTATAGTTGATAATAACGCTACTTGCTGACTTTTGTTTCCTGTTTCCCTTAAAGCACTAATTTTATACATTACTTGATTAAGTTTATTATTATCGATAGTAAACTTTGATAATATATCTTTTCTTTGTTTTGTTTTATTGTAAAATTCCATGAACCTTGGGTTGTTATAAGTAGCTCTTAAAATTGATGTAAATGAATTACAATGTTTATATTGTGTACTCCTCCCTATTGTATTGAAGTTTTCAAAAATTCCATTTCGAAGTTTAGTTATGAAAGTTTGCATTTTATTTTTATTTCAACAAAAAATAAAGTCAAATAAGTGTATTTATATAATTATATAATCATATAGTTATATATTATATATCTGTTAAATATCTAACAGAACTAACATAAAATATATAGTTAGGAAAATTAGCTATTTAAGAAAAGGAAACAATTAAAATAAGTTTTAAATAGAGACATTTAATTTTAGGCTTTTTAGATTTAATCGTTATATTGAACACAAACTTGGAATTTTAAATTTGGATTAATTTCTAAGTAGATTCTGAAACCAATTAGGACAGCCCCATATCTTTTCTTTGTTTTGTTTTATTATAAAATTCCACAAACCCTAGGTTGTTGTAAGAGCTCTTAAGATTGGTTTGAATGAATTACAATGTTTATACTGTGTATTCCTCCCTACATTGTATTAAAATTTTCAAAAATTCGATTTCGAAGTTTAATTGTGAAAGTGCATTTTATTTTTATTTCAACAAAAAATAAAGTCAAATAACTCTATTTATGTAATTATATATTATATATGGGGATGTATTTTTATGTTTAAGAATTTTACTAACAATATTTCCACTCAAATAGCGCTTAAAAAATGGAAAAGTAATGAAACTAAAAAAAACATCCCCATATAGTAAAAAAATAGACTTCTATTGTAAAAAAGGAAAGTGGAAAAATGAATTTATAATTACAATAAATGGGGATACGTTTTCTTTTTAAGAATTTTATTAATAATCTTTCGACTCAAATAGAGTGCTTAAAAATGAAAAAAGTGATGAAGGCAAAAAACATTGTATATTTCAATGAAAAACAATGAAAAACAATGAAAAACAATTGATAATTTGAGGCTAAATGGTAAGTTTTCATATAAAAGGAAAAAGTGGCCCATGGGTGAGCATTATGTTTTTTTGGCTAGATTTAAAGATAGTATTTTAGTAAGATTATATAAAAAAATACAGTCTACATTTTATTATCATAGCATATTTATTCTGCTTATTGAAATATTTTTTATATAAATGGGAATGTTTTTTTTGACTTTAGTATTTTTTCCATTTTTCAACTACTATTTAAAGCGGAAAATTTGTTAGTAAAATTCTTAAACACAAAAATACATCCCCAAATACTCAAATTCTTGGAATATGAAAAGATTACATAATAGTAATAAACAACAAAAATGCAATACCATTTTTAAGACAAGATGCTAAACCCACTGAATGTAATTTAATTTTATAATAAAGACTAACCTAACCTTACCTAATTGAGTTTATTAAAAAAATTTATTGATTTTTTATTACTTGAGCTTTCTAATAATTTTGATTATCATAAACAGCTATAGCTTTTAATTACAAGATTAAAGCTTTTAAAGTTGGTATTGATATCATTTCGACTTACTCAGAAGCAATAATGATGTAAATGGATTTATAAAAAATGTTATATTAATACTATTTTTAGACATTATAAAATTAGAGGTAATTAATTATATGGGGGATGTCGATATATCTCTTTTTGTTTGAGAAATTTATCGACATTTTTTTAGCTCAGTAGCGCTTAAAAAAAGAAATATGAATCCAAAAAAACATCCATATTTCACAGGACTTAACTTCAATTGTAACAGGAGTAATGTTACTTATTAAAATAAATAATATTTTTAGCTTTGGAATAAGTAGAACTTTATACAACTATTACGGTCAATAAATTTTCAAGTTTTGACAGGTAAAACAATATAATTATAACATAACAATAGGATATCCCCATCCTGCCAGAACTTCCATCAAGAAAGGTACTATTATAAGATATCATTCCATTATATTAACCTAAATTTAATTTGATTATTAATTGACCTTTTTATATAACAAAATAATAGTTGGTTGATTAGTTTTATAATTTATTAAACTATATATGGGGATGTATTTTTTTGTTTAAAATAGCTACAAAGGTTCTCCAATTTTAGCTACTGTCATTTAATATAAGCTAAGCTAATAGCAATTATACTGGGGAGCGGGTTTGTCTAATAAAAATTTTACTAAACTGATTTGTTTTTATAAAAAAACGTGAGATATTGTGTTGTGTGTGAAATCTGGTACTCAGTGTTTGGAGTCAAGAACAGCTATTGCTGGGTTGACTACACTATAAGTCGAAAGGTCTTAGTTTATGTGACTAAGGTAGACTTGGATTATGAGGAATAGCACGTAATAGGTCACAAGCTATATAAGACAAATAGAATAGACAATACTAACGTAAAATCTACATAAAATACTATTAAGAAAACTTAGTGGCTTTATTAAATGTTCGAGATATCAGGGAATGAATCTCTTTTATACTCCGATAAGTATAAATATCAAAACGAGGGGAGAATATTCTTTGAGACGGAGCTAGGAATTCTCATAAGCAAATCAAAATAAGAGCATGGGATTGATTGTCTCTGAACTCGAAAACACAACAGCTTAGACGATTGTTGTGCTACAATTAACCATGGGACTGACAAAGCGATATTTCACAGTATATACGCTTGATCCAAATTTTATCTTTTAGTATGATTTTTTAGTTTTTCTGGATCTAAGTAATAAAAATGCTAATTATTTTGGAATTATTTTTATATAATACACAACACTGTGGAATATCGCTTTGTCAGTCCCATGGTTAATTGTAGCACAACAATCGTCTAAGCTGTTGTGTTCTCGAGTTCAGAGACAATCAATCCCATGCTCTTATTTTGATTTGCTTATGAGAATTCCTAGCTCCGTCTCAAAGAATATTCTCCCCTCGTTTTGATATTTATACTTATCGGAGTATAAAAGAGATTCATTCCCTGATATCTCGAACATTTAATAAAGCCACTAAGTTTTCTTAATAGTATTTTATGTAGATTTTACGTTAGTATTGTCTATTCTATTTGTCTTATATAGCTTGTGACCTATTACGTGCTATTCCTCATAATCCAAGTCTACCTTAGTCACATAAACTAAGACCTTTCGACTTATAGTGTAGTCAACCCAGCAATAGCTGTTCTTGACTCCAAACACTGAGTACCAGATTTTACAATACTAAAGTATGGGGTTGTGTCCAAATTGATTTCAGAATTTAGAAATGAATTGTAATTTTATTCTTAAATGTGTCTTTAATGTGACGGCTAAATCTAAAAAGCCTAAAATTAAATGTCTCTATTTAAAACTTATTTTAATTGTTTCCTTTTCTTAAATAGCTAATTTTCCTAACTATATATTTTATGTTAGTTCTGTTAGATATTTAACAGATATATAATATATAACTATATGATTATATAATTATATAAATACACTTATTTGACTTTATTTTTTGTTGAAATAAAAATAAAATGCAAACTTTCATAACTAAACTTCCAAATGGAAGTTTTGAAAACTTCAATACAATAGGGAGGAGTACACAATATAAACATTGTAATTCATTTACATCAATTTTAAGAGCTACTTATAACAGCCCAAGGTTCATGGAATTTTATAATAAAACAAAACAAAGAAAAGATATATTATCAAAGTTTACTATCGATAATAACAAACTTAATCAAGTGATGTATAAAAATTAGTGCTTTAAGGGAAACAGGAAACAAAAATCAATATGGGGATGTTTTTTCGTGTTTAGGAATTTTATCAACAGTCTTTCCACTCAAATAGCGCTTAAAAATGGAAAAATAATGAAATCAAAAAAAACATCCCCATATGATTATTCAAAAACAAGTAATAATGGGGTTGTCTGAATTAGTTTCATTATTTTATCCAATTTTTGAAAAATTTTGTATTTTAAAAACTTCGCTTAAAATTCTATAAAATCACATCTTTTATTAAAACAAAAGTACCCAAACACAGTTCTAAATCATTCTATTATAGCTCATACTGTAAGTTAGTTGAATTTCTACTAGATCTTAGATACATGTTCTTATAAAGCTTAATTGAGAAATATTTATCATCAACTGCTTTATAACCAACATTGTAGATTTATTATCAAATAAATAAACTATTTTAATGTTATAATTACATTATTAATATATTGCCAAGTTAATAAATAGCTGTATGGGAGGGAGTGGTCAGCCCCAAAACTATAATTAACCATCCCTATATAGTACAAGTAATAATAGTTTTTACATATTATTACAGTTACTTGTTCTTTGACTATTTATTAACTTGGCTATTAATAACTTAGGTAATCAATCTTACATTTAATAATCTATTTCTATCAGATACTGGATAACAATGTAGTTTATTGTTATGTTTAATAAAATGTAAATACTTCTTAATGCCCTGCATCTCTATTATTCTTTTTGTATTTTTGTTTCTTTTATACTTTTTAAAAATTATATCTGTTTTCCCATTATTAACAGTCGAGTTATTAATTTTATTATGCTCGCAAATAAAAGCCTCAAATCTTGAAATTAATTGATCGATATCTTCTATTTTACCTAACGCTTCAAAACTACTTTTCCATTTTGAAAGGTTTCCAAAATGTCCATCAACTATACTTTTTCCATGATGCTCAGCAAAAAAATTAAGATTAACATTCAAACTACTATTTATTTTATGAATTTCTTTAAACATATAGTGTAGAAACTCTTGGGATCTAAAATGATTTCCTGTATCTGCCCATATATTAATTTTTGTAAACTTTTTAAATAGAAGCTCTGTAGAGATTAAATCAATTAAACAATCTCCTGCATATGCTGAATCATGATTCAATATTTCAGATGAATAATCAAAGTAAACTTTGCCTATTGTTTTATCATCTTTTAAATATAATACACCAAAACCTAATACTGATATAGCTTGTTTATTATAATGATCTAGATTTATTGAATCTGGTCTTGTCCCTATTTCCATATTTTGTTTAAAATCCAAAACTATTATACAACTTTTGTTATTTAATTTTTTGATAGTTTCATTAAATGTGTTTTTTTGAGTATCAACACAGAATTTATGTAATTTGTATAATTTTTCTTCTTCGTTGAAAATTTCTTTTATCTCTGCTTTGTTTTTTGCTGTATTTATTTTATTTTCAAATAACTTTTTTCTAACTGTATACTGGGTACATATATTACATAGATCCGTTTTTCTTGCTGGATTTTTGAAATTAGTTGGTATATATTTAAAGAACGTTGACCTAGCTACTGCTTTATCTCTTAGATCATTCAAATATTTACTATATATCATTCTTCTACTTTTATTTAATATATATATATTATCTGATGAATATTTACTATCGTTATTTTTTTTATTAAATCTTGATGAAATAGTTGAATCATTTAGTAAATATTGTATGATAGTTTCAATTTGGTCATCTTTAATTTTTTTGTATTTTTAATAATAGGTTTTAATGTTGATATTTTATTATTGCTTGTTTTTGAATAATCATATTGATTTCTATTTATATTAAACCCAAAACTCTTACATTCATCAAAAGAATATACTGAAGCTATAGTTGATAATAACGCTACTTGCTGACTTTTGTTTCCTGTTTCCCTTAAAGCACTAATTTTATACATCACTTGATTAAGTTTATTATTATCGATAGTAAACTTTGATAATATATCTTTTCTTTGTTTTGTTTTATTATAAAATTCCATAAACCTTGGGTTGTTATAAGTAGCTCTTAAAATTGATGTAAATGAGTTACAATGTTTATATTGTGTACTCCTCCCTATTGTATTGAAGTTTTCAAAAATTCCATTTCGAAGTTTAGTTATGAAAGTTTGCATTTTATTTTTATTTCAACAAAAAATAAAGTCAAATAACTGTGTTTATATAATTATGTATTTATGTAATTATATAATCATATAGTTATATATTATATATCTGTTAAATATCTAACAGAACTAACATAAAATATATAGTTAGGAAAATTAGCTATTTAAGAAAAGGAAACAATTAAAATAAGTTTTAAATAGAGACATTTAATTTTAGGCTTTTTAGATTTAACCGTTATGTTGGACACAAACTTGAAATTTTAAATTTGGATTAATTTCTAAGTAGATTCTGAAACCAATTAGGACAGCCCCAATAATAAAATATCAACATTACAACCTATTATTAAAAATACAAAAAAAATTAAAAATGAGCAAATTGAAACTATCATACAATATTTACTAAATGATTCAACCATTTCATCAAGATTTAATAAAAAAAAATAATGATAGTAAATATTCATCAGATAATACATATATTAAATAAAAGTAGAAGAATGATTTGAAAGATAAAGCAGTAGCTAAGTCAACATTTTTTAAATATATACCAAGCAATTTTAAAAATGCAACAAGAAAAACAGATCTATGTAATATATGTGTCCAGTATACAGTTAGAAAAAAGTTATTCGAAAATAAAATAAATACAGCAAAAAACAAAGCAGAGATAAAAGAAATTTTCAATGAAGAAGAAAAATCATACAAATTACATAAATTATGTGTTGATACTCAAAAAAACACATTTAATGAAACTATCAAAAAATTAAATAACAAAAGTTGTATAATAGTTTTGGATTTTAAACAAAATATGGAAATAGGAACAAAAGACTAGAGATTCAATAAATCTAGATCATTATAATAAACAAGCTATATCAGTATTAGGCTTTGGTGTATTATATTCAAAAGATGATAAAACAATAGGCAAAGTTTACTTTGATTATTCATCTGAAATATTAAACCATGATTCAGCATATGCAGGAGATTGTTCAATTGATTTGATCTCTACAGAGCTTCTATTTAAAAAGTTTACAAAAATCAATATATGGGCAGATGCAGGAAATCATTTTAGATCCCAAGAGTTTCTACATTATATGTTTAAAGAAATTCATAAAATAAATAGTAGTTTGAATGTTAATCTTAATTTTTTTGCTGAGCATCATGGAAAAAGTATAGTTGATGGACATTTTGGAAACCTTTCAAAATGGAAAAGTAGTTTTGAAGCGTTAGGTAAAATAGAAGATATCAATCAATTAATTTCAAGATTTGAGGCTTTTATTTGTGAGCATAATAAAATTAATAACTCGACTATTAATAATGGGAAAACAGATATAATTTTTAAAAAGTATAAAAGAAACAAAAATACAAAAAGGATAATAGAGATGCAGGGCATTAAGAAGTATTTACACTTTATTAAACATAACAATAAACTACATTGTTATCCAGTATCTGATACATCAAAAAAAAGCGATATAGTCCCAATTAAAGTTATAGAGTCTATAGAAAACAGAAAAATTAAAAGATCAATCTCAGCTTATCTTACCAAAATAACAGAGAATTTAAAATTTTCGATATTTACTAAGCAAGTGAGTAGTTTGTTGAATGATAGAAATAGATTGTTAAATGTTAAGATTACTTAAGCTATTAATAGCTAAGTTAATAAATAGTCAAAGAACAAGTAATTGTAATGATATGTAAAAACTATTATTATATTACTTGTATTATATAAGGATGGTCAATTATAGCTTTGGGGCCAACCACTGCCTCCCATATAGCTATTTATTAACTTGGGAATATGTTAATAATGCTACTATAATATTGAATTTAAAACTGTGTTGTGTTGGGGATAATTTTGCTTCTAATAAAGGATTCATTATAAATTTTAGAAACTAGAAAAAAATAAAGTCGCTTTAGACATCCCTTGAATGTTTAAAAATTGGCAATAATTTATAGGATTTTGTGTTTAAAGTCAAATGGAATATTCTTTCAATTAGAACCTTTTAAAATTGCTCCATATTTTGTGAATTCAGGCCTAAAATTAAAATACATTATTAAAAAATTTAAGTTAATTGAAATAGTATAATTTTTTTGCCTATTTATATATAAAATGTGTTAAAAATTCCTTGCAACATCTTAAAATTGATCAGACCAGTCGTTTTTTTGGCTCTATATTACCTTTTCCATCTTTTAAGCGCCTATTTGAGCGGAAAAATGGTTAGCAAAACTCTTAACATATAAAAATACATCCCTTTTCATATCTCAAAATACTGAAAGTAGTTAAAAAATTTTTAATAGTTTTTAAGCAATTTGAATATTAGTTATTTTTTTTGTAACCATTTTTAAACAATGCATTTAGAAAACTCGAGATCTAATAATTAATGACATTTCGAATTAGGTAAAGTAAAGAAAGTACTTTACCATTGTTTTAACATTTCTATAGTATGTTTGTTTTTCTAAACTTTTGATGATTTTTATTTTTGACTTTTTTGTATTTTATAATTGATTTACAAAAAACTTCTGGTATAATTATTTAAGACTTTTTTGGTAGTTTGCATGTAGTTTTGATGCTTAAAAGTAAGTTAAGCTGTAAGACAGATATTAAATATACGCAAGAAGATTTTAAACCTTATAAAAACAAAATGCTAATGCTTAAATTCTTTTTGGCAGAAAAATTCGTTTGATTTTATGATTTCTAGTTATTAAAACTAAATTACACCTGCTAAAAAATTGACTCTTAAAAAGTACTAGTTTACTATATTAAAATTAACAAAAGTTTTAAAAATCAATTTTTTCAATTCTTTGGCATGAGGCATTTTATTTAGCAAAAAACAACTAATGAACCATTGTAGATTATTCGATATTAAATTGAGATCAATTGGTAAAAAACGCGACTAATTGATTGATGTATCTATCGTGTTGGTGTTGAGTATCTATCAATTTGAGAGTTTAAATGAAAAGGTAAATAAATAATGGCAACCTAAAAATAGTACTGTAATAACAATATTTTAATAATCTATTATAAATTTATGTAAAATCCATAAATGTCAATCTTTCACAATAGCACATATATCTCATAAAGGATTACTTTATTAAATAAATAAAATCAAATTATTAAACAAATGCTTTATCATTAAATTGCATATGGAAATTAAAATTATAGCTACTAAAAATCTTCTGAATTAGATTACATTAATTTTAATAATAGTGGTGGTTGATTTTGTGTTTGGGATTTTACTAACAGGTCTTTCCGGTCAAATAAATAGCGCTTAAAAAGGAAAAGGTGATGAGGAGGCTAAAAAAACATCTCAACATAATTTGATTAATAAAATGTAACACAAATTAATTTCTAATTACTTTTGAACTTTTACTTGAATTTAGACATAAATTTCAAATATATATTTTTGCTAACGTTTTTAAAATACTAGTATAATTTAAATTTTAGCTATAGATCAGCTCTTTCTAGATATAGATAGACTTAGTTTTTATTTTTGCCTAAAATTATTCAAAGATCCCAAAACACCAATTTTCCCTTTTTATACCTATACCTTTAGAGTTTGTATTCAATAAATACAATCGATGTAACTTTAAAGATGATTCTTTAATAAAAGTGATTTTTTGCATGTTATTTTTGGATTCTAGCTTAGTTTAAAGGGTGGTGGGGGTGGGTTAGCTTAGTTTAGAAAGAAGTTGTTCAAAATGATTTAAATGAAAATTGTGCGAAAAAAAGGCTTGTTTTTACATCAAGTCCTCACTCGTGTTATTTCAGACAAACACAAATCAAATCACTTTTATTCGAATTTGCTGGTATTTTTTACCTGAACTTAAGGATTATTTATAACCTCCCCCTGCATTTTTAAATTCAAGTGAAAAAAGTCAATGGTGAATTTCAAAAAATGAAAACATACTGAGAATAACAAAACCAATCACTCTTTTAATGGATTATTACAAAAAGTGTCCATTATAAATGAATAAATTAAAATCCTGTTAGTTTTTAATTCTTGAGGCAAGGAAAAATAAAATGGTAGTTGAGAAATATAGAAACTAGTAAAATATCTAGAGTACTACAAAATGGATGAAACCAAGCAAAATAAATATTTTTACATTTATTATAATGTTCTAAAGGATGCGCCCACTCGAAGTTGTTGATATCAATTTTATTATTTGTCACTGAGAGTTATAATTAAGATTTTTTATAATAAATATACAAAAATAAAGCCTATTTTATTTTACACATTTTCAATCAAAACAATTCTTGAGCTTTTCATCAACCACCTTTACCACCTTATATGATACAATGTACTTGCTCTTTTTCTGCACAATTTTTTATTTGATTTTGATTCTATGATACTAGTGATTTAGTCAGCAAACCAAAGTAACACCTATGTACCTTAGAATTTTTAGTTTATGATAATTAAATTTGCAAAATAAAATAGCAGCTACCAAGGGAAAACGATTTTTACGTATTTATTAACATATTTACTATTATAGTATAGGAGGCTGTACAAAAATTCCCTTCTAAAATAGGTGCTATAAAAAGTTGAGATAAATTTTATATAACAAATATAGCAAAAAACTAAAGAAACTTCAAAAAACGATACCATACTTTCAAAGGTCAATTTCTATTTAACTAATAAAGTCAAAGGATTTCTCTAACAAGCTGTTACTAAAGGTTTGATCTTAGGATAGATTGAATTTTTTTATTAGGAAGCTGAACTACTCTTAAAAGAGGTGGTTTTCCAATTTTGAACCCAAAAGCTTAATTTTCAATAATAAACAAAATTTTTAAAAAAATACAAACCAATGCAAAAAAATTACAAAACAAACTACTACAAGATTGTATAAAAAGATTTACCATATAATGCTTGTTTAAAACTAAGAATTAATTTTCTATCATTTTAACATTAGGAGGTAATTTTCTATTAAAACAAACTATGCTTTTAAGCTTAAACTTAAAATTAGGCCTTTTTAAAAGTTAATCTCAGTTTTCTGATGAAAAAATTTAATCTATCTAACAAACCAATAACTTGTTAGAAATCCTTTGACTTTATTAGTTAAATAGAAATATTGACCTTTGAAAGTATGGTATCGTTTTTTGAAGTTTCTTTAGTTTTTTGCTATTTGTCACAACACCTCAAACGGCAATCCTGCTAAACCTTTTTGGATTTTTTGGTTTAAGCTATATGGGGCTGTCCTAATTGGTTTCAGAATCTACTTAGAAATTAATCCAAATTTAAAATTTCAAGTTTGTGTCTAATAATATGATGGTTAAATCTAAAAAGCCTAAAATTAAATATCTCTATTTAAAACTTATTTTAATTGTTTCCTTTTCTTAAACAGAGCTAATTTTCCTAACTATATAAATACAGTTATTTGACTTTATTTTTTGTTGAAATAGAAATAAAATGCAAACTTTCATAACTAAACTTCGAAATGGAATTTTTGAAAACTTCAATACAATAGGGAGGAGTACACAATATAAACATTGTAACTCATTTACATCAATTTTAAGAGCTACTTATAACAGCCCAAGGTTCATGGAATTTTATAATAAAACAAAATAAAGAAAAGATATATTATCAAAGTTTACTATCGATAATAATAAACTTAATCAAGTAATGTATAAAATTAGTGCTTTAAGGGAAACAGGAAACAAAAATCAACAAGTAGCGTTATTATCAACTATAGCTTCAGTATATTCTTTTGATGAATGTAAGAGTTTTGGGTTTAATATAAATAGAAATCAGTCTAATTATTCAAAAACAAGCAATAATAAAATATCAACATTACAACCTATTATTAAAAATACAAAAAAAATTAAAAATGAGCAAATTGAAACTATCATACAATATTTACTAAATGATTCAACCATTTCATCAAGATTTAATAAAAAAAAATAATGATAGTAAATATTCATCAGATAATACATATATTAAATAAAAGTAGAAGAATGATTTGAAAGATAAAGCAGTAGCTAAGTCAACATTTTTTAAATATATACCAAGCAATTTTAAAAATGCAACAAGAAAAACAGATCTATGTAATATATGTGTCCAGTATACAGTTAGAAAAAAGTTATTCGAAAATAAAATAAATACAGCAAAAAACAAAGCAGAGATAAAAGAAATTTTCAATGAAGAAGAAAAATCATACAAATTACATAAATTATGTGTTGATACTCAAAAAAACACATTTAATGAAACTATCAAAAAATTAAATAACAAAAGTTGTATAATAGTTTTGGATTTTAAACAAAATATGGAAATAGGAACAAAAGACTAGAGATTCAATAAATCTAGATCATTATAATAAACAAGCTATATCAGTATTAGGCTTTGGTGTATTATATTCAAAAGATGATAAAACAATAGGCAAAGTTTACTTTGATTATTCATCTGAAATATTAAACCATGATTCAGCATATGCAGGAGATTGTTCAATTGATTTGATCTCTACAGAGCTTCTATTTAAAAAGTTTACAAAAATCAATATATGGGCAGATGCAGGAAATCATTTTAGATCCCAAGAGTTTCTACATTATATGTTTAAAGAAATTCATAAAATAAATAGTAGTTTGAATGTTAATCTTAATTTTTTTGCTGAGCATCATGGAAAAAGTATAGTTGATGGACATTTTGGAAACCTTTCAAAATGGAAAAGTAGTTTTGAAGCGTTAGGTAAAATAGAAGATATCAATCAATTAATTTCAAGATTTGAGGCTTTTATTTGTGAGCATAATAAAATTAATAACTCGACTATTAATAATGGGAAAACAGATATAATTTTTAAAAAGTATAAAAGAAACAAAAATACAAAAAGGATAATAGAGATGCAGGGCATTAAGAAGTATTTACACTTTATTAAACATAACAATAAACTACATTGTTATCCAGTATCTGATACATCAAAAAAAAGCGATATAGTCCCAATTAAAGTTATAGAGTCTATAGAAAACAGAAAAATTAAAAGATCAATCTCAGCTTATCTTACCAAAATAACAGAGAATTTAAAATTTTCGATATTTACTAAGCAAGTGAGTAGTTTGTTGAATGATAGAAATAGATTGTTAAATGTTAAGATTACTTAAGCTATTAATAGCTAAGTTAATAAATAGTCAAAGAACAAGTAATTGTAATGATATGTAAAAACTATTATTACTTGTACTATATAGGGATAGTTAATTATAGCTTTTGGGCCAACCACTCCCTCCCATCCAGCTATTTATTAACTTGGGAATATATTAATAATGTAACTATAATATTAAAATAGTTTATTTATTTGATAAAAAATCTACAATGTTGGTTATGAAGCGGTTGATAATAAACATTTCTCAATAAAGTTTTATAAGAACATGTATTTAGAGTCTAGTAGAAATTCAACTAACTTACAGTACAAACTATAATAGAATGATTCAGAACTATGTCCAGGTACTTTTGTTTTAACAAAAAAGCTGATTTTATAGAATTTTAAACAAGGTTTTTAAAATATCAAAACATTCAAAAATTGGATAAAATAATGAAACTAATTCAGACAACCCCCATATCTTTTCTTTGTTTCGTTTTATTATAAAATTCCACAAACCCTAGGTTGTTGTAAGAGCTCTTAAGATTGGTTTGAATGAATTACAATGTTTATACTGTGTATTCCTCCCTACATTGTATTAAAATTTTCAAAAATTCGATTTCGAAGTTTAATTGTGAAAGTGCATGTTATTTTTATTTCAACAAAAAATAAAGTCAAATAACTGTATTTATATAATTAGGAAAATTAGCTCTGTTTAAGAAAAGGAAACAATTAAAATAAGTTTTAAATAGAGACATTTAATTTAGGCTTTTTAAATTTAACTATCACATTAGATACAGCTTTAAAAATTAAAAATTTGACTTAATTTCTAAGTAAATTCTGAAATCAATTTGGACAACTCTATATGTTTTTATTATAAATTTATTATAAATTTTGATAAAATAAAGTTAAGCTACTTTTAAATATTATTGACAGTTTTATATGACTTTTTCTCTGTGTAAAGCTAGCTGCTTTTTATATCCTAAAAATAGTCTATTTTATTAAAATTTGTACTAAATTAAGTGCCAACTGAATAACATAGGAGCGATTTTTTGTTTAATTTTATAAAAAGCTATACACTGTAAATGCCGTTTTATTTTTAAATCTAAACTTATAAAACTTGGTTATATATAAATCAACTATTTTTTTTGACCTTAAAATGGTAGTTTTTATTAGAAGTTTTTAGAATACTTTTGTTGCATCAATAAAAAACAATTATTTTACGTACCTTGATTATTTAGTGTAAGTATTGATATTATACAAAAAAGTCAAAGTAAAGTAACTTTATTTATTGATTTTTTATAAAATCTAATCTTTACATTTTTCTATTCGGACTAAATAAATGAAATATTCAATGGCAAGTTAAAAAATTAACGTAATTCTTTTTGTATCACGTTTTGACTTCCAAAACTTTTTAGTTTTATTTAAGATAATATGAAGGGGGGATGGATGGGATGTATTTTTGTGTTTAAGAATTTTATTAACAAATTTTTTGCTCAATAGCACTTAAAAAATGGAAAAAATAATGGTCAAAAAAAAACGCTCCCGTTTCTTGTAAAAATTTTATAACTTATAAGTCAAACATCACTTAATAGATAACTATTTTTATAAATTAAAGTTTATAATATTAGTTAAAGTTATAAAAGACGTATTTTTTTGTTTAGCAGTTTTTTTGCTTAAATAATAGTGCCTAAAAAATAGAAAAATGATGAAGCTAAAGATACATTCTTATATTGTAATTTGTGTTTTTAGGTCATGCATAAAATTCTATAAAATTAGTAGATTTACATATATGTGTTAATTTTTACAAAGATAAAATGCAAAAATTAGCCTTTTATTTTATACTTTGTAATACTATACGCTTTTTAGCTAAAAGATCAAAATTAATATTATAACTAGACAAAACTTAATTTAAAGTTAAAGCAGGCTAGAATTGGATTAAAATTAAAATGAGGTTATTAAAGTAGTTAGAGAAGTCAAACCTAGAACCAAGACTAGCAGCTTTATCTTTATTTAATTTTTGTGTTAGAATTATTTTATTATTATTATTACACACTGATTTATGGATTTATGATTTTGTACTTTTTGTTTATCTTTAAGGTTTTACAACTATATATGAGTGTTTTTTTTGGCTTCATTACCTTTTTATCTTTTAAGGAGGGGGCTATTTGAGCGGAAAAATCGTTATTAAGGTTTTGATAGTCCCAATAATCATTAAATTATAGTTTAAAATATAAGTGTAATAAAATATTGAGATGATTGTTATTAGTTCCTTATTGATTTTATAAAAAAATAATTGGCATAATAAAGTTTAGAAAAATCAAATATACGAGGATGTATTTTTACACTTGGGAGTTTTACTAACAACAACCTTTCCGCTCAAATAGCGCCTCCCTTGAAAGATAAATAAAGCAATCAACCCAAAAAAACATCCCTATACAAAAACATATAATTGCTTAACTTTATTTTTTATTAAATAAATATAAAATGCAAGCATTTATGGATTAAGCTTTAAGTTAAATAATTTTTAAAATTTTGACATTACAAGTCATTTGTATTAATTTCAATAACTATTTATAATAACCTCCTAGTTTATAAAATTTTCTAATGATAATAATATTTTAATGATTTAAAATAAAGCAGTAGTCAAGTTAATATTTAAAAAACATATATATAATAATTTTAAAAATGTAATAACAAAAACAGATTTACATAATATATATGCCCAGTATTATGCAGTTAGAAAAAAGTTATTTAGAAACAAAATAAAAATAAGGAAATCTTTAATAAAATTACTATTAAAAAACTAAGTAACAATTTTAAAATTTAAAATCTTTGACTTAAAATTCTAAAAATAACTTTTTATTAAAACAAAATTACCTTGCATAGTTTTAAATTTAATATTATAGTAACACTATTAATATATTACCAAGATAGAGCCTCGTCAAAGGGAGGGATTGTCTTTTATTTATTATTATAATTATCTGTTAACTTAGCCATTAATAAGTTAAATAATGTTGATGTTTAAGAATTAATTCTTATCATTTGGGAATATATTTTTGTGTAAGGATTTATTTTACTAACGAATTTTTCGCTCAAATAGCACTTAAAAAATGGAAAAGGTGATGAAACCAAAAAGAACGTCCCCATTTAATAAACTACTCGGGCTGCTTAGTAAATATTGAAGCTTTTGAATTTTCTATTGTTTTTGTAGGATAAACTAATATTGATCTTTTTGTTTTTTACAAAATTTATAGCAATTAAAGTTATATTATTTTGTTTGTTATTATATTTAATAGAACGTAAAAGTTTTTTATACTTTTTAAAGATTATATCTGTTTTTTTATCAACAATCGGGTTATTAATTATGGGAGTGTTTTTTTTGACTTCATTATTTTTTCGATTTTTTAAGCGCTTTTATTTGAGCGAAAAATTTGTTAATAAAATTCTTAAATATAAAAATACATCCCCATATACTAAAAGTAGAATAATGATATACAGTAGATGTTCTTTATTTTACTCGACGCCTAAAGCTACTTTTCTATTATAAATTTTTTTTAAGACATCTATCAGCTATATTTCTTTTATAATGCTTAGCAAAAAAATTTAAACTACTATTTACTTTATAAATATATGGGGATGTATTTTTGTATTTAAGAATTTTACTAACAATTTTTCCACGTAAATAGTGCTCCAAAAGATGTAAAAAGTAATGAAGCAAAAAAAAACTTTAAAGACTTAAAATGATTTCCTGTATCTATCCATACGGGGACATTTTTTTTCGTCACCTTTTTGATCTTTTAAGTGCTATTTGAGTGAAAAAATTGTTAGTAAGATTCTTAAACACAAAAATACATTCTCATGTATTAAAGACTTATGAATTTAAAGGGCTTTGATATTTGGATTAATTTTTAGATAAATTGTGAAACTAATTTATACATTTATACATCCAAGAAACTGTTCATTGATTTAGCATTTAAAAATCCTTATGTTTAAAAAGCCTACAAAAACTAATATATGAGAATGTATTATTGTGTTTAAGAATCTTACTAACAATTTTTTCACTCAAATAGCACTTAAAAGATCAAAAAGGTGACGAAAAAAAACGTCCCCGTATGATAACGTATTTTTATATTTAAAACTTATTTTAATTATTTCCTCTTCTTAAATAACTAATTTTTGTAATTATATGGGGGTTATCTGAATTAGTTGAATTTCTACTGGATCTTAGATGCATGTTCTTATAAAACTTTATTGAGAAATGTTTATTATTGACCGCTTCATAACCAACATTGTAGATTTGTTATCAAATAAATAAACTATTTTAATATTATAATTAAATTATTAACATATTCCCAAGTTAATAAATAGCTGGATGGGAGGGAGTGGTTGGCCCAAAAGCTATAATTAACCATCCCTATATAGTACAAGTAATGATAGTTTTTACATATTATTACAGTTACTTGTTCTTTGACTATTTATTAACTTAGATACCGATAACTTAAGTAATCTTAACATTTGACAATCTATTTCTATCATTCAACAAACTACTTACTTGCTTAGTAAATATCGAAATTTTTAAATTCTCTGTTATCTTGTAAGGTAAGCTGGGATCGATCTTTTAATTTCTCTATTTTCTACAGACTTTATAACTCTAATTGGAGCTATATCGCTTTTTTTTGATGTATCAGATACTGGATAACAATGTAGTTTATTGTTATGTTTAATAAAGTGTAAACACTTCTTTAATGCTTTGTATTTCTATTATCCTTTTTGTATTTTTGTTTCTTTCATACTTTTTAAAAATCATATCTATTTTCACATTATTAACAGTTGATTTATTGATTTTATGTTCACAAATAAAAGTCTCAAACCCTGAAATTGATTGATTGATATGGAGATGTATTTTTTTGTCTTCATTACTTTTTCCATTTTTTATGCACTATTTGAGTGGAAAAATTGTTAGTAAAATTCTCGAATACAAAAATACATCCTCATACAATAGTCTCAATTTGTTCATCTTTAATTTTTCTTACATTTTCAATAAATAGGTTGTAACGTTGATATTTTATTACTATTGTTACTTATTTTTGAATAATCATATTGATTTCTATTTATATTAAACCCAAAACTCTTACATTCATCAAAAGAATATGGGGTTGTCTGAATTAGTTTCATTATTTTATCCAATTTTTGAAAAATTTTGTATTTTAAAAACTTCGCTTAAAATTCTATAAAATCAGCTTTTTTGTTAAAACAAAAGTACCTGGACACAGTTCTAAATCATTCCATTATATTTTATACTGTAAGTTAGCTGAATTTCTACTAGATCTTAAATACATATTCTTATAAGATTTTATTGAGAAATGTTTATTATCAACCGCTTCATAACCCCAACATTGTAGATTTTTTATCAAATAAACTATTTTGTTATAATTAAATTATTAACATATTGCCAAGTTAATAAATAGCTATATGGGAGGGAGTGGTTAGCCCCAAAACTATAATTAACCATCCCTATATAGTACAAGTAATAATAGTTTTTACATATCATTACAATTACTTGTTCTTTGACTATTTATTAACTTAGCTATTAATAGCTTAAGTAATCTTAACATTTAACAATCTATTTCTATCATTCAACAAACTACTTACTTGCTTAGTAAATATTGAAAATTTTAAATTCTCTGTTATTTTCGTAAGGTAAGCTGGGATCGATCTTTTGATTTTTCTGTTTTCTATAGACTCTATAACTTTAATTGGGACTATATCGCTTTTTTTTGATGTATCAGATACTGGATAACAATGTAGTTTATTGTTATGTTTAATAAAATGTAAATACTTCTTAATGCCCTGCATCTCTATTATTCTTTTTGTATTTTTGTTTCTTTTATACTTTTTAAAAATTATATCTGTTTTCCCATTATTAATAGTCGAGTTATTAATTTTATTATGCTCACAAATAAAAGCCTCAAATCTTGAAATTAATTGATTGATATCTTCTATTTTACCTAACGCTTCAAAACTACTTTTCCATTTTGAAAGGTTTCCAAAATGTCCATCAACTATACTTTTTCCATGATGCTCAGCAAAAAAATTAAGATTAACATTCAAACTACTATTTATTTTATGAATTTCTTTAAACATATAATGTAGAAACTCTTGGGATCTAAAATGATTTCCTGCATCTGCCCATATATTGATTTTTGTAAACTTTTTAAATAGAAGCTCTGTAGAGATCAAATCAATTGAACAATCTCCTGCATATGCTGAATCATGGTTTAATATTTCAGATGAATAATCAAAGTAAACTTTGCCTATTGTTTTATCATCTTTTGAATATAATACACCAAAGCCTAATACTGATATAGCTTGTTTATTATAATGATCTAGATTTATTGAATCTCTAGTCTTTTGTTCCTATTTCCATATTTTGTTTAAAATCCAAAACTATTATACAACTTTTGTTATTTAATTTTTTGATAGTTTCATTAAATGTGTTTTTTTGAGTATCAACACATAATTTATGTAATTTGTATGATTTTTCTTCTTCATTGAAAATTTCTTTTATCTCTGCTTTGTTTTTTGCTGTATTTATTTTATTTTCGAATAACTTTTTTCTAACTGTATACTGGACACATATATTACATAGATCTGTTTTTCTTGTTGCATTTTTAAAATTGCTTGGTATATATTTAAAAAATGTTGACTTAGCTACTGCTTTATCTTTCAAATCATTCTTCTACTTTTATTTAATATATGTATTATCTGATGAATATTTACTATCATTATTTTTTTTTATTAAATCTTGATGAAATGGTTGAATCATTTAGTAAATATTGTATGATAGTTTCAATTTGCTCATTTTTAATTTTTTTTGTATTTTTAATAATAGGTTGTAATGTTGATATTTTATTATTGGGGCTGTCCTAATTGGTTTCAGAATCTACTTAGAAATTAATCCAAATTTAAAATTTCAAGTTTGTGTCCAACATAACGGTTAAATCTAAAAAGCCTAAAATTAAATGTCTCTATTTAAAACTTATTTTAATTGTTTCCTTTTCTTAAATAGCTAATTTTCCTAACTATATATTTTATGTTAGTTCTGTTAGATATTTAACAGATATATAATATATAACTATATGATTATATAATTACATAAATACATAATTATATAAACACAGTTATTTGACTTTATTTTTTGTTGAAATAAAAATAAAATGCAAACTTTCATAACTAAACTTCGAAATGGAATTTTTGAAAACTTCAATACAATAGGGAGGAGTACACAATATAAACATTGTAATTCATTTACATCAATTTTAAGAGCTACTTATAACAACCCAAGGTTTATGGAATTTTATAATAAAACAAAACAAAGAAAAGATATATTATCAAAGTTTACTATCGATAATAATAAACTTAATCAAGTGATGTATAAAATTAGTGCTTTAAGGGAAACAGGAAACAAAAGTCAGCAAGTAGCGTTATTATCAACTATAGCTTCAGTATATTCTTTTGATGAATGTAAGAGTTTTGGGTTTAATATAAATAGAAATCAATATGATTATTCAAAAACAAGCAATAATAAAATATCAACATTAAAACCTATTATTAAAAATACAAAAAAATTAAAGATGACCAAATTGAAACTATCATACAATATTTACTAAATGATTCAACTATTTCATCAAGATTTAATAAAAAAAATAACGATAGTAAATATTCATCAGATAATATATATATATTAAATAAAAGTAGAAGAATGATATATAGTAAATATTTGAATGATCTAAGAGATAAAGCAGTAGCTAGGTCAACGTTCTTTAAATATATACCAACTAATTTCAAAAATCCAGCAAGAAAAACGGATCTATGTAATATATGTACCCAGTATACAGTTAGAAAAAAGTTATTTGAAAATAAAATAAATACAGCAAAAAACAAAGCAGAGATAAAAGAAATTTTCAATGAAGAAGAAAAATTATACAAATTACATAAATTCTGTGTTGATACTCAAAAAAACACATTTAATGAAACTATCAAAAAATTAAATAACAAAAGTTGTATAATAGTTTTGGATTTTAAACAAAATATGGAAATAGGGACAAGACCAGATTCAATAAATCTAGATCATTATAATAAACAAGCTATATCAGTATTAGGTTTTGGTGTATTATATTTAAAAGATGATAAAACAATAGGCAAAGTTTACTTTGATTATTCATCTGAAATATTGAATCATGATTCAGCATATGCAGGAGATTGTTTAATTGATTTAATCTCTACAGAGCTTCTATTTAAAAAGTTTACAAAAATTAATATATGGGCAGATACAGGAAATCATTTTAGATCCCAAGAGTTTCTACACTATATGTTTAAAGAAATTCATAAAATAAATAGTAGTTTGAATGTTAATCTTAATTTTTTTGCTGAGCATCATGGAAAAAGTATAGTTGATGGACATTTTGGAAACCTTTCAAAATGGAAAAGTAGTTTTGAAGCGTTAGGTAAAATAGAAGATATCGATCAATTAATTTCAAGATTTGAGGCTTTTATTTGTGAGCATAATAAAATTAATAACTCGACTATTAATAATGGGAAAACAGATATAATTTTTAAAAAGTATAAAAGAAACAAAAATACAAAAAGAATAATAGAGATGCAGGGCATTAAGAAGTATTTACATTTTATTAAACATAACAATAAACTACATTGTTATCCAGTATCTGATACATCAAAAAAAAGCGATATAGTCCCAATTAAAGTTATAGAGTCTATAGAAAACAGAAAAATCAAAAGATCGATCCCAGCTTACCTTACGAAGATAACAGAGAATTTAAAAATTTCGATATTTACTAAGCAAGTGAGTAGTTTGTTGAATGATAGAAATAGATTGTTAAATGTTAGGATTACTTAAGTTATTAATAGCTAAGTTAATAAATAGTCAAAGAACAAGTAACTGTAATAATATGTAAAAACTATTATTACTTGTACTATATAGGGATGGTTAATTATAGTTTTGGGGCTGACCACTCCCTCCCATACAGCTATTTATTAACTTGGCAATATATTAATAATGTAATTATAACATTAAAATAGTTTATTTATTTGATAATAAATCTACAATGTTGGTTATAAAGCAGTTGATGATAAATATTTCTCAATTAAGCTTTATAAGAACATGTATCTAAGATCTAGTAGAAATTCAACTAACTTACAGTATGAGCTATAATAGAATGATTTAGAACTGTGTTTGGGTACTTTTGTTTTAATAAAAGATGTGATTTTATAGAATTTTAAGCGAAGTTTTTAAAATACAAAATTTTTCAAAAATTGGATAAAATAATGAAACTAATTCAGACAACCCCATTATTACTTGTTTTTGAATAATCATATGGGGATGTTTTTTTTGATTTCATTATTTTTCCATTTTTAAGCGCTATTTGAGTGGAAAGACTGTTGATAAAATTCCTAAACACGAAAAAACATCCCCATATTGATTTTTGTTTCCTGTTTCCCTTAAAGCACTAATTTTTATACATCACTTGATTAAGTTTGTTATTATCGATAGTAAACTTTGATAATATATCTTTTCTTTGTTTTGTTTTATTATAAAATTCCATGAACCTTGGGCTGTTATAAGTAGCTCTTAAAATTGATGTAAATGAATTACAATGTTTATATTGTGTACTCCTCCCTATTGTATTGAAGTTTTCAAAACTTCCATTTGGAAGTTTAGTTATGAAAGTTTGCATTTTATTTCTATTTCAACAAAAAATAAAGTCAAATAAGTGTATTTATATAATTATATAATCATATAGTTATATATTATATATCTGTTAAATATCTAACAGAACTAACATAAAATATATAGTTAGGAAAATTAGCTATTTAAGAAAAGGAAACAATTAAAATAAGTTTTAAATAGAGACATTTAATTTTAGGCTTTTTAGATTTAACCGTTATGTTGGACACAAACTTGAAATTTTAAATTTGGATTAATTTCTAAGTAGATTCTGAAACCAATTAGGACAGCCCCATATATTGAAGCTATAGTTGATAATAACGCTACTTATTGATTTTTATTTCAAAAAATAAATTCAAATAACTGTATTTATATAATTAGGAAAATTAGTTATTTAAGAAAAGGAAACAATTAAAATAAGTTATAGAGACATTTAATTTTAGGCTTTTTAAATTTAACCATCACATTAGATACAACTTTAAAAATTAAAAATTTGGCTTAATTTCTAAGTAAATTCTGAAATCAATTCGGACAACCCCATGTATATTATATCAATAACTTTAGATATCTTTAAAAAATTTAGTTCAAGTCTATTATAAAAATATATCAATAATATATTACTAATAGCTGTATTATTTTTAAAATTTCAAAATACTTTAATTCAATAAACTTAAAGCTTATTAATGTCTTTTATAAAACTAAAACTAAAACTAAAGCTTTTAAGCTTATAGGGGAATATATAAACCATTTAATTAAAAAAACCAAAAGACACATTTATTTACTTTATAAAATTTTATAGGTTAAAATAAAAATAAAAATAAAAATAAAAATAAAAATAAAAATAAAAATAAAAAACCATAAGTGTTGGTTTAGTTTATTTTCTTTGTTTGCATTTTTTTCAGCAATAGTTTGGCACTATTTAACTAGGAAACATACTGATATAATGTTAATTACTGCAGTACAATATAAATTAATATTTGGGTTAGTATTTTTATTTTGCAAAATAATTTTTTATATCAGAAACTTACTAAAGCTGTTAAAAAAGCTTTAGAATAATACATGTGGATGTTTTTTTGATTTAACTTTTTCGATTTTTTAAGCACTATTTGAGTCAAAAGACTGTTGATAAAATTCTTAAGCAAAAAAAATATATCTCTATATATTATACTTTTATTGAAAGAAATTATAAAAGTATTCTTCAAAATGATCTGACTTCTCAAGTTAAAATTGGTTTAAAAGTCATTAATTACAATCGGAAATATCTCTAATATCTAAAAGCAAGTCAGTTTTTCTGTATAAATTAAACCATAACAGATCTATTCAAAAAGTCAAATTACCTTGAAAAACACCTTATAGATTTAAAAACTTAAAAAGGATCAAACTCAATGAACAAACCCAATTGCAATAGCAACTGTTTTGTTCCTAAGCATTTTTATTGAATAATTTTGGTCATACTATTTAGACGCACTTTTTATTAAAATAAGCACAAGGTTTCAAGATTTATTTTAAATATAATAAAAAGCTCATAATAAAGGATAAATAAACATGAAATGGGTTTTTTATATTTGTATCCAACGTAACTTTGGGATTTTATCTAATTCGGAATAGGCTTTTGAATCCACACTAGATTCCATAGGAGTAATAAGTAGCAGAGGAGTGATAGGGTCATAGTTAACTTCAATACTTGAATTTTCTAAAATAAAATGAGTAATTTTGATTACTTTAAGGTTTGGGAAAAAAGACATAAAGTAGAATAAACTATCAAAACAAGATTGAAACTTATGAATGATAATATATTTTATAAAGTTGCACTTGATTAGATTGACTTTATAAAACAAATAGCTTGTATACTCCATACAGGTACCATCGCTTATAGTTAGTTTACTTGCATTAAATACCCCTTTATTATCAAAATCTAAACGATCAATACACATACTTTCGATATTTGGCAACAAATAAATCAAATTTAACAATTCAATTGAAACTCGATTAACATAAATTCTATTTGGTGCTAACAAATTTATATTTGCGCTGTTGATTGGATTATTTATGTCAAAGTAACTTATAATACTAACACCATTGTTATTAAGTATTTGATTATCATCTCTAATATTTCTATTAAAATATATGCCTGATTTATCTATTAGTTTCACCCTTTTTAATTTGTTTAAATCTCCAAGGCAACTCATATCGAAATTAGTATCAAAAACACCTTCAATTATTAATTCTAAATTAGAGTTGAAGCTGATATTGGGATTAAATTCGCTGGGAGTAGTGATATAAGTTGATTTTAAACATAACAAGTTCAATTTAGTGAACTTGGATTTAATAATATCTAAGCCATTGAGATTGAGCTTTGAAATCAAATACAAGCTAAATGATCTCAATCTGTTAGGATTTAAACTTTGAATAATACATTGAATATTTTCATTTAATAAGCCATTGAGTTGAATAACCTCTATTTGATGTAAATAATTACTAAATGTATTTAGTATATCGGAACATCCCACAAATAATAGATCAATGGTCATTATCTTTAATTTTGGTAACTTAATTTCAATTTTGTTACCGATACTATCCGTGATAGTATCTTCCTCAATAAACAAATCTTTATAATTGACAGCTGTTATGTTAGAACAATAGTTTAAATACTCAAAATTACTATGTTTAATAACCAAATGCTTCATTGCTTTCCCATTTCCCTCAATAAATAATTGTTGTAAACGTCTATATTGTTTAAATTCATATTTGTCATAAACGCAGTGAGATAAATTATACTCAATAGCTCGATTTACAATATTAAACAAATATTTATTTAAAGAGCGCAAATGAAACAACTCTTTTGGGTTGATTAACTTAAAGACTTCTTCTAATAAAATATCTGATAAATATTCTAATTGTAGCTTCATTTTAAAAAGTTAATAATAGTAGGCCATAAATTAATTATTTATATACTTTGGAATTTTTTTACTCAATAATTAAAATTTTAATAGAAATTAGAATCCTTTGTTAGCTTATTTTATCAAATAAAGGACTAAATTAGCGCTCACAACTGTTCCAACTCTTTTGCGATCTAATTAACTGCCTATTTTGGAGAAGAATTTATGCCACATTTGATTAAAATACAAGAGTTAGGTTTCAAAAGAATTGATTGACAAGTGATTTGGTTATAAGAACCAACGCCAAAAAAGTCATAAAAGAACTGCAGCATCTGGGATTTTATTTTTTGCTAAGAGAAAACAAAGAAGCCAAGTATCTATAATATTGTTTCATGAGTTTTATATTTTATATTCTCTTGCTCTTTGTTTTTCAACCTTAGCAAGGCCATTGTATAAACCTGTACCCTTCTTTGTTTTGATACCCTTTGTTCAAATAAAACTAAAAGCGTTGTAATATTTAAATAACAAAACTACTCTTTTATTAAAAAATATGCATTATAGCCAAAGGTTTAAAATAAGAAAAGGTTCAAAATCATTATGTTGGTTGAATTCAAAATTATATGTGGCTGTTGTGATTCTAGTTCCTTAATTGGCGATAATCTTTAGATTTAGTCATTTGTTTAGTTGTTTTGAAATTTTGTGCTTAAATTTTAGCTAAGTTTACTCTTGAGTGGACAGTTAATTAGACCATATAGAACCACAACAGTGTAAAGCAACATTTTTAATAAGTATGACTATACTTAAATAAATCTAATTGTTACTTTAAAAAGAAATTTGAAAAAATCCCTTTCAATATTAGCAACTTTTTACATTATTTTAATTAGCTCAACTTATTTCTTCAAAAAAATTGTGTTTTATATTTTTATTATTTTCAAAACATTTTATAAGACAACCTGTAAATTTCTATTTACAGGTAACATCTAATTTATTACCTATTGAAAGTCTAAATGGACACTATTCTTTTTTATGATTTTAAATATAAAAATTGTTTTATAATACTGATAGCATAACAAGAGGTACTATAAATTGATGGTTATTTTGTATGCTTTCTATAAAGGTTTCTATTTTAACTATAGGATTCGTTAAAAAATAGTATCCACATTATAAGCCTTTATTATTAAAAATAAGATAGATTAAAACTTCCTTTAATTTTTTAATTGGTATCAAAGCGGCATTGCTGCTTCTAAATATTGATATCTTTGCTACTAAGAATACCAGCCCATATATAAATTATGTGTTTAAATATAATTGTTAATTAAGTTATGTTCTAATTAGTAATGTTACCGACTATGCTACTAAGGATTATTAATGTAAGCAATAAAATTTAGAGTTCTAATTCCAACTTTTGTTTTTCCGATTATTTTTAATGTCTTTAAAATTTTATAGAGCTTTGAACAGCTTTGTTTTAATTATTTTGTTTCAGTCGTTTCATTTTTTAAAATAAGCAGCATTAATAAAACAAAATACTTTCTACATAAATAGATATTAAAGATATCGATGATAGATACTAATTAATTAATATTAATATTAATATTATAGAATTTAATAAATTCAGCTAGTCATGCCGTTCTATATCATGGAAACAGTATTAACATAAAACGAGAATATTAAATAATAGTGTTACAACTTATAAAAAGTTAAAATATAAGTATGGAATTTAACTAATGTTGAATATTTTAATTATACCATTTAAAAAAAGTTTTTATTTTGGTTGCATAATTAGTTAACTTGAAATAGTATAATGAAGGAAGAGTGAAATGTATTATTTTTGATAGAAAATAAGATCAGATAAAGTAGTGTATAAAATAAAACATAAAATAGAAACAAAACTTAATTTATAAATAATATGTACATATTTATAAACAATACAACCTCCCTTTTTTGTTTAGGACATTATTTATTAAGTTAAATATTTCTTAATGACAATGAATGCTTTTATGTACATAAAGTTATTAAAATTCATGGTCTTAATTAATTGAACTAAATAGTGAACTGCCTTTTTTTTCATTTTTTCGCTATTTAATATTGCTAATTATATATGGTTAAAATAAGCTAGATTTATAATTTTTTAGAAATAATTCAATTTAATTAGATAGATTAGATAAAATATATAAGATACATTACGAAACATACTATTATTTTATATAATTATAAACTAAAGATTAAAATTCAATAAGAATGTTTAGTAATTTATAATTGTATTATCGTTCTTGTTATTATATTATTATATAATATATTTATATATAAATAATATAGTTTTATTAATAAATACAATTATTGAAATAATACGATTATCATATATTAAAATATACAAAAATTAGTTACAACGTTGATCAATAAAGTACCCCCAAAACAATCAATTGATTATTTAAGTAGTTGAGAATGAGAAGGGTGCGACGAATCAATAAAATCATGGTAAAGTTATATCATATTAAGCCAATCATATTCAACTCAATGACTTTTATCAAATTAAGTAAGGAACTAAACTTAAGGTTTTAAAGTTTCCCATTATATCATTTGATGAGAATTAAAACCTCGGAAAAAATATAAATTGCTAGATTATAGCCAATAATATAGATGTAATCTAAGTTATGAGATAAATTATGACCAATTAATTTCACTAAATATTAAAAGGAACAATCAATAAAAAAAGATTTAGCGTTATTTATTTTTATAGTAACTAAGCACCTTCACTATAAATCTAATTCATTTTCATTTTCATTTTCATATACATATTTAAATCTTTTATTTTACCAATTAAGTTTTGACTTATTTAATATTTTTAATTTTTCACCAATTAAGTTTCATTCTAGAAAAAAGTATAAATAGGTAAGTTATTCATTGACGTTGAATAAAAAGTTTAACAGATTTGTATTTTGATTTGTTTCATTCAGCTTCAGTTAAGAATAACAATACTTTGAAAATATAAGATTACAAATTAGTAGTGTAATTACTTCAAATCTCCTTTCTTTCTCAATAATTTTATCTACTCTTTCTATTCATTTTAATATAGCTTTACAGCTAGTGTTTGATTTTAATTAAGTCAAAATTACAACCTTCAATATTAATATATAGATAATGAAAGATAATACTAATACGATAGAAGCAATGGTTTTAATAGAAAGTGAAGAGTTAAATATGGAACCAAAAAAATCAGTACGTTTTTCAAGATTTCAAAAGGTATTTACAACTCACTCTCCTTGTGATTATGATCGTACACCGTCTTATCCCAGTTTAATCAAGATGAACAATGATCGTAGACGTTCTATTGCTGATATCAATAACTTTTTCAATAAAACTAGTATTGAAGAAGCTCCAAAACTTGTAATAACATAATAAGAGGTGGTGATAGTAACAACAGCAATAATAATGAATTTTTCTGGTAAAAGAGGATATTATTATACAAATTAGAATTCGTACAATATTAGAAGACAGTTGTAAGTAGTAGAGATTATGTATCATAAATTGAAATAGTTTAATTAATATAATATTTGGCTGGTACAACAATTTTTTATTCGAATATTAATTAAACATAAATATAAAATATGTATTAAAGAAAGTTCTTTATTATAATGAGAGATTAAACTCTGGAAGTTTCAACAATATTTATTGAGTTTCTCATTATAATGAATAATATAATAACGATAATGGATTTATTTTTATTTAATTATTTATTAAGTTTACCCTCTCCTTCTCCCTTTATTTTCTTTCCTTAATATTATTTAAATAAATAATTAAACTAGTAAAATACAGTATTTTGATAGTGGGGAAATAATTTTATGATTTAAATTTGATGGGTATATAATATATTAATTTAACGAGATATAATTAATGTGTATATATTATATATACCGTGTATATGATAATATAATGTTAAATAATATATTACATATTTTTATAATATACTTATTTTTAATAAACATGATTATTTCATATAATTAAGAATTAGATCTAGTGATCAACTAAATATATAAAAATAAATTTATTATTTCCTTTAATAAAACAGGCGATTTTCACCAATATTAAATTACTTAATAAAACTTATAAATAAATTATTAAGAACTCATGATACCTCAAGACTCTTTTAATTTTAGCCAATCATAGTTAAAAGTACAACAAAATGGTGATTAAATTTTATTTTAATTCGACCTTTTTAGTATCTAGGATTATCTAGAGTTATACTACCTATTACCTCTTATTTAATTGGTGGGTTATATTATTTTATCTTCTTTGAGTTACATAAATATATTCAGATTAAATTTATCAATCGGCCTTCATTTTGCCGTTTTTATGAAATATAATTATTCTTGAATAATAATGGTATAATAATTATTGATTATGATCTTTCTAAATTCTAGATTTCATTAAAAAAAGTTCAGTTTATTTTATTTCTATACTAGTTGCTTTCTACTGCTATATAACTCTTTATTTTGTGATTCACATTTATTATTGTTACTATTATCATTCCTATCTCTTCCTTTGTTCCGAATTTAATTTAACGTTTTATAATAAAACTAGAGAAAAAAGCATAAAGAAGATAAACAAATCACTAGTTCTTATACCAAAGAGATGGTATTCAGTTTCACCGCTCAAAATTTATTTAAAGTTTATTGAAATTCTCTTAATTTTATATTCCCTTAATTAATTTCGGCCTTGATATATAGGCAACTTTATCCTAAATTAATTTTAATTTTAAGCTTTTTTATAAGTTTACAAGGAAAAAACTAACAGTCAATCTTGTATAATTAGTGTTTATCCTAATTTTCTACAATTTTAAATTCAAAGACTTTAAAGTACTTCTATAAAATTAAAAACAAAATGATAATTTGAATTTTTATTAAATTAATTTAATCCTATTAAATACCTTAAAATTTTTAAAGTAATAGTATCAATTTTAATAAGCAAATAAACTATCCCAAATGTATAAAATTAATACATGAGGATGTATTTTTTTATTTGAATTTTACTAACAATTTTTCCACTCAAATAGTACTTAAAAGATGGGAAAAGTAATGAAACCAAAAAAATCATCCTCATATTTATATTTATATTAAAAATACCAAATATTCATTTTTATTTTTTTCAAAACCTGTAATATAGATAACATAGCACTTTGATTAAACTTAATATTAAATATAGATAAGCTACTAATAATCAAAAGGTACAATAATTTAAAGATGGCCTTCATTATTTGAAAATGTATTTAATTGTGTTTGACTTTATATTTACATACCTTAATTGTTAGAATCATTATTAGATTACTATTATTATTGTCTTTGATATTCATTGTCATCCTTGATTTAAGAGTTTCTATATGAGGCTATTTTGATTTCATTATTTTTCCATTTTTCAAGCGCTATTTGAGTGGAAAGATTGCAGCAAAATTCTTAAACAAAAAAACACATCCCTATATATTGATTAAATTTAAATTGTCTACAAATTTACAACCTGAAATTTTTTTATAACTTTTTTCTATTTTAGATGTTTACCTTGTTATTACATAAATCAGCACTACTATTATTTTTTTCATGAAAGTAGCATTACATATACTTAAATATTTATTTGTTTCATTATGCTTTTTATGTTTTGTTATTTCAAACAAAAGATTGTCGCTAGACCTTTTACTTGTTGATTTTATTTTTATCTAACATTGGTACATTCGTTGAATCATTATCCTGGTTTAAATTCAGTAAATTCTCTATATATTCCCTGTAGTTATAGTTATAGTTATAGTTATGATTTGTTTTATTAATGTTAGTGTTTTCGTTTTCGTTTCCATTTCTATTAATATTAATATTATTATCTTTCGTTCATTTTGTTCTGACTTAGAATTCCAATTCATCCTCTAAAATATTCTTGTTTCGGCCGTTCTGACGTTTACTCACTATTATTTATGTCATCAATCAATTTATCTTCATTACTTTACTCATCTATCTAACCCATAATTTCTGCTTGATCATGATATTCGTAATTACTGGGATAAGAGTTAAGATAAGCATTATCATTACTATTGTTATTTAAAGTACAAAGACTTCCTCCATCTGTTTCCTCACTATAAGGATGATGAAATAATTTTCATCTTTTATTATTTTGTCAATAATAAAATTGTAACTTAATGACATTTAAATCTCTTGTTGTTTCAAATACCGTTCTCCTATCATTTCACCATTATCAAATGGGAGTGTTTTTTTGGCTTCATTACTTTTTCCATCTTTAAGCACTATTTAAGTGGAAAATTTATTAATAAAATTCTTAAACACAAAAAACATTCCAAATATAAAATCAATTTTTATGAATTATTAAATAATGCTAGTTAACAATATTAAAATTTACTCTATTAGACTCTGTCTTTTTTAAATTAGTCTTTTTATATTTCGTACTTTCAAAGTATTCTTTTTTCTTTTGATTTAATTGTTGATCATTAAAAACATGTCATGCTTTGCTTATTTTAGCCATCCCATCCATTTCTCATTTAAACATAGCCTCTTTTATATCAAGAAAACCTCTATCCCACTCTTATATTTCATGAAATCCCATACGGCTAACTTCAAAAAGTTCTTTTTGGCTAATTTTATCATCTGATAAAAAATTATCAATTAAGAATATATTATCTCTAAAATATTCATCCAGTTCGATTTGGTCCTAGAAAATTTCAACACGTTACACCTTTTAATTTCAACAGCCTCTTGGGTCTCTTTGTTTTTTTTACTTCCTATACGTAAAATAATAGTCTTTCTAAGTGTTATTTTCATATGCCTTCACTGTTTTGAATTTTGAATTTAAGGTAATTCACTATTGTCTCGCTTCTTGATATTTGATACTCTTTCCCTTTCTCTTTCCTTACTTTGTCTTTATCACTCGTGATATAAAATAGAACTAGCTTTCTACTACTAATTTCCAATAGTATAGCCAATTACTAAGATGTTTACTTTATTTTTTTCAAAATTAAGCTACCCAATTTAACAGCTTTTTAGGGATGAACATGTTTACTATATTTGGATCATTTATATTTTAATAAGATCTTTAGGCTTGCTATTTGGACATACTTTAAATGATTAATATCAAATACAACACTTAGCTTTCTGTAAGTTTTGATTAAATAGTATGTCAAAATAAAACAAAAATAATGGTAGTAAAATCAAATTTACAAATATAATTTTGGTTCCCTCGAGTTACCTGTAGTGTTTTATATTAATATTAGAAAGATATAACTAGTTAGTAAAAATGATTATTTGAAATAATTTTTAGATTTTAGATTCAATATTGATAAAGCATTAAATATTATATTTTTATTAATTAGTATCTATTAAAAAAATTGTAAAGAACTAAAAAATATATAAGCTTTAACTTTAGATGGTTCATTTATTTGTGATTAAGTATTTTGATACTACTCTATAAACGTAGTTTTTTTATAATAATAGCTTGTTTTGACTTCATGATGTCTAAAAAGCCTCTACAAAATAACTTATTGTTCTTTGAGTACATTTTACATAGTAATATTACTATATTAATTATATATCAAATTTAGAAAGTATCCGTTTGCTAGCCTTAAAATTCTTATAAAGCATTTACCTGAAAATGATATTAATTCTTAAAATAGAGCAGCCATGAGCTGTAAAATACTAATTCACCTATGGTTGAGGTTGTTGAATCAAGCCATGTTTATAAATACTAAAATTAGTTCTATTTTCGATTCACTTAGTCTTTCCTAATATCATTGATAATAACAAAAATCCTGTATAAATCGAAATGAAAAACATAATTTGTACTAGGTGTCACTTTGTTAAATAATAAGCTGTTAAAACCAATGAATACATAATCCAAATAAATATTTATTAATATTTTGGTTTAAATTTATTCGTCAGCAGCACCGCCAGTAGCACGAGCTAAAATATATATTTAATATCTAACAAAATTTAAAATACAAAATCCTTACTGTAGATGAGTTGAGAACCGTGGTGAATAACAAGACGGATATGACCCATCTTTTCAAGTTCACGGAGAGCAACGCGAGCTAAAGAACCGGAAAGACGAAGACGATCAACAAGAACAGAAGGAGTAATAAGTTTATAGGTTGGTACTTCTTTCATTAATTTATCCATGGAGGTCTTGTCAAAGATAACGGCATTGTTAGCCTTATCCTTTACTTTTCCTTTTGACCATTTCTTCTTCTTATTTTTACCTCCGGAAGAGGATGATGGAGCAGCACCTTTAGCCTAGAGTATTGTTTTAATTGCATTTCTTTTACAGTCTTATTATATTTATTTATAAATTTCAATCTATTATCTAAGCCATATACTATTTTCAATTTTGTTGAAACCAAGCTCGAGTTGATGTTGTATTCATTCTATAATTGATATTTTGATGGATGTATATCGTATCCTTTATCTAGATTCCATTCTCTCTATTTAAATATTTTCATAGTAGTAGCTTACCATTTTAGTTTAGAATAGCAGAGGCTTTGAAAAGATTATTTACTTATCAATGATATACCCATACCAGAATTCGCCAATTCATTTGTTTTAGCTCACCAATCATTTTTGTTAATTTTAGTGCTTAATTCGCTATTAAGTTCCTAGTTAATTTTATCGGTTTATTCATATTTTCAATAGTTGATTGACTTCAATAAATAGTTGATTACAAGCTAAATTATTTTATATTTAAGTAATATAAATTATGTATTTATATATGATTAATGAGACTAATACCAAAAATCATTATACTCTTATTTTGAAGTAGAAAAATATTATTCAAGTTGCTTAATGTATTTATTACTTTAAAAACTTAATGATATGGAAATCCTATCAAAATAAACTTAAATATTACTTCTGTCTGTCCCCAAAGAAGATTAGCTTTTGTAGAAGCTTTATATCTCTATCAAAAATGTGCAACATAGTATTTTAATTTTCCATCACTATAAAATAACTAATATAGCGTAAAAATTTAAAAAGAAATAACATTATTATTTTTGATAGTAATACAAAATCATTATGAAAATGAGCGTTTGTTAGATAAATATATTATTGATTTAAACTATTTAACAGTATGGAGGTGTTTTTTTGGTTTTATTACTTTCTGCATTTTTTAAGTGCTATTTGAGTGGAAGTTTATTAGTAAAATTCTTAAACAAAAAAATACATCCACATGTATTGGAACATTTATAAAATATCATTTTCAAATATCACTATTATATTAGAGTACTAACAGGATTACATAATATCACATTTTCACAAACTATATGGGGGTGTATTTTTGTGTTTAAGAATTTTACTCGCAATTTTTTCGTTCGAATGGTGCTTAAAAGATAAAAAAAAGTAATGAAGCCAAAAAAGGCACCCCCATATATCCAATATTAACAATTTCCATAAGCATTTTCCTACTTAGTGTGATTATTATAAAGCTATCAGCTTAACAAATTAACTAAGAATTTACTAGTAATACATATAATTCATCAGAGATAAAACTCGGTAGAAACATTTAAGGTGCAAAATAACAAAAAGTAGAAAATAGATAAACAAAAGTTACAATCAATAAAATATAGATAAGTATAATGAGATCAAGCATGTACATCTACAACTAGATTAATAAAGTATGACAATAGTATTATATAAAAATTCTATTTTAACTCGTAAGCAAGTTGCTTCGGTAGTGTAGTTGGTTATCACGTCACCCTTACAAGGTGAAGGTCTCCAGTTCGAACCTGGGCTGAAGCAAACCATATTTTTGTACTTAATATAATGGTTTTCCAATTATAGTTGGAGTGTAAATCATTCGATCTTTCTATAATAATCTTATATAAATGACGCAACTCATCACTTTAAATCAAATTGCTTAACATTAGTTATTTCAAAAAATGTTTAATAATCCAATTTCAATTAGTTATGGTATCAATATAACTGCCATTATAGTCTCTTTTTTATTATCTACTTTTACTGGAAATTATAGTACCATTGATAAACTATGGTCCATTTTACCAGTGTTACACTCTTGGGTTTATTTTTATTTTTAAAGAGTAATAAAACTTTATTAATTACTATGGGGCTAAGATA